>CM055955.1:20210406-20574540 GCA_029490685.1 Schizonepeta tenuifolia | reverse complement strand
TGGTAGCAGACGCGCTCAGTCGTAAGACTCCAACCAAGTTAGGATGTCTTCTTGTCGAAGAAGAAACCCTTGTACGAGAATTCGAGAAAATGGACTTAGAAGTACTCGATATACCTGAGACGATAACAAGCCAAATAGCCGCACTCGTAGCTACCCCAGACTTACGAGAGTGAATCATAAGTGCTTAGAGAAGTGACGAATTGATTGAAAAGCTTCGACTTAGGATAAGAACGGATAAATCGGACGGCTATTCCGAAGCACCAGACAATGCGATTCTATTTGAGGGTAGACTTTGTATTCCCGACAATGACGAATTAAAGAATGATATCATGAGTGAGGCTCACGATACACCATACACAGCACACCTAGGGAGTACGAAGATGTACCAAGATTTGAGAAGGAATTTCTGGTGGAATGGATTAAAACGAGACGTAGCTTTGTTTGTAGAACGATGTTTGGCTTGTCAACAAGTGAAAGCTTTACATCGACGACCTCATGGATTGTTACAACCTTTGGATGTCCTAGAATGGAAATGGGAAAGTATAGCCATGGATTTTGTGACAGGACTGCCTAGATCAAAAAGAGAAAACACTGCCATTTGGGTAATTATAGACAGGCTCACAAAATCAGCCCATTTTATACCAATACCGACGACCTATGGATCAGAGAAATTAGCACAACTGTATGTCCGTGAGATTGCACGTCTATACGGAGTACCAAAGTCGATAACATCGGATAGAGATGCTAAGTTCACTTCTAGGTTTTGGATCACGATGCAAAAGGAGCTAGGTACTGAACTAAACTTCAATACGGCTTTTCACCCCCAAACGGACGGACAATCCGAGAGAACTATTCAAATACTCAAGGATATGTTAAGAACGTTAGTATTGGATAAAGGTGGAAGTACGAATTGGGAAAATCTCTTACCATTGGCTGAATTCGCATACAACAACAGTTACCAAGCTACCATAGGAATGGCGCCTTACGAGGCATTGTACGGATGGAAGTGTAGGTCACCACTTTACTGGGATGAAGTGGGCGAAAGGAAAAATTTAGGACCGGATGCAATAGATGAGATGGTTGAGATCATTCGACAGATTCGAGTTCGAATGAAAGAGGCCCAGAGTAGACAAAAATCCTATGCCGATGTGCATCGATCCGATTTAAGTTTTGAAATCGGAGATAAGGTTTTTCTTAAGATTTCCCCGTCTAAGGGAATCGTTAGATTTGGTGTGAAGGGTAAGCTTAGACATAGATTTATAGGTCCTTACGAGGTTTTGGAGAGAATAGGACCCGTTGCTTATAGATTGACTTTACTGCCAAGTCTAGAGGGTGTCCACAATGTTTTCCACGTCTCACAATTGCGAAAATACGTCTTTGACCCTAAGCACGTAATTAACCAACAAGACGTTGTTCTTGAGTCCGACTTAAGTTACGAAGAGAGGCCGTTGTCAATCTTGGATCAAAAGGACCAAGTGTTAAGAAATAAGTCGATACCGTTGGTTAAAGTGCTGTGGAATCACCACGGGCAAGAAGAAACCACGTGGGAACTCGAGGAAAAGATGAGGGAGCGATATCCTTACCTTTTTGAAGAAGGTATGCAAATTTCGGGACGAAATTTGTTGTTAGAGGGGTATGATGTAATACCCCGGATTTCTCTTCCGTCATAAAAATAAAAATTTAATAATTAAATATGGCTTTGCACGCCTAAAATAATGAATTTCAATTCTAAGATCAACGGTGAAATCCGTTTCTAAAAATAAATTCCAGAAGTCGATTAAACGACTACTGTATTAGGGTTTTCGCGTACGAAAACTTTTTCGTTAGAAAACTCAGATCAAAAAAGCGTCGAACTTTACATTCACTATTTTTACGATACGAGTAAGATAGAAAAAGTCAGTTTTATTATTTTTCCGGACGAATATTTGGACTGTCATGTCCAAAACTTTTTAAAGTTTTTAGAAATTGAATTGTACTTTCCGAATAAGAAAAATATTCCGGAACTAGTGGTCGAATTAGTTTCCGCCGGAAATGTACCCGTCTAGAAAATTATTTCTCGATTTTAACTACGCGGTTTTAGACCCATAAAACGGGATATTTAGAATTAAAATCCCCCTCCCAACCGCCTACCCCCCCTCCCCCCCTAGTCATCCTAGGATATTTATTTATTTCATACTTTATGCTAAATATCACCATATGACTCACCATCTTAATACTAATACCTAGTAGTATAAATATACCCTCCAACCTCACATTTTTCCTCCCATTTCCTTCTCTTAGCCGCCACCCTCCCCACCTCCTCTCTTGTTATTTTTGTTCTTCATTTGTTCATCAAGTTCATCCAAGGAATCATCATAGCTTGTTCTTCATCCATTTAATCTTAAATCTTGATCCATAATTATCAAGGTAATACTTCTAGCTTTAATTTCATCCAATTAAAACTATTTTCTTGTTATTTTTGTAATTTTCGAAATTTTATTAAGTTGGAGGATTAATGATTCAAGTGGATTTTCTTGCTATTGGAAGGATTAGAAATGGATTCTACGGTTTAGAATCGAATGAAAATAAATTTCCTAACTAATTTATTAGGACCGAATTTTTATGAGAGAAAGGGTATGATGTTCTAAGTTTAATTACTTGGTTTCTTATGGATAGAAATGGATTTCTATGGTTAATAATCGAATAGAAAATCGAACCCCTTGATTTATAGCTAAAAACTGAAAATTAGGTAAGGTTAGGGTTTGATTCTATAATTTTGGGTTATGTTGTTAGATTGTGTTATAACTTGGTATTAGTGAAATTGATGATTAATTATAAGGTATGAAATCAAGAATGAATGAAATAAATTAAATACACATGAAAATCGATGGAAATTAGTTCATAGTAGTTTAGTGTGTGTTCTAGGTGTTCTTGGTGTTCTTGACCAAGAACATGAAGATTTAAATATGATTAAAATTAATGATAAAATAAATTAATTAATTATTAAATTAAATTAATTAATTTCGAAATTAAATAAAAATAAAATAAATAATAATAATAATAAAATATTAAATAATATTATATTAATATTAAATAATATTAAATTAAATTAAATGAAAAATAAATATATTTATTCATGAAAATTGAAATTTTATTTAAGGAATTAATTGATTAATATTAAGTGTAAAAGGTTAATTCTTAATTGAATTTAATTAGTTAATGAGTAATAATGAGTATAAGAGTTAGATAATGATAAGGATATGAAATGAATTATAAATTAGAAATTGATTGATTAAGTTGGAAATGAAATAAAATTGGTTTAGTAATCGACTAGTGAAACGAGGGAATATTTGTCGTATTATTTAACCAAGAAAGGATAAAGTATTCTCGAGTAATGATTAAGTATGATGACTGTCCTAAGAGTAAAATTTCTAGAGTGTAAAGTGGCGTAGCATTGATCGAACATAGCGAATTATACTTCGAGTTTTATCGAGCCTAGGGTTAGTTCGGGTAGTTCTGCGACCTTTTACGGAAACTGTCTAAACTCTTAGCTCGCTTAACGAAATCGAGATCCATAAATTGTAGAGTAAACTAGACATCCGTTGCTTTCTTTTGGTACAGGGCACGTCCCCTGTTTCTTAGTACTCTGTTCTGTATGAACTCCAGAACTACTGCCTTGTGCAGGAAGTTTCTAAAACCTAATTTCTTAAGTTGAACTCTTTTCAACTTAATTTCTCTTGAACTTTTAAGTCGTTATAAGTTCTCGACTCTTATTATTTAATGAACTAAGTGTCGAGTAAGGATCCGAATTAATCCTAATCGAGATGAGTTCAAGTCTCGTTCCCTATTAATTCAAAAGTAACTAGTTAAGCGTGGCAAAGACCTAAAAGACTTTAACCGATTTCAATAATCCTTTTTCTTTAATCGACTCGACCACTTTATCGAAGTCTTATTATTTGCGTTTAAGGAGGAGGTCGAATTTAGAAAGACAGGACGGAAGACGGAAGCTCGAGTTTAGTCCTGTAAACGTCAAGGTGGGCTTTCTACATAAAAACAAAAATGAGCAATGCTCGAAAATCTTTTGTTTACAGCTTTGATAACTGTGATTTGAATGATTATCATGGCATTAAATGATTTGTTTTATGTGAGTTCGTTAGTGCCTTTCTGAGTTAGTCACTGGGATTAACCTAAATCGATCGGGACTCTGAGTTAACCGTACGGGGTTTTCTAGAGTTAAGTGTACACGGTAGCCGGAGTGTGTGGTACTCTGTTGAGGGGTAGCCATGTCCGCGGTGAGTTGAACGTACGCGAAGAAGTATACTCTCCCCCGGCTTTTGAAACAGAAATTGGCAAATTGAACGTAACATGTATAAAATGCTTGGCCAAGCTATTGCGATTTGTGAAAGAAATAAAATGTTTAGTAAGCTCGGGTCTTTATTGAAAAACCCCCGGAACGGTACTGTTATGATGCCTGATAATCAATACTATTATACTATGTTTTCGGCAACGTGCCACTAAGTACTTCGTGTACTTAGCCCTGCATGTTTTGTTTTTAAATGTGCAGGTTGAGAGACGAAGGCGGTGATTGGTTGAGTAGGCTATAATTGAAGAAGAAGACTAGTATGCTAGTTTACAGTTCCGCTGCCAAACAATTTCTATTAATGTATAATTTTGAAGTCTAAGTTCCGTACTTTAACTTAGTTATATTTTGAGAACAACTTTCGAGCGATCCTTCGAGATCGACTCTCCTTTAATATAATGGTATCAAGTTCATAGAAATTAAACTGTTATAATTGTCTGTCTAACTGTTCAACCCCCCTTCTTCCCCGTTTCTTTAATCCAACCCCTAGTCGCACCCCGGCTTTGCTATTTCTTGGGATTTGGGGCTGTGACACTCCGTTTCGTGACGTCTTATTTCAACACAACTTCTCTTCACGTTGGAATTGTATGCCTTCAGTTGTGTGGGTCAGTTGAGGAGTCAACTGAGCTGTTGTCCAACTGAGTCCGTGCTTCAGCTGAGGTTTAGGTTTCAACTGAATTTGTGCGTCAGCTGAGTCTAGTTATCAGCTGAGTTTTGGTCTCAACTGAGTTTGGGTTTCAGCTGAGTTCTTCACGAACTTCCTTCTTCAGTCTGGCTGACTTCTTCTGCTTGAAACCTATAAAGATAAAATCCCTATGCTCAAACAATGAGCTCTAGCTAACTTTAGATTAAAGGCATTCATCTACTCGGTTGGGGTCAGTCGGGGTTTTGGAATCGTTCAAAATCTTTTACTAATTTTCCCAATATTGTGATTAAAAGTAGCAATTGTCGTGAATAAGAATAACATTGGTCGTGATTAAAACTAGCATTTTTTCGTGAATAAGAGTAGCAATTGTCGTGATTAATAGTATCATTTGTCGTAATTAAAACTAAGCATTTGTTGTGATTAAAAGTAGCATTTGTCTTTTAACAAGAATAGCATTTGCTCTGATTACAATTAGCAGTTGTTGTGATTAAAAGTAACATTTGTCATGATTAAAAGTAGCATTTTTCCATGATTAAAAGTAGCATTTATTCTGAATAAAAGTAGCAGTCGTCGTGATTAAAAGTAGCAATTGTCATGAATTAGAATAATATTTGTCATGATTAAAAGTACCATTTTTCGTGAATAAGAGTAGCATTTGTCGTGATTAAAAGTAGCATTTGTCGTGAATAAGAGTATCGATTGTCGTAATTAAAAGTATCATTTGTCGTGAATAAGAATATCTATTGTCGTGATTAAAAGTAGCATTTACTCTGAATAAAAGTAGCATTTGATGTGATTAAAGGTAACATTTTTCTGACCAAGAGTAGCAATTGTCGTGGTTAATAATAGCATTTGTCCTGAATAAGAGTAGTAATTGTTGTGGTTAAAAGTAGCATTTAGTCATGAATAAGAATAACATTTGACGTGATTAAAAATAGCATTCGACGTGATTAAAAGTGGCATTGGACATGAGTAAAAGTACATTGACGTAATTAAAAGTAGCATTCGATGTGATTAAAGTACATTGACGTGATAAAAAGTAGCATTTTCATGAACAAGTGTAGTATTTATCGTGGATAAGAGTTTATTTTTATGATTAAAAGTAGCATTTGTCGTTAATTATGCTTGTCAGAATTTTGTACTTAAAATTAAAATTGAATTATTAAAAATAAAAGAAAGATGAAATATATCTTACTTCAATCAATTACTCCAAATTATATTTTTTTGAAATTAAAAATAAAAATAAGAAAGAAAGAAAGAAAAAAGAAGAATTAAAAAACAGAATAAAACAATAAAAAAATGATGATGACAAACTACTTTAAAAGGGTTTTTTTTTGTTTTTTTAATGATAAAACCAAATTTCCATTAAAGAGAACTAACCACTTGCCTCCTCACACATAGAGGAGACAAGATAAGAAGGAGTTTCCTGAAAGCACATCAAATTCGGGCCTTTAGCTACAGAATGGGCTAACCTATTACAACATCTAGGAGCAAATGAAAAGGAAATACATTCAATATTCCTAGCAATCTCTTTAATATCCTACAGAAAAACATCACAATAGATTTCGGGATCACACATTCCATTGATGCAATTAATTAGTGTTGTTATCACTACATACATGGATCCTGGATAGGCCATAAGTTTGAGCTGTAATGACTGCAAATCGGAGAGTTGTGGCTTCTAACATTGTACTATTTCCCCTGGAATTAGTCTACTCTCTACCAAGTAAAACCACATGTCCCCATTCATCTCTTATCACTGTTAGATCTAAACGAACACTTTATGCATATAAAGTTATTGCGTCACTGGAAACTTAGCACAGTCAGTATAACAGAAATAATAAACTATGCTGAAATAAAAGACACACAATATGGTAACTCAGTTCAGTTTTGCAACCTACGTCTGGGGGGCCTTTGCCTAAGAGAGAAACCAATCCACTATTAGAAGAAATGGCTACAGAGGCTCTTACACATACAGGTCGACACCTTATGCTACCCTTTCGCTCACCCTTTTCCTAACTTTACGTGAATTCGTGATTGATCGATCTACAATCGCTCAACCTAAGCTTGAACCTCTAGTCCGACCCTTAACTCTCTTTAAGACTTAATTTATCAAAAATAAACTCACAATGTTTCTGATGAACCCATATTTGTGTCCATCTTTTCTTGTGTTTTTCTTGTGTTTTTAGTCTTTATCGAGTCATTATGTGTCTGGGAGGACACGCAAGTTGAGAGATAGTGTGCAGGGGAAGAACAGGTGGATGCTGGGCAAATCCGATGGAAAATCTGTTGTTGAGATGGCGATACGATGCAAATGGGCATAGGGCTGGAAGCTTGTAGCTGGGCAACATCGAAACATCCTTTCTACAAGTCAGGAAGCACCTCCCCATATCCTTAAGCCAACAGACAGAGTACTCGGAGGAGCCAGGATTGTGGTCAACACTGGGAGCAAAGCAGGATGCAGACGATGAAGGGCAAGATGAGAGTCGAGCAGCAACAGGTTTCTTTCCTTCAAGGAAGAGGATAAGGATCGGATGTTTCCTTCCTTATCCTAGCTGAGCCAAATCATGGAATAAATCTACCACACAAGGGAAGAAGGAACGTGCATGCGAAGGAAAGAGAGAGAGGCGGAGGTTATGATATGCATGGGAAGAATCCTTATTCAACAAGGAATCATTATTCAACAAGAAAACTTCCCTTCAACCTTAGAATCTCATCGCCTATATATATGGCCGACTCTATCATGTAAAGGAGCTCTTCGATTCAGTAGTTTAGATTAGTTCTGCATTCTAGGTTGAGAGGAATGAGGAAGAAACAAGTCCTAAGGGCAATTTACTTTTATTTCGTATTTTCTGTACTTTAGTTTTAGTTGTTGGCGTGAAGCCAAGACCCTGGTTGCTGACTACGCTTTTGGGCAGCAACCCCCTTTCCAGATTTATGCTAAGTATGCTTTCTTTATTTACTTTATGTTCTTATTTAAAATTATGTCTAGCTAAGTTATTATTTGGGTTGGATGTAGATGAAGTGATTCTAAGTTACTCGTTCAAACTTGTAAGGTCTAATTGTGTTAGTTCATTAATTGATTTTGTTCCCGAAACACATAGGATTAATTCTAGACTTAATTGATATTGAAGTTGATTGATCACCATCTAGATATTGAGATTAAGTCATCAACAAAAATTGGGAATAACACGAGAGTGTCTTTCGTGCCCAAAAAGGTAAAAGGGTGTTGGAGAGCAGTCGGTATTGACCTACCTCTTGGCTGTCTTGGGTCTATTTATTCTTAATACTTCTTGGGCAGCATCATTACTAAAGTGTCTTCGTGACGTTGTTGATCGAGAAAAGAGATCTTGTCTTCTGGTCAAGATATGTAAAATTGATTAGACATAGGTTAAGTGTGTTAGCATCGTGACTTCGTGACCTTAGGGTGTTAACTAATCTTTGCCTTAAATCAAGTGATAGAATTAGTTAATTGAATATCCTTGCACCGATGAACGAGTGAAGAGTAATTAGGATCATGGATTCGAAACCCAATCCAAACTCTTTTGTTATTTGATATTGTTATTTGTTGAGTACAGGTTATTTAGATACTTCGTGACCAAAACCCTTTTGTTGAGCAACATCTGAAGAACAAATTACACCGAGTCCCTTGGGTATGATCCCGCTTGCCGCTGACTACTACCTTGTTGGGCAAGAGGTGTTTTATAAATATTATTTGTACGAAGTGTGTGGCGACAGCGCTCCGTCAGTTTCGTGCTCTCACAATACAATACTCTCAAGAAAGTATAAGCACTCAAATAATAAAACAACAGCCAACCCTCACAAATGTTGATGTCGAATATATATAGGATTGAAACCCTAGATCTCTTCGCCATCATGTAAATCTCTTTAGATCTTCTTTCCTTGTGAGGATAAGGCTTGAGGAACACGTTCAATATCTTCTTGATAAGTATCTTGTCTGCATCTATCATAAACATGGAAAAGATCCCGCAAAATCCTCGCATATATGGAAAGTCTATGCCAGACTGTTCCAAGTTCCCTTAGCACAGACTGAAGCACACATAACAGAGTTTATTCTACGCAGCGGCTTCAACACTTCAGTTGTACTTTTGACTACATAAACTTTGCCAATATCTTTGAGCAGCATCACGTCTTGAGCAACAATGCCTCAAATCCAACAATCTCCCCCTTTGGCATTTATGTAGACAAAACCAATCATCAAGAAAATAATCAACCATAAGCATCTTCATACCTCCAAATCCGAAATTGTATGAAGTATGCCAAAGCTCCCCCTCAATAAGCAATTGGAGAAATCTGTGTTGAACTTCCCCTTAAGCAAAGCATAGAGTAAACAATCCACCAAGTAATTCTTCAATCATCGAGCAAATGATCTTCAACACAGCATCAAAGTAAACCATCAAAACAATAAGTTATAAACCAAGAAGCTAATATATATGTCCATCAAAATAATCAAGGAGTAGAGAGATTAACTCTTTGGAACCAAAAATTAAATCTGTGCATAAACTGGCACATAGAACACAAACATAAAAACCAAAATACTTCTAATTTTCTTCTACTCCCTTTTTTTGTCTGGCAGAAATGACAAAGTAGGGGGGTCTTCCATCCAATCTTCAGAAAGATTGGGATCACTTCTTCTTCGCAGCTTGAGCTGATGCTTGAAGGTCCTCTTCAGTTTGGATATCTTCATTACCCAAGTCTTCTTCAGCATCCTCATCCTTAGCATCAGCTGCTACTTCATCATCTGCGTCCTCATCATCAGCATCATCATCTTCAGACACAGTCCATGCATCTCATGGTGCCGATCCAGATGGCACAGCTTGTCCTCCAGCAAAGAGTGCTTTAGCATCATTGAGTAATGCTGCAATCTCATTCTTGCGCATATGAAGCCTCTTCATCTGGAACCAGATGGAGTTGTACTCACGCTCCAGCTCATGCAGCATCCTTGAAGAAATAGCCCTCAGATTAGGCTCACTCAGCACAGGCGTTGGCACAGTGGATGTTGGCTTCTTCCTTTCCACAATGCGGACAGAGGGACCCTCGATGTCCTTAGGATGAACAACTTCATTGAATAGCTTGTCATGGATGACATGCTCTTTGGAGTACGCTCAAATTGTTCTCCTACATACACCACTTCAGGGAATTGAGAGGAGATGACTCCAAAGATAAGACCAGGATAGCCTAACACCTTAGGCTTCTTCAGATTTCTAGCATGTTGGGTGACGTGGTCGAAGACCAAACGTCCAAAGTCGAAGGGCTTGAAACGCCCAATTCATACAGCACTCTTGTTGTTTCTTGGCTTACTGTGGCAGAATATGTGGTAGGGCACCAGTTTCTAACTACAATCTTGTGCAAGATTGCATACTTCTAGGATAGTATCGAGGAACTGATGGACATGTTCCTCTTCCATGTCCGGTACACCCCGTGCGTGATCTCGCTGGTAATTGTGTCCAAAGACACATCCTCTTCTTCTATCCCATGGTCATCATGCCCAACAAATGCAGAAATAACAGCTAGAGAGAAATTGATATACCTTCCTCGAATATAGGATTTGAAGTGGTTGTGAGAGGAAGAATCAACAATACTCTTGGACATGTTGCAGTAGAATTCCAGCACAACTGCTCGCTCATATCTTTGAACAGGGTAAACAGTCTGATCCCACTTGGCGTTTTCCAACAATTTGTCTAAGCCAGTTCCCTCCAGATCTTGCTTCTTCACAAGGTTGCTCATAGAGCAGCTTTCTGTGGATTACATTATCCCAAGCCTCAGTATGTTCATTAGACTTGAACTTGAGGGCATCTTGCACAACCTTTTTCTCTGTTTGGGATTAGTTGAGAATAGTTGTCTTCTTGAAGGT
Source organism: Schizonepeta tenuifolia (assembly GCA_029490685.1). NCBI lineage: Eukaryota > Viridiplantae > Streptophyta > Magnoliopsida > Lamiales > Lamiaceae > Schizonepeta > Schizonepeta tenuifolia. The sequence goes on along the minus strand of CM055955.1, from coordinate 20,563,680 downwards.
GTGGCCGATGATCCACCATGGTGAGCAACAGAAGAAGCTCCATGATGAGATGCTTCATGCTCAGAATTCCCAGCATCACTTTTCATTGCACGATCAGGCCCAGACTCCACTTCAATGGGCTGATTTGGATCCACACCCTTCTTGGGCTTTGCAGCAGCTTTCTTCTTCTTCATGGAAGATTCACCAACCTGCCTTTTGCCTTCACATCACAGGCAACAACAACAACATTCTTCTTGGCCAATTGACCCCTCGTTCGAGTTGCAGAGGTCGCAATAAGTTCCTTGATGGTCAAGGCAGCTTCTTCAATTCTGACCTTCTTTCTGGGCAGGTCAGAAAGCTTGCGAAGACGTCTCTTGGAAGACTTCTTCTTCTCTGTTGGCACAGACTCTTCAACAGGATTCTCCAGATCTGCCACAACATCATCAATGGCAGCTTCATCAACATAAATCTCCTCCTCAGCAACAGAAACCTCCTTCTCAACTTGTTGAAACACTAAGATTACAGGAGGGATAAGGGCTTGTTCTTGCACAGTTTGAGAGCCACCGGATGATGCATATTGTCGGAGAATAGAATCGGACGTAGAAGACTTTGAAGGAGTAGTTTTCTTCTTTAACGCGGCAAACAAAGAACAACAGCTTGTTCCTTTTGACTTGACTCCGTCTCAGATGTGAAGTCCTCCACGGTTTGCTTCTCCGGAGTAGGAGAATGCTTTGACGACGAGTCAGAGGTTGTCTTCGCTGGAGAGAAGGACTTTGAACGAGCAGGCTGCTCCTTCGATACAGCAGTAGGGGGAATCTTCTCTCTGGAGTCTGATTCGGAATCTGAATAGTTAACAATACCGAAAGATTGTTTCTTCTTCTTGCCACCGGCATCGTATAGACGAGAAATAGGAACATCATCGTCGCCGAAATCATCAGAAAAACCTTTGAGTAGAACGACTTCCTTCAGACATGGTGAATAATGATCAGCAACATACGAACACAACAAGGGATCTTTGAGAGAGAGAGGGAGCTTCAAAACTAAGCAAAAGATGGGAGAAATCTTAATGCAGAAGCAACAATATATATAGATATCGAAGGCGGTGGAATTCTCTCTCTTAGAAGATAAGAATAGAAATAAATCCCTATAAAATAGGAGGTGATATATATATCATGATTTGAATTGATCCTTATCTCCAACGTTCGATTTGAACGTAAAACACCCGTTGCAAACCCTTGGAAGTCTCAGAGTCTAACACAGAAAGTAGCCGTTGAAAGGCTGCAGAGATGACGTCAGCCCTGGTCTGCTCCAGCATACTACGTGTGCCATTGGTTGTGCCCAGATTTCTTGGCACAGAAACACACAGAAAAAACAAGAAATACCAAGAAAACCAAAAAACCAATAATGTACATATACATTGTGCTTGTTTAATAGACCACAAGCATGAGGTCTGTCCAAAGAATTTAGAGAGAGCAAACACCCAACGAAGCTCGAAGTGATTCGAGCCTCGCAGCATCCAAGGCCTTAGTGAACAAGTTCGCCAACTGCTTCTCCATAGGCATGAACTCCATGTTGAGTATTTTTTCTTCGATCAGCTCCATTATGAAGTGGTGGCGAATGTCTATGTGTTTTAACTTAGAGTGGTGCACATGATTCTTCGAGATATCAATCGCACTCTTGTTGTCGCAGTAGAGAGTGAATGGCACGAACGGCACTCCATAATCTTCAAGCATTTGACTCATCCACATAAGTTGAGTGCAAGCTGATCCTGCGGCAATATACTCAGCTCCAGTTGAGGACAGAGACACGCTCACCTGCTTTTTGTTGTGCCAGGATACCAAATTGTTGCCAAGGAAGAAGCATGCTCCAGATGTGCTCTTTCTATCGTCTGGACTACCTGCCCAATCTGCATCGCTGTAGCCCACTATGGGTGTTGGTGTTGTCCTTAGTCATCCAAATACCGAAATCACTAGTTCCTCTAACATATTTGATAATATTCTTCACAGCTAGCAAGTGACTCTCCTTAGGATCTGCCTGGAACCTGGCACAAACTCCGACACTGTAGCTGATATCTGGTCTACTGGCCGTCAAGTAAAGCAAACTTCCAATCATGCTTCTGTACGGAGACTGATCAACAGAAGCACCTTCTGTGTCCTTGCTGAGCTTGATTAATGTTGACATAGGTGTGCGACGCACCTTGGCATTTTTCTAGACCAAATTTCTTGACCAAGCTCCGAGCATACTTTGACTGAGTCACAAATATCCCCTCCTTTGATTGTTTAATTTGAAGTCCTAGAAAATAATGCAATTCAGCAAAAAGACTCATATCAAACTCCTTCGTCATGTGTCCCACAAATTACTGGATCAGATCTTGAGACACAGAGCCAAAAATTATATCATCGACATAAATCAGAATAATGATGATACCTTCCGAATTACTCTTATAGAAAAGAGTCTTGTCAGATCCTCCACGAATGTATCCCTTGGAGATGAGATACTTGGACGACGTATCATACCAAGCACGAGGTGCTTGCTTCAATCCATAAAGCGCCTTGTTTAACTTGTAGACATGGTCAGGAAATTCTGGATCGACGAACCCTGGGGGATGCTCCACGTATACATCTTCTTGAAGAGTTGTCACAGCCCCAAATCCCGAGGGATGGCAAAGCCGGGGTGCGACTAGGGGTTGGATTAAAGAAGCGGGGAAGAAGGGGGAATTACTGAATAAATGATAAACTGACATAACTTTGATAAGATAGTAAACATAAAGTACTTCGATTAATCAAAAGAGAGTCGATCTAGAAGGATCGCTCGACAAAAGTTGTCTCTGAGATCTCTAGGGTTTCAAGTACATAATACTTAAATCGAAAGTTACTACATCAAAAAGAGTGTCTTGCAGCGGAAAAGACGTAGATTGATTTCACATAAGAAGATGTAAAATCGAGGCTCAAAAGTCTGTTTTCTCTATTTACAACCATCACTCAACTTCCACCGTCCTCGTCGCTCAACCTGCACATTTATAAATACATACAGGGCTAAGTACAAAAGCACTTAGTGGGCACATTGCCGAAAACATATCATAGGTTTTATAGATTAATCAGGCATCTTAACAGTAATACAACGGGGTTTTTCTTTCAAAGGCCCGTGCTTGCTAAATATTTTCTCATACTTTACTTGAATTCAAGATTTTTCTATTGTTTCATTCATATTGTCCATCTTCTGTTTCAACGCCGGGGAAGAAGGCCTTTCTCCCGCGAACGTTCCTCACCGTGGCTGGCTACCCCTCAACAGAGTACCACACACAACGGCTATCGTGTACACTAACTCTAAATAGCACCTAATGGTGTCACTAACTCAGAGTCCGATCGATTTAACCCTGGAAAGCACCTAACGGTGTCATTAACTCAGAGTTTGATTGATTAGTTAGCACTTAACGGTGTCACTAACTCAGAATGGTACAAGAGAACTCATAAAAAAAACAAAGTCATTTTATGCACTGATAATCATTTTAAATCAACTACTTTTATACCAGTTCAAAAACATAACAAAACTCATTTATTTTTGTATATAAAAAAGCCCACCTCAACCGTTTACAAAACAAACTTTAATCTTCTGTCTTCCGTCCTGTCTTCAACTCCGACTTCCCTCTTATATCGCAAATATTCAAACTTTAGTAATCGATCAAGACGATTAAAGAAAAAGAAATCGAAATCGGTTAAGTCTTTTAGGTGTTTGCACTTTAACTATTCTCTTTTAGTTTAAAAAAGAAACGAGATTCAGACACATCTCGTTTAGAACTAACTCGGTTCCTTACTTGACATTTTAGATTAGTTAAGATGGAACTCAATAACTCTTAACGACTTACAAGTTCTTAAAGAATTAAGTTGAAAAGAATTCAACTTAAGAAAATGATTTTTAGAAATTTTTCTGCACAAGGCAGTAGGTCTGGAGCTCGTACAGAACAGAATATTTCGAAACAGGAGATGTGCCTTATATCAAAAGAAAGACACAGATGTCTAATTTACTGTCCAATTTACGGATCTCAATTTTGTTTAACGAGCTAAGAGTTATGGCCGTTTTCGTGAAGGGTCGCAAAACTGCCGAGAAACCCTAATCGTTTTTAAAACTCGACGCACGATTCCCTAGGTTCGATCAATGCTATACAACCTTTATGTGCATGAAATTTCTATCACATAACAGTCAACACACACAATCATTTAACGTGAACACTTTCACGTTTCTCAATTAACAAAACGACGAGCACTTTCTCGTCTTTTCAACTAACCAATTACTTAACAAATTTCATTTCAAATTCAAATCATATCTAACTTCTAATTTATATTTCATAATTTATATAACATCATCATCAACTACACTCATGCATATTAATCATCAATGAATTCAAATTAATCAAACACATACTAATAATTACCAAACACGTCGTTTTTATCGAGCAACGAACATCGTTGTCGATTTTCTTAAATATTTTTATAAAATCTAAGAAATTCAAACTAAGTACATGTAATCATGCATATCATCAATACATAAACCATATCATCAATCGCAAACATATAAACCCTCGTTTTCTTATTTCATTGACTTCAAACCTACTTACTTTCTTCGATTCTTGAAGTTTTACTAATTCAATTCAAATCAAATTAGTTTCTATCATCCTTTTGCTTAATAAAGATCATCTTAACACATTAACATCATCAAAACTATTACTTAACCAATTTACGTTATTTTTATCGGTTTATAAACTCGATTCTTCATAGTTGTTAATTAATTCTCAATTAATTCTACAACCAACCTAACATACCAACAATCACTAATATTCGATTAGTTTTCTTATTCGATTTTCCTATTGATGATTATGCTCGACTCTTCGTCTCTTACAAAAGGTTCGACATTCTTAGAATTCATCCAAACTTTCCAATTATCATCATTAACTACTTAGATTAACTAATATGCAAACCATAAGTTCATATCATCCTCAAAACTAATTCTATCGACGATTCTTCGTCTCCAACGATTTTATTTTTATTTTTAGAAAAATCTAAATTAAATATATGTTGAACTACATGCTTCCTACTTCTATTATATCACAACATATCATTAAAATCATAATAATTACTCCATCAAAATCATGCTTCTTCATCTCTTACAATCTTGTTTTTATTTTTAAAAAATTCCTAAACAATTCATACAATCATACCTCAATACATACAAACATATTCCACAAATCATGTATCTAAATTCAAGCTAAAACTTCACCAACTAGTTCATGCATTTTTCGAAAATTTCTCCTTTTCTTCCTACATGATTTATTCTTGATTTCAACCATAGAAACTTAATCCTAAGCATTAATAATCATATAATGATCTTAGAACATCAATCCTACTTCTCTTATTTTTTTCGAAAATTTCAAGAATTATAGAATAGGATTTTTGTTCGGATAGAAGTGAAGAGAAAGCTCTCACCATTCCAAATATGTAATCGGAATTGAAATCGATCGGTAGATAAATAAGATATGGAACTTTGAATGCTTGTAGAAATGAAGAACACACTTGAAGATGAACTTGAAGATGAAGAACAAGAGAGAGAAGAGAGAAAGAGAGAGAGTGGCGGTTTTGGGAGAGGAAGAAATGAGAGAAAAAGATGACCAAGGGTGCTATTTATAGTAAAGTAAAGAGGTTTCACTATTTAAGTAAATATCTAGATATTAACTTTAAATCTAATTTTTCCGGATCTAAAACTGCAACCTAAAAACAAACAATTACTTTATTAGATGGACACATTATTGACAAAAAATGGATACGACCATTAGTTCCGTAATATTTCACTTAGTCGAAAAGGACGATTCAAATTCTGAAATCCATCAAAAAGTCGGGACGTCACAGTCCAAAATTCGCCCGGGAAAAAAATTAAAACTAACTTTTACCAATAGACTCGTATCGCAAAATAAGTGAATGTAAAGTCAGACGGTTTTTCGATCTGAGTTCTCGAACGAAAATTTTATCGGGCGCAAAAAACCCTAATACAATAGTCGGTTGAACGACTTCTGAATTTTATTTTCAGAAACGGATTTCACCGTTAGTCTTATAACTGAAATTCCTTATCTTAGGCATGCAAAGCCTTAGTTAAAACGAAAATTTTTATTTCTCGACGGGAAAAGAAAAGCCGGGTATTACAAGAGTACCATTGAGGAAGGCACTCTTAACATCCATTTGGTAAAGTTTGAAGTTCATGCAGCATGCCATTCTAAGTAGAAGTTGAACGACTTCAAGGCGAGTGACCGGAGCAAACGTCTCTTCATAATCAATACCTTCTCTTGATAGTATCCTTGAGCAACTAATCTTGACTTGTTACGAATAATTTCCTCCATCTCATCCATTTTGTTGCGAAAATCCATTTTGTCCCAATTACATGAGCATTAATGGGACGTGACACAAGATACCAAACATTGCAACGAACAAACTGGAGCAATTTTTCTTGCATGGAGGCAATCCAATCTTCAATCAATAAAGCATCCTTGACATTCTTTGGAAGACCTTTAGAGACATAGCACATGAACGCAATGTTTGTGTCACACCTCGACTCCCGAGGTGCGACGAATGACACTAACACTACTAAACCTCATACTAACTCAACTCACATAAGGGTTCATGCTCGGGGAATCAAGGGATTATTGACTGAAAGCGATAACAAATAAGGCATGCTTCCAAGTCATAGATAAAACACCAAGCGAGCATATATAATTTACATATTAAATCCAAAAGGAATAAGTATGTCAAGTTCGCATGAAACGAGAATCAAAGAAAAGCGGTAAATTGTATCGAGCACATCACTCGTGAATTTAAACAAAGTATCAGAGTGCTATTCAAGAACATATCAACAGACATTGTTTTGCAATGCAGCGGAAACTTCGACTCAAATCCCAACAACTACATGTATGACGACATGTAATTGCTAGCCAAGTTTCGACTCAACAAAAGAACACACCACCAAGCCGTCCACACCATCCACATCCCGCTAACCTGCACATTTAGAAATACATGCAGGGCTGAGTACTTCGTACTCAGTGAACACGTGCCAAAACATTTGAAAAGTTGCTCTTAGAGCTATACAATTGAACTTGTCTTGCTGTAGCATCACAAGTATTAATGCAATCAAAACGTTTACTTGTGTATACAAAAACATTATATTTTTCTTGAAACAACAACGCTGTCAAACATATTATGAACATACAGGTATGAATCATCTACACCTCATCTCTTGTGTCGAGAAGTAGGCCTCCATCTCAAACACTGTGACCGGCTAAACCATAGTAAAGCTCACAGTCACCTCAAACAATTCAAATACCACACGTGGGTTCCTGCCTTTCACAGGATAACAATAATAACATCTCAAGCAGATGATAATGCATACTAACTCACATAAAAACGGCAAGTCAATTGAATTTAAAAACTCAAATAATAATAATACTCAATAAACAATAATAGCATTCATCGGAGTTTTGGTTTTAGAAAAACCAACCTGACTTCCGAAGATTCTAGCTAGGCGGCTTATTCTTTTGAACGTCCTTTCTACTTTCCCGTCCCGCTCGGTCCTTCACAATTCGACATCAAATAAAGAATAAGACTGTAATACCCCAGATATTTTCTTCCGACGAGAAATAAAAAAAAATTCTAATTAATTAAGGCTTTGCACGCTTAAGTTAAGAATTTTCAATTCTAAGACTAATGGTGAAATCCGTTATTGAAAATAAATTCCAGAAGTCGGTTGAACGACTACTGTATTAGGATTTTCGCGTCCGATAAAATTTTTGCCCGAAAACTCAAATCGAGAAACCGTCTGATTTTACATTCACTCTTTTTGCAAGACGAGTAAGTTAGTAAAAATCCGTTTTTATTATTTTTCCGGACAAAATTTGAACTGTGATGTCCCGACTTTTTATTGAATTTTGAAAAACAAAATATGCTTTCCGAGTACGTAATTTATTTTTAATCTAACGGTCGAATTAGATCTCGCCGAATACGTAACTGACTAAGAATTTATTTCTCGATTTTTAATACGTCGTATTAGACCCGAAAACGAGATATTTTCGACTAAAATCCTATCCTAAAACCGCCACCTTACTCCCCCCTCCCCCCATGACTCACACCTTGTGAGTCATCCTACTTTAAGAGATATTATCTAAACAGTTAGTCATCATTTCTCTCTCCCAAAACTCACCAAAACCGTCACTTTCCCTCTCATCTCTTCTCTCTCACTTTTCTTCCATTGTCAAGAGTTCTTCAAGCTTTCAAGCTTCACAAGTCATCCGTCTACCAATCGATTTTAGATCTGATTCCATATTCGACAAGGTAGGAGCTTCCTCTACGGATTGAACCGAACAAAAATCCTTTTTCATCTACTTTATTTTTTTGAAAATTTTGGAAATGAAGTAAGATGATGATTCTTTGATTAATACATGTTATAGTATGCTTAGGAATGATTCTATGGAATGAAATCATGAAGAAATCACCCCCCCTTGAATATGTGTCATTACCGAAATTTTTAAGAGTTTGGGGGTTTGATGTTTGATTCGATTTTTAGATAATTGATTAGTGGAATCGTGTTCTATGTGATGATAGATTAATACATGAATTAATTTAGAATTTTCTAAAAATAAAAGTAGAAATGTAAGAGATGAAGAATGGATGATTTGATGAAGAAGATGTTATAGTTTGCATGATTTGTTAATAGAAATGGTATGTAGAATGTTTGAGGATGATGATATAATTATTTGGATTTTTTCTAAAGATAAATGGAAAACCGTAAGAGACGGAAATCCATCGATAAGTCAAGACTCGTTAATGTTTTGAGAATATGGTTTACATATTAGTGATGCTAGATAGATGATGATCGTTGTTGTAAAATTTGAACGAAATTGGAGAACGTCGAATTTTCGCTAAGAGACGAAGAATCGTCGATAAGTTGAGATTAGATAATGATTTAGGTTTGTGATTTGAACCTATGTTAATCTTGATAGTTAATAATCGTAACCGTAAATTTTGAACGAATTCTAAGAAATTTGGATTTTTAATAAGAGATGAAGAAACGAGATTAAACGTCGATAGAAAAGTCGAATAAGGAAAACCAATTTGATAATAATGATTGTTGTCGTTTGATGAACGATATTGTAGTTGACAATATTTCCATCCGAGATACGAGATATTATGAGTTATAGTTTATAAGTTACAAGTTGAAAGAATGAAAGTGAAATTGAATTGAATTTGGTTTAGTAATTGGTAGTTGAAAAGACGAGTAATTATACGTCGTGTTTGTAATCGAGAAATGTGAAGGAGTTCATGATGAATGATTGTTCGTATCTACTGCCTGGAAACAGAAATTTCGTGAGTATATAAGTGGGTTAACATAAACCGAACCTAGAAAGTCGTGCGTCGAGTTAACGAGCACTAGGGTTTCTTCACGGACTGTTTTGCGATGCGTTACGGAAACTGTTACAACTTTTAGCTCGCTTAACGAAATCGAGATCCGTAAATTGGAGAGTAAACTAGACATCCGTGGATTTCTTTTGGTATAGAGCACATCCCCTGTTTCGTGGGGCCCTATTCTGTATGAATTCCAGAACTACTGTATTGTGCAGAAAGTTTCCGAAACCTAATTTCTTAAGTTGAATCCTTTTCAACTTCGTTCCATGTGAACTTTTAAGTCGTTAAAAGTTATCGACATCCATTATCTACTGACCTAAGTGTCGAGTAATGAGCCCAGTCAGTTTTTAGACGAGAATTGATAGAAGTCTCGTTTATTAGTTAAATCAAAAGAAAGTAGTAAAGTGCAAAAGCCTAAAGGCCTAAAAGACTTAACCGATTCCGAATTTCTGTTTTCTTTTTAACGTCTCGACCAAATACTAAAAGTGTGATTATTTGCGTTCAAAGAAGGAGGACGTCGAGATTTGAAGACAGGACGGAAGACAGAAGGTTAAAGTTGTTCTGTAAACGATTGAGGTGGGCTTTTCTATCAAAATAAAATGAGTGTTGCTCGAAAGTGTTGTTGCTTTAATAAGTATGTATTAAAGTAACTATCAGTGCATGATGAATTGTTATATGTGAATTCTCTTGTAGCTCTCTGAGTTAGCCCACAGAGTGCTATCTAGAGTTTTGGATTCTGAGTTAGCCTACAGAGTGCTATCCAGAGATTCCAACTAAACGATCAGATTCTGAGATAGCCCACAGAGTGCTATCCAGAGGGACAAATTCTGAGTTAGCCCACAGATTGCTATCCAGACGATCGGATTCTGAGTTAACCTACAGTGTGTTATCCAGAATTAAGTGTACAGCAGTATAAGTCTTACGAGTGTTTATGAAAAGATGCATGATTAATCTATACTAAGTATGGAATATTTTCGGCAATGTGCCCACTAAGTGTTTTATGTACTTAGCCCTGCATGTTTGTTTTTTAATGTGCAGGTTGAGTGACGAAGGCGGAGGAGGTTGAGTAAAGATCGTACTTAAAGAAGTAAAGTTTAGTTGAGCCTCGATTTCACATTTGATATGTGATATCATTCTACGTCTTTCCGCTGCAAACTAATACACTTTTTTTGTTGTGTAATCTTTTCGGTTTAAGTTTTTCATACTTTAAACCTAGTCTTCTCTGATCATAACTTTGTCGAGCGATCTTTCGAGATTGACTCTCTTTTGTCTAATAAGAATCAGTTCATAGTATATCATCTTGGTTATAGATGTTAAATGAATCATTTATTCAGTAATTCCCCTTTCTTCCCCGCCTCTTTAGTCCAACCCCTAGTCGCACCCCTGCTTGGCCGTCCCTCGGGATTTGGGGCTGTGACAGAGTGGTATCAGAATAATCGTTTCTGCTCACCATACAAGTTTCTTTCGAATAAGTAAGATATAGCATTTGTGTATGCTCTATACCCAAGTCTTCTTCCGAGTAAAGTTAGGTCGTAACACTAAGTTTAAGAGTGTAAACGACAACTCAACCTCCCGCTACGTCGACTCAACCAAAGAAGAAAAGTAAGGAAAGAATTTCAGAAGTATGATTTCTTTAAGAAGAAATTTTGATTAAATTATGCAATAATTTGTGAATAAAGTATGCAAGTATGATATGAATAAAGTATGCAAGTATGAATGTGATTAAAGTATAAAAGCTATACTTTGTGGTATTACATGAACTATGTGAAAGCATGAATGCTATAGTATGTGAAATTATGTGAGTTATAATTTCTTTATTCAAAACGTTTTGTGGGCGTGAAAATTTAGACGAATTCTAAGGCCTTCCCAATTCTTTGAGAACATAGACGTTCTAAGAAACGATGGTTCCAAGATATCCAAGAGATGATCCGAACGGGAAGAACAGAATAAAGGGAATCAAAGCAAATAAGAGACGAATGTTACTTTCGTATAAGTAACATGATCAAAGTAGAGTCGTTACTTTGTTTAATGATTAAAAAAAAAGAACTGATTAAAAGTTTTCTTCAAGAAGAAAAACTAAGAAGTCTAAGTTAAGATGATTAAAGTAAGATGAGATGGTTAAGGTAAGTTAAGAACCGTTAAGATTTGGGTTGCAATTTGAGAAATTGCTAGATGATTAAGATAAGTTAATTCCTTATTGAATGGATGAGTGCTTAAAGCACGGGATTGATGAAAATTCTTGATTTCTTTAGTTTCAAAATGCCGCCAAGAGTAGCGAATAACAGAAGATGAGGACTCGGTAGGCTTAGAGGACCGGGAAGAGGTCATAGACAACATGAGAGGGAGGAAGATCAAGGACGTCAGGAAACCCCTCCAGGAAACCCCTCCACCTCCACCACCACTACGCCGTGACATAGAGGATCTGTTCCTTAAAAGAAATCCACCTGTCTTTAATGGATCAAGAAACCCGAGTGATGCTGAGCTTTGGGTAAGAGCTACAGAAAGAATTTTTAAACTTCTCAGATGTACTGATGAGGAGCGTCTTTCGTGTGTTGCATTTCAAGTCACCGGACTAGCTGATTTCTGGTGGGAAGCTAGGCAGAAGGTTATTCTGACAGAGCATTTGGCTCAGTTTACTTGGGATGAGTTTAAGAAAGCATTTTACGACAAGTACATCCCTAAAACCTATAGAGCTTAGAAGGAAGCAGAGTTCTACAGTCTGAAACAAGGGAAGATGACAGTGACTGAATACGATGCAACCTTTTGTGAATTGTCAAGGTATGCACCCGAGCAGGTAGATACCGACGAGAAGATAGCCAAGAAGTTCCGTGGAGGACTTAGACACGAACTAGGAATGGCATTAGCCAGCCATGGAGGACTGAGCTTTACAGACATACTAGGACGAGCTTTAGACATGGAGGCAGTTGTGCCGGATGAACAAAAGATTGTAGCGCCAGTACCAGCACCAACCCAGGCTCCAACTCAAGACCATTCTAACAACAATAACAGCAGCTTTAAAGGAAAAAGGAAAAGGGACGGAGGAAATCAGGGTGGAAATCAGTGTGGCTTTCAACAGCCGAATCAGAATAATCAATCAGGACAATGGAGGGAAAATAACCAATAAGGACTGTGGCAGGGACAACAGGCAGACAATAACCAAGGAAGAATCATTGTTCCTACCTGCCCTAAATGTAACAGAATGCACTTTGGTAAATGTTTGGCAAACATTGATGGGTGTTATAACTGTGGTCAGAAGGGACACATGAGAAGAAATTGTCCGAAACCATTGCAACCAGTAGGATCGAATCATTATGGTCAGCCCCAACCCTTGAGAGCTAATCAAGCTCAGCCACATCCGCAACAAGAACAGTCACAACAGCAACAAGAGAGGAATGCATGGACATTTGTGAATGGGCCAGAAGCACAGGACAAGGGCAAGGGTCACTAGGCAAGTAATTGGCGTAACTCAGACTGGTAGTAGTCTAATTTTGTATAAGTCCTTGTTGGAGGCAAAACAGTACTTGTTCGACGTATATGTTTATATGACCCCGTGAGTGGGCTTTGACTTCGTGAAAAATTTCTTCTAATCGTGTTAGTTAAACAAGAATATTCGACTAACTTGTTTAATAAGGAACTTGTTTAACTTGGGAAGTTAAAAAGTTTATAGAACTAGTATCGGAGTTATTACCTGTTTCAGTTTTGTGAACTTTTTAAGTGGGAAAAAAAGGGTTTAGTAAATAAGTGAACGCTTAAAGTAAAGTGTTAATGAAAATGTTTGATATGGATATAATCCATGGAATGGAAGGATTAGGATTGTGGTATCAAATACCATCCAGGAAAAGCTAACGTCATAGCAGACCCGCTGAGTCGCAAGACTCCAACTAAAGTAGGGTGTCTCTTAATCGAAGAAGAAACACTTGTACAAAAAAAAAATTAGATGATGGATTTGGAAGTGTTAGAACACCTGAGGCAATAATTAAACCAAATAGTAGCACTAGTAGCTACACCAGACTTACGAGAGAGAATTTTAAGTAAATCCGAGAGAACGATTCAAGTATTAGAAGAAATGTTAAGGACGATAGTGTTAGATCAAAGTCTAAAAGTTTTCAGGCTACGATAAGTATTATGCCTTAAGAAGCCTTGTATGAAAAAGAGAAAAATCTAGAACTAGATTCGCGCGGTGAAGTGAGTAGATCAATTCTTTCGTCAGATTCGAACCAAAGAGAAGGAAGTCTAGAAGTGACGAAAGTCTTAAGCGATATATGTCGATCAGACTTAAATTTAGAAAATGAGGACAAGATTTTCCTCATGATTTTCCTGCTAAGGATTATTGTGATTATTTCATCGCGTTCAATATAAACTTAGACGAAGCTTTGTATACGATTAGTAGATATCTTGAAAAAGATAGGTTTCAATGTTATATAGATTGACCGTGTCGCCAAGTCTATGAAATGTTTATTATGTTTGTGTATCTCGTATGAGAAAGTACGTGTTCAATTCTAAAACGCGCGATTCATTCCAAGACATTGTTCTTGATTAAGTTATAAGTTATGAAGAAAGACCGCAATCGATCTTGGATCGAAAAGTGCGAGAGTTAAGAAGTAAGTCGATACAATTAGTAAAGTGTTCTGGAATTACCACGGGCAAGAGAAAGCTACGTGGGAACTTTTGCGAAGGAGGTCAGCAAATTTTGGGACGAAATTTTTCGTTAGAGGGGTAGAATGTAATACCCCAGATATTTTCCTCCAACGAGAAATAAAAAAAATTTCTAATTAATTTAGGCTTTGCACGCCTAAGTTAAGGATTTTCAATTCTAAGACTAACGGTGAAATCCGTTATTGAAAATAAATTCCAGAAATCGGTTGAACAACTACTGTATTAGGATTTTCGCGTCCGATAAAATTTTCGCCCGAAAACTCAAATCGAGAAACCGTCTGATTTTACATTCACTCTTTTTGCGAGACGAGTAATTTAGTAAAAATCCGTTTTTATTATTTTTCCGGACAATATTTGGACTGTGATGTCCCGACTTTTTATCGGATTTTGAAAAACGAAATATGCTTTCCGAGTACGTGATTTATTTCTAATCTAACGGTCGAATTAGATTTCGCCGAATACGTAACCGACTAAGAATTTATTTCTCGATTTTTAATACGTCGTATTAGACCCGAAAACGAGATATTTTCGACTAAAATCCTATCTTAAAACCGCCACCTTACCATCCCTCCCCCCATGACTCACACCTTGTGAGTCATCCTACATTAAGAGATATTATCTAAACACTTAGTCATCATTTCTCTCTCCCAAAACTCACCAAAACCGCCACTTTCCCTCTCATCTCTTCTCTCTCACTTTTCTTCCATTGTCAAGAGTTCTTCAAGCTTTCAAGCTTCACAAGTCATCCGTCTACCGATCGATTTTAGATCTGATTCCATATTCGACAAGGTAGGAGCTTCCTCTACGGATTGAACCGAACAAAAATCCTTTTTCATCTACTTTATTTTTTTGAAAATTTTGGAAATGAAGTAAGATGATGATTCTTTGATTAATACATGTTATAGTATGCTTAGGAATGATTCTATGGAATGAAATCATGAAGAAATCACCCCCCCTTGAATATGTGTCATTACCGAAATTTTTAAGAGTTTGGGGGTTTGATGTTTGATTCGATTTTTAGATAATTGATTAGTGGAATCGTGTTCTATGTGATGATAGATTAATGCATGAATTAATTTAGAATTTTCTAAAAATAAAAGTAGAAATGTAAGAGATGAAGAATGGATGATTTGATGAAGAAGATGTTATAGTTTGCATGATTTGTTAATAGAAATGGTATGTAGGATGTTTGAGGATGATGATATAATTATTTGGAATTTTTCTAAAAATAAAATGAAAACCGTAAGAGACGGAAATCCATCGATAAGTCAAGACTCATTAATGTTTTGAGAATATGGTTTACATATTAGTGATGCTAGATAGATGATGATCGTTGTTGTAAAATTTGAACGAAATTGGAGAACGTCGAATTTTCGCTAAGAGACGAAGAATCGTCGATAAGTCAAGATTAGATAATGATTTAGGTTTGTGATTTGAACCTATGTTAATCTTGATAGTTAATAATCGTAACCGTAAAATTTGAACGAATTCTAAGAAATTTGGATTTTTAATAAGAGACGAAGAAACGAGATTAAACATCGATAGAAAAGTCGAATAAGGGAAACCAATTTGATAATAATGATTGTTGTTGTTTGATGAACGATATTGTAGTTGACAATATTTCCATCCGAGATACGAGATATTATGAGTTATAATTTATAAGTTACAAGTTGAAAGAATGAAAGTGAAATTGAATTGAATTTGGTTTAGTAATTGGTAGTTGAAAAGACGAGTAATTATACGTCGTGTTTGTAATCGAGAAATGTGAAGGAGTTCATGATGAATGATTGTTCGTATCTACTGCCTGGAAACAGAAATTTCGTTAGTATATAAGTGGGTTAACATAAACCGAACCTAGAAAGTCGTGCGTCGAGTTAACGAGCACTAGGGTTTCTTCACGGACTGTTTTGCGATGCATTACGGAAACTGTTATAACTTTTAGCTCACTTAACAAAATCGAGATCCGTAAATTGGAGAGTAAACTAGACATCCGTGGCTTTCTTTTGGTATAGAGCACATCCTCTGTTTCGAAGGGCCCTGTTCTGTATGAATTCTAGAACTACTGTATTGTGCAGAAAGTTTCTGAAACCTAATTTCTTAAGTTGAATCCTTTTCAACTTCGTTCCATGTGAACTTTTAAGTCGTTAAAAGTTATCGACATCCATTATCTACTGACCTAAGTGTCGAGTAATGAGCCGAGTCAGTTTGTAGACGAGAATTGATCGAAGTCTCGTTTATTAGTTAAATCAAAAGAAAGTAGTAAAGTGCAAAAGCCTAAAGGCCTAAAAGACTTAACCGATTCTGAATTTCTGTTTTCTTTTTAACGTCTCGACCAAGTACTAAAAGTGTGATTATTTGCGTTCAAAGAAGGAGGACGTCGAGATTTGAAGACAGGACGGAAGACAGAAGGTTAAAGTTGTTCTGTAAACGATTGAGGTGGGCTTTTCTATCAAAATAAAATGAGCGTTGCTCGAAAGTGTTTACTTGTTGCTTTAATAAGTATGTATTAAAGTAACTATCAGTGCATGATGAATTGTTATATGTGAATTCTCTTGTGCCTCTCTGAGTTAGCCCACAGAGTGCTATCTAGAGTTTTGGATTCTGAGTTAGCCCACAGAGTGCTATCCAGAGATTCCAACTAAACGATCAGATTCTGAGATAGCCCACAGAGTGCTATCCAGAGGGACAAATTCTGAGTTAGCCCACAGAGTGCTATCCAGAAAATCGGATTCTGAGTTAACCTACAGTGTGTTATCTAGAATTAAGTGTACAGCAGTAGAAGTCTTACGAGTGTTTATGAAAAGATGCATGATTAATCTATACTAAGTATGAAATGTTTTCGGCAATGTGCCCACTAAGTGCTTTATGTACTTAGCCCTGCATTGTTTGTTTTTAAATGTGCAGGTTGAGTGACGAAGGCGGAGAAGGTTGAGTAAAGGTCGTACTTAAAAAAGTAAAGTTTAGTTGAGCCTCGATTTCACATTTTATATGTGATATCATTCTACATCTTTCGGCTGCAAACTAATACACTTTTTGTTGTGTAATCTTTTCGGTTTAAGTTTTTCATACTTTAAACCTAGTCTTCTCTGATCACAACTTTGTCGAGCGATCTTTCGAGATTGACTCTCTTTTGTCTAATAGTAATCAGTTCATAGTATATCATCTTGGTTATAGATGTAAATTATTCATTTATTCAGTAATTCCCCTTTCTTCCCCGCCTCTTTAGTCCAACCCCTAGTCGCACCCCGGCTTGGCCGTCCCTCGGGATTTGGGCTGTGACAAAGACTCTCGACGCGTAAGACATAAAGTAGGTTTTGGTTTCGACTGAAGGACTTCTACTTGACTCGTCTCTCTCTATTTTTATCTTTTCTAAATCAATATCCTTTCTCGACTTTCTCGTCTTCGGTTATCGACTCTACTCGGTTACTAAATAACTTTGTCTCACATTCTCGTTCTAAATCATTTCTACTTTAGTATTTCTTGCTAGTTAAGAAAATATTATCTATCTCGTCTACATTACTCGAATTCTCTTTCGAGTTCTCGATTCAACTATCGTCATTTCAAATCAATCATATAAGCATTCTTAACAATTGATCAAGTCATTTTTATCATAAACGAAATATAAGTATTTCACTCAAGCACATAGGTTCAATCAAGCATAATAAATTAAACAAAAGTTCAAACAATAAGTATTTTGAATTTAAAATCTCAAATTGTCATTTAACATTTCTCGACTAAAACACAACGTTATTTTCTAAATACGTTGTCTTTTTTCAATTACGTACACATACTCGTATGCGTACTCTTATCTTATATAATTATTATATCTCTTTTCTTATTCTCAATTAAACTCTTATTTTCTATACTTATTAGAAATTCGTTTTCTATTTATAACTCGGCTCTTAGAATTTTGTTTTCTGTAATAAAATTCTCATTTTCTTTATTATATGAAAACTCGACTTTTAACTTAAAGTTCAAAACTTGATAACTTCATCGTCTTATTTCAAATTAAAAAGATTTGAAAAGCAAACTCAATTAATATCACTCAAGCATAATCAATCATTCAACATTCGACGTATTATCAATAAACGAGCATTTAAACATTTGAGATTCTCTAAACTCGATTCTCATATTTAAACTCCATTATTAAACCTTCAACTCGAGACTTCATTTATTAAGCTATTTCTCTCATAGCATTGTTTAATCGTCTAATCTCAAACTTAATACTTACTCTCATATTTACTATTTCTTATTTTATTAAGAAATTATTTCTTTAATTTATTTAATTCTAAATTTATTATTTTTATTTCAAAACTCTTTGATTAATCTCACAATTAAACGAGTAAACGGACTCAATCTCGGCTTATCTCTTCATTAACTTCTTATGCTCGACTTTACAAATATTTTCTCTTCTTAAAAGAAATTCTTTTTAACATAAAATTAATTTATTATTATTTCTCGTTCGATTGAACGTCTTAACCTCGACTAACTCGTCTCAAATTTATACTCACTGAACCCCTGAACCCGTAAAGTCTATTTTCTTAACTCTAACTCCTCTTTTATTTCTCAATTATTATTTCTTTTAATTTCTATTATTTAACTCACTTAATTTTCTCCTCTTAATTTAATTTCTTCTTAAAGAAATATTTTTCTTTATCTCATAACTAATTTACTAATTTCTCTTTGTATTTTCCATTTAATTTCATTCTTGAAATTTTTGAATTATTTTATTAATTAAACAATTAATTTAATTTATTTTAAGATTAATTTTATTAATCTTCAAATCTTCATAATTCTCACCAAGAACACCAAGAACCTATATTCAAATCTTCATAAATTTTACCAAGAATACCTAGAACACACACTAGGCATTCATACTTATTTCCATCGATTTTTTCATGAATTTGCACTAAAAATTTCATTTTCTTCATCTCAAAAATTGCTATTGAACATCTAATATTCCAAATCAAAAATACATTCATAACATCAAAATCATCAAAACTACCAAAAATCATCAAAATTTATTTTCCTCCACAAATATATATATATTTCGATTTTTTTCACATAACATCATAATAATTTAAATCATCATTTCCATCATAATCATATCATGCTCATAACATCATTAAATCATCAAACAATAAATTAAACCAAATAATCCTCCATAAACTCAAAATTTTCGGCTTCCTCTTAGAAATAGGATTAAAATTTTTTCTTCTTTTTCTCATGCATAATATATCACTCCAAACGTCATCATAAACACATAAATGCAACAAATCATCAAGAAATCATAGAAATTATTTTTCCTTCTTTCTTTTCCCTATTTCGGTTTTAGTAATTATTTTAGGGTTTTTATTTCTCTTTTCTCTTTTAATTCTTAGATCGATTCCTAGGGTTCGATTTCCTAATAATTTCCTCACTTTGATTTTCACATCTCAAACCCTAGTTTGCCTAAACATAAATTAAAGCATGCATATTTTCTTTTCTTTAGAGATTAGGGATTACATATTTACAAGAAATCAAATGAATATCATACTTTTAAGGATTTGAATTAAAGCTCTCCTCTTGAAGATGGTTGGATCGAAAATGGAAGAATTGGGAGCTCAAGTCTCTAGCTTGGAATTTCCATGGTGGATCTCATCTTGAACCTCAAGAAAAAAATATAACAAAATTAATCATCTCTTCTAGGGCTTGAATGCCGAAATTTAGAAGAAAAAAAGAGAGATGATTTGCTTGGAATTGAACTCAAAGCTTGGTGAATTTGTTTACCTCTAAATTAAAGTTGGATGGAATGAAGATGATGAAGATCTTGTTGGAGCTTGAGATCTTGGAAGCTTGATCTATAGAACTTCAATGGAGATTTGTATCTCTATGTATGTGTGTGTGTGTGTGTTACGGTTGGAGAGGGAAGAGAGAAGAGAGAATTTTCTTTCTTTTTCTTTGATAGAACACGGTGAGAGAGAGAGTAGAGAGTGATGAGATGATTGAGAGAATATTGTGATATTTCTCAAGAAATGATGAGGTTTGAACTTAAGGAAATGAAATGATGATATTCCATGATAGACTTTGAAAATAGGTGTTTAGGAGAGAAATTAAGGGGAGAGATAGGGCATGTCGGTGTGAGAGGGAGAGAGAAGGAGAGAGATTCTTTTTTTTATTTTTGTCTGGTATAATTTTCCCCGGCTGAAAAAGTTTTCCGATGGAATATGTCTGTGTTATTCCATATATACTGAAAACGGCTCTAAACTCCCCTCGACTCATTTTCGACATCGAAAACACCTCAACTCTATCTCATATCTTGCAAAATAAATCAAGGATTCCGAATATCTAATTTTTAGGTTAAAATTCCAAGTAATGAAGAAAAACCTAAAAATCAATCGGTTAATTATTCCATTAAGAACTAAACTCTTAGAATTCTCTCGTGTGATCTCAGATAAGCTTCTAACATGTCTCAGGAGTCTTAGAATTAATTCTAGATTCAAAAGACACTAATTAGGTTAAATTCTGAGTTCGTCGGTGAATAGTGTTTTCTCGGTTTTTGTTACTATTCACTGAAAAGTAAAAGTTCTCGAAATTCTCCAAAAGTCATACTCATGCTCAAACTCACATAAATAAACTCAATCAATGCATCACATACTCGATTCGAATAATTAAAACGAGAAAAATAACATTTAAACATACAAGAGCATTTTGGTCATTTTCAAGAAAATTTCTTCCTTGAAAAATTTTATCACTCAGGACACGTTAATTAAGTATAGAAACGCATTTAAATGCATTCAAGGACTTATAAAAACTTGGGGTATTACAGTTTGCCACCATACCATATGTTTATAATCTCTCGCTACGTTTCTTGTTAGTCTCCCTCCGGTGATATCTCCTATAACATTTGTTAATGGATGATTCTTGGATACTCTTCTGGATGGACCTAGAGTAGTAGGGACTAACTCGCCTGCTGTGGAATTAGGTGGAGCTTTAGCTTCGATGGGATCAGTAACGGTGTCTGAAGATCCAGTCTGTGCATTGGACGAGGTTGGCACAGACTCTAGAACAGGTAAAAACAGTTAAGCCTCATCTTCTGCTTCTACTTTTGTAGAATCAATGAAGATCACATTGATAGACTCCATGATAGTCTTGTTTGTCTTGACATAAACTCTGAATGCTCTACTGTCATGAGCATATCCCATAAATATTGCTTCAAGACCTCGATCATCAAGCTTTTGCGTGTATTTCCTGTCATTCAGAACATAGCACACAAATCCGAACACATGAAGGTGTTTGAGGTTGGGCTTCCTTCCCTTCCAGATTTCATAAGGAGTCTGATTTGTCTTTGGACGAAGATAGACTCGATTCACTATATAGCACGATGTATTCATTGCCTTAGCCCAAAACCTGTCAGCCACATCATGTGCCTTGAGCATGGTTCTCATCATCTCTTGTAAAGTTCTATTCTTTCTCTCAACAACTTCATTTTGTTGAGGTGTTTTTGGAGCTGAAAACTCATGAACGATTCCTTTTTCAGCACAGAAGCTGATGAATTCTTCACTTTTAAATTCTCCACCATGGTCACTTCTTATTCTTCTCAAGGGAAGATCCTTCTCTAACCCCACACGAATGCACAAGTCCTTAAAGCTCTTGAAAGCTTCTGATTTATGTCGGAGAAATTCCACCCAAGTGAACCTTGAATAATCATCAACACACACAAGAACGAACTCCTTTTTTGCTATGCTTTGAGTTGGCATCGGTCCTACTAAATCCATATGCATTAATTCAAGAATGCTAGAGGTGGTGATACTTCGAACTTTCTTGTGTCCTACTTCGATTTGTTTCCCCACTTGACAAGGTCCACACACAACCTTGTCATCAATCTCCAGCTTGGGAACCCTACGAACAACATCTGCATTTAGAAGTTTCTTTATACTTCTCAAACTTGCATGTCCAAGTTTCTGATGCCAGGTCTCAGTCATTCCAACACTAACTTGCAGACAGACATGAGCGGGTGTGACAAGATAGCACTTGTCATGAGATCTGCGACCAGTCATAAATTCAGCTCCATTCTTTACTACTTGACACGTACTTTCGTCGAATATGACTTTGTATCCTTCATCGCATATTTGACCAACATTGAGAAGATTGGCCTTAAATATATCAACCAAATAAACATTCTGTAGAGGTGGCATTCCAGGTATGTTTAATATTTCTTTCCCAATCACCGTAGCTTGATTACCATCTCCAAAGGTAACGTGATCATCGAAGATATCAACAATATTGGTTAGGAAATTAGGATTTCCTGTCATGTGCTTGGAGCAAGCACTGTCCATGTACCACCTGTTATCCACTCGTGCCCAAAGAGATGTTAGAGCAACATATGCATTGTAGTTGTTTCTAGATTGAAACATCCTTCTTCTATCGCCGAGATAGTATCTGCACTGTGGCCTTATGTGTCCAGGAAGATCGCAGTAATGGCAGACTAGTCTGAACAACTCCTCTTATTGTGGTGGTTGTCCCCTCCTGAATTGATGATTCTGCTTTCTTGGTATACTCCTTGTCACACGTGTCTGCATCTGTGTCTGCTTCTGCGAATTTCTTTAAGGAATTCCCTTTTGCCTCCTATTGTTGGAAGAGTTTAACTTGGGGGCTGGATTTTCCTGAGGTTTCTCCTTTTGAGGAACAAACTTCACCTTCTTCTCCTTGTCTTCGACAGCCACCCACTGCTTTCCTTGGAAGCCCAGACCGGATTTGTCGGTCGAGCTTTGTCAAGTTTTAATAATCTTGTCAAGCTTGTTAGTTGCATCACTATTCATCATCTTAACAAACTTATCCATCTGATCCATCTTGTGGAGAAGTATGTTGTTTTGATCGAGCAAAGACATATTCAAGACCTTTAGATTGTCTCTTTCTCTCGTTACTTCCTCAATTTGGGCATTAAGGGTTAGATTGCTTCTTCCAACTTCATCGCACTTAATGATCAGATATTCATATTTTTTTATCCTTGACTCCTCATCTACACTGTCTGCATCACTTTTGTCATTCGCTGAATTGTTCTTGCTAGTAGGCACAGACTCAGGGAGAGGAGTGGACAGCTGTACTATAGAGATTGCAACGTGGGCAACCTTTTCGTCAGTTTTACTCTCACTATCATCAGTGTCCTCGTCACTGTAGGTAGCAACGTATGACATGCCTTGCCTTCGTGTCGTATTGATGCATTTATGCTTGAAGTGTCCATAACCATAACACTCATGGCATTGAGATCCAGTCTTTGGAGTGGGCTGGTAGTCATCCTTTTCCAGTTGGTTGGACTCAGCTTTATTTCCTTTCTTCTTGTCCAGCCCTCATTTGGTGAACTTCTTAAATTCCTTCTTGAATGACTTTATGACTAAGGCCATTGCTTCAGCAGCTGCTAGTTCTCCTTTTGGCACAGACGACGCCTCAGGATGCCAGTTGTGAGCTTGAAAGGCAACTCCCTTCCTTTCAGCACTTTCACTCTTCTTCCCCATCTCAAAGGTTCTTAAAGATCCAATAAGCTCATCTAGTTTCATGCTAGAGAGATCTCTTGCTTCTTCAATTGTAGCCACTTTGTACTCGAACCTATTGGGGAGAGATCTTAATACCTTTCTGACAAGATATTCATCATTGAACTTATTCCCAAGGGCCACGCTTTCATTAATGATCTTCAACAGCTTTGCGTGAAAGTCACTGATTAATTCATGTTCTTCCATCCTCAGTAGCTCAAACTGAGTCGCTAGTTGTTGTAGACGTTGCCCTTTCACACGATCATTTCCTTCAAAGGAAGTCTCCAGAATATTCCATGCTTGCTTTGCTGAGGTGCACGTGGAAATAAGAGAGAATATTTCCACAGTAACATACGCTTGAATGGCATTCAGTGCAACCTGATTCATCCCAGATTCTTTTCATTCAGCTTCCGACCATTCTTTCCTGTCTTTGACTTTTCCAGCATTGTGTTCACCAGTGGCTATGGTGGGAGGTTTGAATTCTGACTTTATCGTCTCCCACGCCTCTTCATTGATGGCTCTGATGTGTGCCATCAAACGAATCTTCCAATATCCATAGTTGGATCCATTAAGAATTAGTGGTTTCATCATCAAATTATCACCTGTGGAAGTCATTGTGTCTTATCATGAACGCAGCAACACGTTTAGATGTCTATCCCAAGATCAACACCTGTAAGATCAGTATACCGTTCTGGTACCAATTGTTAGATCTAAACGAACACTTTATGCATATAAAGTTATTGCGTTGCTGGAAACTTAGCACAGTCAGTATAACAGAAATAATAAACTGTGCTGAAATAAAAGACACACGATATGGTAACCCAGTTCGGTTTTGCAACCTACGTTTGGGGGGCCTTTGCCCAAGAGAGAACCAATCCACTATTAGAAGAAATGGCTACAGAGGATCTTACACATACAGGTCGACACTTTATGCTACCCTTTCGCTCATCCTCTTCCTAACTTCACGTGAATTCGTGATTAATCAATCTACAATCGTTCAACCTAAGCTCGAACCTCCAGTCCGACCCTTAACTCTCTTTAAGACTTAATTTATCAAAGATAAACTCACAATATTTCGTGCTCTCATAATACAATACTCTCAAGAAAGTATAAACACTCAAACAATAAAACAACGACCAACCCTCACAATTGTTGATGTCGAATATATATAGGTTTGAAACCCTAGATCTCTTCGCCATCATATATATCTCTTTAGATCTTCTTTCCTTGTGAGGATAAGGTTTGAGGAACACGTTCAATATCTGTTTGATAAGTATCTTGTCCGCATCTATCATAAACATGGAAAAGATCCCGCAAAATCCGTGCAGATATGGAAAGTCTCTGCCAGACTGTTCTAGGTTCCCTTAGCACAGACTGAAGCACACATAATAGAGTTTGTTCTACGCAGCGACTTCGACACTTCAACTGTACTTTTGACTACATAAACTTTGCCAACATCTTTGAATAGCATCACTTCTTGAACAACAATCCCTCAAATCCAACAATCACAAATTCCATTCCAATTCTTCCATCATTATAAACTGCCACATCTGAGTTCAACTTCGATGGTGTCATCCACCTCCGATTCTCTGAAGTTCAAAAGTTAATGATAATAAATAAATAAATAAATAATAATAATAATAATAATAATAATAATAATAATAATAATAAAGACGC
Organism: Schizonepeta tenuifolia; assembly: GCA_029490685.1. Taxonomy (NCBI): domain Eukaryota; kingdom Viridiplantae; phylum Streptophyta; class Magnoliopsida; order Lamiales; family Lamiaceae; genus Schizonepeta; species Schizonepeta tenuifolia. The sequence goes on along the minus strand of CM055955.1, from coordinate 20,538,422 downwards.
GCTCCGGAAAAGGATTGAACCGGCCACATTTTAGTTGGTAGACAAACACCTAATGCGCTAGGCCAATAACTGATTACATCGATTTAATATGTACTAGTACTATTTTATTTATAAAAGATTTGTAACCTACCGCAAGTTATGCGCCACGTTGCACAGGTGACCAACTCTTGATATAATGTCAATTTATTAGTTGTTTTTTTTATATTTAGGGTAGATGAATTCATAAGTTCGTATTATAATTTTTTTAAAATTTTAATTTTTAGCAAAAATATTAGTTAATTTCATATAAAATAATATTTGTATTCTTATAAAATAAATATTAATGTAGTAATATATTAATAGCGAGAGACACACACGCAATTGAAAATAGTCATGGACAGAGTTTGATCCCATTCGAAATTAAACCCTTAACATCGCTTTTGATTATAGAAGACGGTTGACGATAACAAAAACAAACAAAACACTACGTACCATGAGTAGCAGCAGCTACTATGATTGGAATGACACAATTAGTTGTTACGCAAATATTTGTGTTAGACTGTAGGACAGGTTAACGTCTATCAAACTATATATATCATATGTATATATAATTAAGAATTCAAATGCATATGATGTGTCAAAATTTTTGTAATGTTACTAGTGCTTATTTTATGATCGACAAATGCATCTGGTGTGTCATATTTTGTAATGTTAGTGGCGCTCATTTTTTTAGTTTGTCTATCATATTTAACGGATTTTGACCAGCCAAACAGTTTGGTACCATACTCGTATGGTATCGATGTGGACCCTCACAAACTATATGAATTTATTAATAAAAAATAAATGTTCCCTTATAATTATTATATTGTGAACAGAAGCAAAGAACTGAATAATTTTGATTCAGGTTGAATCAGAATTCTGAAAAGATTCAATGCATTAGTAAATTAAAGGAGCCCACATTCTTTGTGGTATCAAAATTCCCCAAATTTGATGCTTATTTACTCAAACTGCAGCCTCTTCAAATATTTCTTCACTTTCTCATGTAAATGGGTGAGGGGTAAGGCCCCACGATCAGGACCGTTTATTTTTCGTGAATCATGATGATCTTTGAAATAATTATGAATTCTGTTCTCCTTTTTGTTGGACAAATTTAGTATTGGAGCGTAGGCCTCTTGGACTATATAATGCCACCTGATATGAACTTGTTGTATAACTAGTATAATTAACGTGTACTTGCACGTTAAAAATAATAATTATTATAAAGTTCAAAATAAAATTTATAATTCACATTCATTAGTTATTTAATTTTAGAGTTTAAAATAAAATACACAAATCTTATCAAGTGCTTACTGTGAAAAAGAAACTATTACTCCCTCCGTCCACAAAAAAGACGCCTGTTTTGCCATTTTCGTCTGTCCACGAAAAAGACGCCTATTTTATATTTGGTAAGTTTTCTCCTGACATTTACCCTCTAGTTTATCACTTATTCATTCATTTGCCATTGGTGGCCCACACAATTTACTTTATTTAATCCTCCACTCAACTTAAATGGAACCTCTATTCCACTCACTCACACACAAGCCATTATTTAAACCCTTTTTAAAGACAATTAAAAATTATATAGTAAGTGGGACCCTTACTCCACTCATACCACACTCTACCAGAATTATTAAATCCCGTGTCAGAATGAAATAGGCGTCTTTTTGGTGGACGGAGGGAGTATCTTCAAGTAGATTGATATTGTTGTTTTTGCATTTGTTGCATGAAGAAATCACATTCTAAAAAAATTATATTATCATTGTCTAATTTCAAAAAATCTTTTATATATGTCAATTCATCATTCTATTAATTAAGAACATACAATTAATTTCAATTTCTTCATGTCGTTCTAGTTGCGCACAATGTATACCATAAAATGCATGCTTATATTAAAATGAAAGAAAAACGTTGAGCGAATTAAATTCCATCCATATCTTTAAGGAAAAGAAGAACGTTTAAGTAAATTAACTTATGATACTCACACAATTATTTTGTTTTTATTTCGGCTTGTAAAAATGTTTAGAATTGTCTAGTCATGTAAAACAACAAAATATGGTGTCACATAATCATATATTATCAACTTCTAATAACATAGAACAAAAGAAAAATGCAACTATCTCTATAATCTTTAGACATAAATAAATCGTTCATCTCATACAATGATATCATGTTGATCTTCCTAAAATGAAAAAAGAACAAATCTTAAAGCTTTCACTTTTTTTGTTCTTTCAAAATTAAACTCATTAAATCAAATTTTGAACGATCATACAACATAATTTAAAAGAAAAACGGTTATCAATAACAAACAAAATCGAGAAAAGAAAAAAGAAGTAACTTATCTTAGAAAATGAAACGTGAACAATTCAATCACTTCATCAATCGTTGTTCTATTTAAATTAAGAAATTTGGTAAAAAAAATTAAAATATATATATATATTTTAATAAAGTAATTTTTTTTCATTGCGTTCTTTTGTAATGCCCCGTAAATTCCTTACGTTTTCAAAAAAATTAAAGTTAATTAAATAAATGGCTTTGCGCACCTAAGTTTACGATTTTGAATTCTAAGACTAACGGTCGAATCCGTTTCCGAAAATAAATTGCGGAAGTCAGCTAGACGACTACCGTATTTAGGGTTAGCGCGTACGAAAAGTTTTTAGTTCGTGAACTCAGAACGGAAAACCGTCTGATTTTTACATTCACGAAATCGCGATACGAACTCGCCCGAGAAAGTTCGTTTTTATGATTTTCCGGACAAAACTCGAACTGTGTCGTTCCGAGTTTTTGTCAAAATAAATTTTATAAATTTATTTTCCGATTAAGTTTCGTACGTTAGAATTTTTGGTTGAATCGGATCGCGACGATTTTGAGCCGAGCTACGCTTTTCGTCGTTCGTTTTCCATAACGTCGGATCGCGCCGGAAAAGCGCGTATTTTTTCTTCTCCCTCCCCATCCAACCGACCTCTCTCTCTCCCTTTAGTTAGATTTTTGTGTTTTATTAGTTAAATAAGGGACACCTATTGTTTTTACTATTTACCTTTACACATGTTACCTCTTAATATGTTAGAACATTAGGTTATAATTTAAATCCATATCTCTCCCTCCCACACTCAAATTTTCGGCAGCCATACTTCATCACTCTCCCATCTTCATTTCATCATCTCCATTGAAGAAACCTTTAAGATCTAGAAGAAGAAATCACACAAGTCTTCATTCATCCATCCAAACCTAATACTTCTTTCACTAATTAGCAAGGTAATCCTCTCCTCTATACTTCTAATTAGCAAACTTAATATGTTTTATTTTTTTCTTTGTGATCGAAAATTAGAGTATTGATTTAGATGATTCGATCTTGAATTAATGAAATTGAATGTGTTAGATAGGTTAATTAGGGTTTAGAATTGAATGAAATTTAAGAACCCTAATCCTATGTCTATACCGAAAATTTAGGGATTTTTGTAGGATTTTTGGATTTCTTCAATTAATGATAAATTCATGCTTAAGAGGTGCTTAATTGATGATTAAAACAAAGAGGAATCGAAAGCCCCATGCTCTGTTGAAAATTCGATTAGGGTTTGAGTTTGAATTTGGGGACTTTTGCATGTTAGTTTGAAATTGGATTTCAATTGATTAATTGTTGTTATAATAGGATGATTAGTGAATAAATGGTGTTAATTGGAGAAGAAAATCACCCTCTTATCCCTTGTGTCAATACCGAAATTTGTAGGAGTTTTAGGGGTTTCCATGTGTTTGTTTTAATTGATGAATTGATGATGGAATTATGTTGTAGTTGATGTTAGTTGTTAATAGGAATTTAATTAGATTTTTCTAAAAATATTTATCGGAATGTAAGAGACGAGGATCTCGTCATAAGTTGAAATATAGTGATGTTATGAAATGATTGTATGCATGAAAATGATTCTCGTTAGATGTAGTTTAATGACGTAAAATTTGAACGGAATCCGACAACTTTGAAAATTTCATAAGAGACGAACAACTAGACGTAACTAATAACCGAGAAGTCGAATGAGAATTCTAATTTGATATTATTGTCTATAATGAACTTGAGAACAACTTTGTAGTTGACGTCATGAGCTTTCGAGCTGATATAATATGGGCTATAGTGATAGTCGAGAACTAGAACGCGAATTTGAATAACTTGTTGGTTTAGTAATTGTTAGTTGAAAGCCGACGTATAGAACGTCGTGCTATTGGACGAGTTTTGAGAAGGAGTTCACCATGTACGGGAGTACGTGATGACTGCCTTGAGGGTCCAATTTCTAAAGAAATCGAATACGAGAGCTTAGAACGAACCTAAGACGTTATACGTCGAATCTATCGAGCAACTAGGGTTATCGCGGCAGTTTTGCGACCCTCACCGGAAAGTGTAATAACTTTTAGCTCGTTTATCGGATTTGCGATCCATAAATTGGAGCGTAAACTAGACATCCCAAAATTTCCAACGGTACAGGGTTCATCCCCTGTTTCCAGATCCTCTGTTCTAGGCAGACCCCAGAGTCACTGTATTGCGCAGTAAAATTCCAGTTTCAATTCTCCTAAGTTGTTTCATTCACAACTTAGTTTCTTTCGATCGTTTAAGCCGTAATAGCTAATGAATATCTTCCTACTGACCTTAGAGTCAAGTACAAGGCCTTGAGTGATAAAACCAGTCGAGATCTCATCTCTTATCCGTTCAAATAAAGAAGTAGTAAGCGAGAAATTTCATAAGTCGTAATGAACTAAAACGTAATTTTCCTAAGTTGATATATTCCAACTTAGTTCCTTATAATCTTTTAAGTCGTATTAAGTTACCGACTACTCTCTCTACTGACCTAAGAGTCGAGTGTGAGACATTTCGAGTTCTAACGGGATTTGTACGAGTTTCGTTCCCGTTTAAGTAAAATGAATCTAGTAAGCGTGCAATTGCCTAAAGAATGAAACGACTAAAACCTTTTGCGATTCTCTTTGATCGATTATCTTTTACGACCGTTTTTAAGTATTTTATTTTACGATGAAGGAGGAAGCCAGCTGTAAAGAAAGGACGGAAGATCCGAAGTTTGGAAGCTAGTGCTTTTAGTTCTGTATTACGAGGTGGGCTTTTATATACAAAATAAAACGAGCAATGCTCGGAAAATCTTTCTTTATCGCTTTGATATCTGTATTTTCAAAGTGATATTATGGCACGAACTGTTTTATGTTTTTATGTGAGTTCTCTTGTACCTATCTGAGTCAACATTCGTGTTTTCCAGATTTAGAGTTAATCTAACTAGGTTAACTAACGATCGGCTTTGAGTTAGCTGCTAAGTGCTTTCCAGAGTTAGTGCAATTTTGTAACCTGTGGTGTATGTGATATCCTGTTGAGGGGTACCAGCCACGGTGAATGAGAATTGGTCAAGATTGAACGTAACATTAGTCAGAAAATGCTCGCGCGAGTGATTTATGAGAAAAGAAAATGTTTAGTAGACGTGGGCCCTTTTTAATAAAACCCCGACGTGCTATGATTATGAAATGCCATATTTATCTATACTTATGACTATGATTTCGGCATCGTGCCCACTAAGTACTTTTGTACTTAGCCCTGCATTGTTTTCTAAATGTGCAGGTTGAAGCGACGGGAGCGGCAACGGTTGATGTTGAGTTGAAAGATAGGATGCTTTAGTTAGAACTCTTCCGCTGCAGAACTCTAAATCTTTTGAAATGTACCTTTTGAACAATACACTGTAGTTAAGTTTGTAAATATGAACTTAGTTTCTACTGTGTACTTTTGTCGAGTAATCCTTAGCGATTAACTCTTTCTCATTTATATTCAAGTCTTGTTCATGGTTTATTTGGTGCCTTTCATGTATGTTTAGTCAGTTAGCCCCCTTCTTCCCCGCTTCTTTAATCCAACCCCAGTCGCACCCCGGCTTCTGCCGTCCCTCGGGATTTAGGGCTGTGACATCTTTGTATTAATAAAGTAGCTTATTCTTGCTTCTGTCGAGAATAAAAAGAATATATTAACAAAAAAATAGATAAGTATACCGCACAAGTATATGTATAGAGAAATTACCTTAATATGATTGATCATGAATGTATACTATTCGTTTTGAAATATGCAGATGCAGTAGACCTTTTTGATGGACCATGAGTGGGAATAGAATCAGCGCCAAGTTTTGGTATCTCGAAAAGATTAAATAATTCACACGGATTGATTGAACCTCAAAAATATTTAAGAATTTTAAGTTGTCATGTTAGATGATTGGAGGCAACTTGAAGTTGCAAAAGTAAAGAAAAAAAGGTTGCACAATAACGTGAGTAAAATTACGTATGGACGAAATAACAAGATTGATATCTCATTTTAACAAGGATATAAACACATGATAGATATATTAATAATATATTTCTTTCAAATCATAATATTATATATGGTAAATAATACTCCCTCCGTCCATTTTGAGTTGCCCTGTTTGACCTCTAAAAAGTGTCCACTTTGAAATACCCCATTTCAACAAATTGACCCATATACCCTCATTACTTTTGTATTATTACTACCCCTTCCCACACTTAACAAATTACCCCATTAATTATCCTATCTAATTACCCACCCTAATTAACCCACCCCAACCACCCCCACACTCTCTATCCTCTCACTCTCTCATTTCTCTCGAAATTTCCATCCCTCTCTCTCACTCTCCCTATTCTCTGCAACTCTCCCTCTCTCTCTCTCATTTCTCTCGAAATTTCCATCCCTCTCTCTCACTCTCCCTATTCTCTGCAACTCTCCCTCTCTCTCATTTCTCTCGAAATTTCCATCCCTCTCTCTCACTCTCCCTATTCTCTGCAACTCTCCCTCTCTCTCATTCCCATCTCGAAGCTTCCCTCTCTCATTCTCCCCCTATCGACTGCAACCCTCCCTCTCCCTCAACCTCTCCATCTCCGCCGCGACGGCGCTCCACACCCTGCCGCCATGGCCTCTCTGGAACCCTAGATCTACTCTCACCCTCTCCCTCTCCGCCGTTCTTTTTCTCTGAAACCCTAGATCTACTCTCACCCTCTCTCTCTCCGCCGTTCCTTTTCTCTGGAACCCTAGATCTACTCTCACCCTCTCCCTCTCCGCCGTTCCTTTTCTCTGGAACCCTAGATGTACTCTCACCCTCTCCCTCTCCGCCGTTCCTTTTCTCTGGAACCCTAGATCTACTCTCACTCTCTCTCCCCGCCGCCACGGCCTTTGTCTGAATACAATATACCCCTCTGAACCCTAGCGTCGATGAAGGATGGCAAGGCTGGGAGAGGGTGGAGATCGACCTCTCCCTCCAGTTCGTCGATGCCACCCCCTCCCTCCCCCGCGTGGGTACCATCTCCCCCCACTGATTCGCCGGAGTTCGAGGAGGATCTGTGGATTCCACCAGGCTGGGAGCCCTCTCCATTCACCGAAGATCCTGAGATGCATCGTTCTGAGGTGGTGCCGGACTCTGTATTCCCCGAGGTGGCGGAGGAGCCTGCCGTTGCCCCGGTGCCGGAACCTGTGCCCTCCGTTGAGGCGGAGGAGCCCTCCGTTGCGCTGGATGGCGAGGATGGCAAGCATTTGGCTGAGCCCGACTCTGAGGATGGTTTGGATCCATACCAGCGATACTGCCGTGATGGCAAGGATCGTGCTGAGTCCGGATCGGATTCGGACAGTGAGGTGATTTCTTTCTTAAACTTTCGGGTTGGTGATGGCTGGTGATGCCCTTATATGCATTTCATACTGCATTTGATGAAATGGTGATGGCTGGTGATGCCCTTATATGCAATTTTTCTGTATTTGTGGTTTGTGGTGGTTGAAAATGGATTCTATTTTCTGCATTCATACATTGCCTTCACCTGTTTTGATGCATAAGCCAAACCAAAAACACATTTACCATTACATGATTGCATTGGTTTAGTTTACATTCCAAACAAGACAAAAACCAAAAAAATGCACTTTGTTTGTCCCTGTAAACTAGTCTGCTGAGTACTACCACTGTGAGCTTCCATGCCTTCAGTGCTCCAGCCCCACACTATCCAATGCCTCTGTCAATTCATCTAAGTTGTAGAAGTTGTCTTCCCCCATGCCATGTAACTTTAAGTACTCCAAACTCTCTCTCACAAGCTGTACATCAATTTCAATGGAATCTGGTAAGACTCCATCTTTGATCATGCTGTCTTTTCCCATATGAGGCATAGGGTAGTCATTACACCCCTTCACTTTCATGATCTCTGCATAACACAGTTGGAGTTGTAGGAAAATCTTGTTAATCTTCCAAGGAGGGTATTCTGCATATGCTTCCTCCACATTCCTTAGCAACTCTCCTGCATTTGCTGCACCTTTCTTATCCTTCAGTGATTGGATGCTCCTAAAAAACCCCAAGTCATTTATGTTGGTGTCTGGACTGTTTGCTGGTTGGTTTATCAGATGGATGTGGAATCTATCTGTGTGTGCAATAGCTTGAAAGTCTGGATCAGTGTCCTTAATGTGTGGTTTGGCATTATCTTGCTGTATCCATATTTCTTTTCCTAGAGTTTCTGGCCACTTGCTTTTAATTGCTGGTACAATCTGCAAAACAAATCTTGTGTGAGAAGTGTGGTATGATAAGGATACAGATACTTCACCTGATTCAGATTATGTGTGTGATGAGGCATTATCTTGCTTCCTGTGTATGTGTATGATAAGAATGCAGACACTACACTTGATTGTTGATTGGGCAAATGAGGCTATGCCCCTGCTGATGCCATGCTTGCTTCCTGTTTATGTGTGTGATAAGAATGTAGATACTACACTTGATTGGTTATTGGGCAAATGAGGCTATGCCCCTGCTGATGCCATGCTTGCTTCCTGTTTATGTGTGTGATAAGAATGCAGATACTACACTTGATTGGTTATTGGGCAAATGAGGCTATGCCCCTGCTGATGCCATGCTTGCTTCCTGTTTATGTGTGTGATAAGAATGCAGATACTACACTTGATTCCTTAGTGGGCAAATGATGCTATGCCCCTGCTGATGCCACAGATTATGACATGATTGCATTGGTTACCTTAGTGAGTAATTGTTGTTTGGCTACTTCTCTGGTAACTGACTGCATTGGTTTGAGCTCCATTGTGCCTTTGATTCTGTTCTTGCTGTTCCTTTGAGCAGGCTCCTCTGTGATAAATGGAAATATTCCCAGTTTCCCATCAAAGATGACAGTTCCCTCTTTATCTATGATTGACCTAGCTATGGCACAACTGAACATGATCTTTAAGATGTGAGACTTAGATTGAAGCTGCCTATATGGTGTTTTCTCACCCTTGGCAAGGTAGTATCTGTCCTTTGCTTTTGTGAGATAAAACCATTTCTCATCTATGTGAACTACATTGTGCATTCTCTGAAACTTGATCTTCCCACCCTCAATGATGTTTCCTAGCTGACTCATGCTCCAATTCAATCTGCATAACTTGTTTTCTGGAGTGAGAAAGGGCTTTACTGCATTGGTGTGAGCCTGCAGCTCTTTGTCTTTGTACCAGACATGAACCTGGCTCTTACTAACATCTAAATGTTCTGCCATACTCCTGAATGATGTTCTGTGAAGTACTGACAGGTTTTTTATTTTTTCTGCATCAAATGGCTTGATTTTCTTCTTCACTAATCCTATTTTCTTGCTTTGGAGACTAATAGGAACCCCCTGCTAAAGTTGAGCTTTGGCTCTGGACCAGATGGACCATACGGTCTTCAGATTGCACTGGAACTTAGCTGCAGCTTCTTTTTTGGCTCCATGTTCCAGTTTGCCTTCCCTGCTGTGTTGGAGAAGCCACTGCCCAATGGCATTCAGCTGCTCGGTGTTGAACTCTCTCCCTTTTGTTGCCTCTGCCATTTCTGCAATTTTTCTGTATTTATAGTTTTTGTAGTGTTGGGTTGGTGAAGATGGAATGAATGCTGACTGCTCCTCTGTGTATTTATAGGAGAGTTTTCCTTTGGATTTTAGCTATTCAAATTTCCCTCCATGTTTTGGATCAAATCACTTGCATCATCAAATGTACTTTTAGAATTGTTTATTGAATGAAAGTTTATGTTTTGGCTCCAAATTTCAGAATTTCCCTCTCATTTAAATACACAGTCCAGTTGCTTTTAATTTTGAGGTGTTTGAGTTTGTTTTAAGTTATCTCAAAGCATGTGAGCTACAAAAAAAAAAAACAGGTTCCAAAATAAAAATAAAAAAAAGACGTGAGAAAAAAAAAATTCCAGCAGTTAGATAAAAAAAAACAGGAATCACAAAATCAATATAGGAATAAAACCACCAACACTCTTTCTCTCTCTTGCTTTTGCTAATTCAAAAATTAAGAAATTAAGTGCACACTATCCCACTACCCCTATTGTCTTTTTTCCTCCACCTTTTACACTTTTTCAGCATTCCTTAAATCCCGTGCCCACCCTCAAATGGGGCAATACAAAATGGACGGAGGGAGTATATATTATCAATAAGGTAAGTTTATATTTCTTATGTCATATTATATATTATATCTTATATTACGCTATTGCCTTAATTTTGATAAGTAGTGAGGATATTTTAAGCGATTCAAATTTTGTAAAATAAGGCTTTTCTTTATATTAGCATAGATTTGTGTCATTTTTGAATCTTGAATTCATACTCTTGATTTTTCACCGAGGCGCACACGTACACTTTTTTTCTTCTTTTTATTTTTATTTTTGAAGAATATTGTACTTAAGTACAATCAGAAATTACAATCTTCATCAATTAGGCTGTGACTGTGGTACATACATAGAGCTGCGATGTAGGAAGTTCTATTTGAAATGTATACACAGTACATTCACCCCTCGTATATAACATTATATTAATATAAAAAATATATATTAATATAACATGATTATTATCATGTGAAACGGGGTGTAGTACACCCCAGAATTTCCGGCGGCTATGGCATATGTTAAATTCGTCGTCACGTTGCCGGCCTTCAAATATTGCCGACTATTGAGTCCACATCTTACTCATATCTTATATGTCGTATATATGCATGGAACTTGTTCTATCAATTAGTACTTTGAATCTATTTACGCATTCTTAAAATGATTTTTTTGATGGATATATATATGTATAGACCTGATATGGAGTCGATCCCGCAACGTACAACAAGGAGGTCTGAGCTCTAAGTGAATGAGAATTACCGCTGAACTACGCATTCATGACTCTTTTCTTATGTAAATACACTTATTTATAAACACGAGGATCTTTTTTCTTTTTTCTTTTTTCTGTTTTTTTTTTCTTTTTTCTTTTTTCTTTTTTAAGTATTTTCGTTTTTTTTTTTTGTAATTTATCTTTTTAATTATGTTTCACTAAAATTATTTTTGTTTTTTTTTCTATTTTTCATTTTTCTTTTAATTTATTTTGTTGATTATGTGTCCTATTATTCATTTTATTTAGCTTTTCATGTTTTTATATTTAAAAAATATATATTTATTTTGAAAAAATACTTTTAACCTTAAGAGAATAAATTAATTTAAAAATTATAAATTATAAAAAAAATGATATACAACAATAATCAAGTACTATTGTCCTTGGGAAATGTAATGTTTCACGACAAGTTCAGGCAAACAAAAAATCGAAGCGACTCCGTCTTCGGCTCCGATTTTACGGCTACACCTTCGGCTGCGAAAATTAATCTATATATAATCATTGTCGTTAACAAACGTAATGTTTCACAAACAATATTTTTCATAGGAAAAATGACTACTTTAGTTCACAACAAGTTCTACTATTAGTCAAACGTTAAAGTAATTATTATCGTTAAAAAAGTAATCATTGTTGTTAAGAAATGTAATGTTTCACAATCATTACTTTTCTTCACAACAATATCTACTTTAGTTCGTGACAAGTTTTACTTTTAGTCAAACGTTAAATTAAATGTTATCGTTGAAAATGTAAACATTGTTATTAAGAAACGTAATGTTCCACAAACATTACTTTTCATATGAAAAATGTCTATTTTAGTTCACAATAAGTTATACTATTAGTCAAATGTTAAAGTAATTATTATCGTAAAAAAGGTAAATATTGTCGTTAAGAAACGCGATGTTTCACAATCATTACTTTTTATCACGACAATGAATACTTTAGTTCGCGGCAAGTTATACTTTTAGTCAAATATTAAAGTAATTATTATTGTTGAAAATGTAAACATTTTCGTCAAGAAACGTGATGATTCACAAATATTACTTTTCATCGAGATAATGTCTACTTTAGTGCACGACAATTTCTACTATTAGTAAACCGTTAAAATATAGCTTAATTGTAATTTAATACACACTAGTTAGCAATATTACTTTTGTTGTTGATATTAATTGTCTTAGCCCTAAACAATTTTTCTTAAAATACTTTTCTTAACGATACAATTAATTTGAATTGTTTATATTTTTCAACCAAGACAAATATTTATTTATGCAATTGTAATTTTCAATTAAAGAAATCAATCAAATGAATAAAAGTACAATAAAAAAAATGTTAATTACATCATATTAAAAATGTACAAAGAAAAAGAAAGAAGGGAAAAATGAACAAAGACAAAAAAGAAAGATAAAAAGAAAAAAAAATATAAAAGTAAAGAAATACAAAGTAATACATCCATATACTCAATGTATTACAGATTCAACGAAAGATTATGAACATCTACCTTCTCTTCCTCCACTATTCTTCGCTTGAACACCTGAGCTGGGAGATCGATAGACCGCAACTACCGGAATGACACAAAGAAAAGGAATGCCGGGGATTTTTCCCTGCGAACCACCTCCGACGCCCAAGTTAGTTTTCAGAGGAAGTAGGTTTTTTTGTAAATAAAACAGTAGATATGCTTTTTTCTGTTGAATCTGATGATCATGAATAATAGAGCCTACTTCGAAGTTTTTTCATCCTATTTATACTTGCCTTTCTTCGTGGGTATGAAGCTATCGCGATTTGAAGGTGTCGTTATCTTCCTTTTACACGTATTCTTTGCTCATTTGCTGCTGTGGAAATGTACTCTCCGACAAGTCTGAGTTTGTGAAGGCAAAAACAGTCTGTACATGTCAGACTCGTTAAATGACGGACAACCTGACCTGACCTGACTTCTAGCATTATGTTCTGATGTGGGATCTCATTAAGAGACCTGATGAGGAGACTGATAATGAGACCTGACTTGACTTCTACTTCAATACCTGAGCCCGGGTCTCCTTGTGAGAACTATCTTGCAGGCTCATCAAACCATCAAATAAATATATTTAAATCTAAATAAAGAGCTCAGGACGATTTTGTAGTACAATATCTACTCCCCCCTACTCTAGATTTGCAGCATTACTCTTTAGCAAATGTAGAGTAACATTCTTTCTTCTGAATTTTGGTTATTGGCCTCTCAAATGGGGGGTTATCTTGAGATCTCTCCCTAAGGTCTCAACGAAGGACCTGCCTTTTTTGAATTTTCCAATCGGGTTATTTTTTACCGTTATTTTATTGAATAAGAAAAAGGGGGGACTCTACAGTTTTCCCTACTTTTACTCAACCGTCCCCTCTTTCTACTATATTAGGGATTTTACTCATCTTCCTTCTTTTATTTACCCCATTTTACTTTTGCTGTCACAATTTTCTTACTTTCGCATGGCGCACTCTCCCTCCCATTCCGAAGAAGATACTATCTCTGAGAATCCCAAGTTTCAGGTTTCCGATGTTCATCAACCCTCCTCTTTTCATGAGGATTCCTAGTCAGACACTTCCTCCCATGCTCCCGAGAAGGGCAAGCAACGCTCCACTTGTCGCTCTCGCCGCCTAGCTTTCAAAGTTCTATTAGGCTCGGCTACTTCCACAAATCCTAAAGAGGTTATAGATTTGGCTGACGGATCCTCCCATTCCGGTCGGGAGACGAAGGAAGCCAACTCTCCTACCCACTATGTTCAGGTTTCTTCTCCAGAGCAAGATTCTTCCGCTCGAGTCTTCTCTCCTAACGCCATAGCAGATGAATCCACTCTAAGCCTTCCAGAGTTAGAAATAGTAAGGTCTTGGCTAAACTGTGATGATCTTTTTGATTTTCGGTTGCCCTATCCGTATGAGCGTCCTCATCTTCTAACTTATGCCTCTGTAGCTTTTTGGTACAACCAAATAGAATCAGGCTTACGGTTCCCCCTTCCTGATTTTGTAGTACAAGCTTGCAATCTTTATAATTTGTAGCCTAATCAATTCCACCCCTCTTCTATCAAAATACTCCTTGCATTCTTCATTTTACTTTGCGGCAGTGGGGGTTATCCTTCTCCTTCTTTGTTTCAAACTATATAAGATATAAAGCCCATGAGTGCTTTCTACTATGCTAGTGCCAGACCAAAGGGTCCCGCTCAGAATTTGTGCACCCCTCGTAGCCTTGGTAAAGAATGGCGGGAGAGATATTTTGTGGTTACTCCAAAACATGGCGGCCGGCCTCTTAGTTATCGTCCATGGCAAGTGCTTCGATTGAAACAACCTCGTCCTGCCATCATTACCATCCCTGCTATTAACCTCAAGGTGTTGTCCAAGCTTACGGACAAAGCTCAAGTTGCAGTTTTTCAATTTAACTCTTTCTTATCTGACCCTTGTGCGCTTTCCTTTTTTGGATTAGCACCTCATGGGAATCATTCCTTCTCGCTTGAGGGTGGGTTTCATCTACCTCCATACTCATTATTTGTTCCTACCTTCCAGTTAACTTAACATTTTGCTCCTGTCTTACCTTCTACAAAGATGAGTTGGGTTCAAGACGTGAAACTGCCTGATGACAGTGAGTTTGACTTTGCTATCTTGTTAGAGGAGCAAGCTCGAAGGGAGTCTGAGGATATTACTCCTTCACAAGCCTCTCACCAGGCTTCTCCTGCTATGCCTCCAACTTCACAGTCACAGCAAGCTCCACCTCCTTCCACCAATGTTATCATCAAGCCTACAGCTACGAAATTATTGAGCCGAGGTGCTTCATCAAATACTTCTGGCAAGGATAAAGCAGCCCCTAGCGATCCTCCTTCCTCTTTCCCAAAAGGAAAAACCAAGGAAGACATTTCCACTCATCCTAAAAGGCGTCCTCCTTCACGGTTTTCTTCAGGTATTTCAAAGAAAACCAAGCACACTCCACTCTTAGAGAGCTCTCCTCCTCGAGGAGTTGATTCATCAGGATATGCCTTCAGAGGCCAAACTTCCAGCTCCCTTCGTCAATTACCTCCTTCTGAGTGTCTCTCTCTGCTGCAAGCTATCTCTTTTTCTGAGGAAGAGACAGACAAATTCTCCTTCCTTGAAGCAGCTTCAAAAGAGCAATGCTCACTGTTTAGTACATGTAGTTTCCACTCATTCCTGCGTTGTTTGCTTATTCGTCCGAAGTTTATTATGCCTTACTACTTTACTTTGTTTATTTCTCTCATTTCCAACACTTTTGCAGCTGATCAGCGCGCATGGCCATCTACTACAATTTAAGGACAGCTCTCATGAGAATGAAGTGGGGAGGCTGAGAGATGCTCTGGTGGCCTGCTAAATACAACTGCAAGAGCTGACTACGGTCCATGAGGACCTCCAGCATCAGAATAGGGACATTCTTGACACTAGCAGCCAGCTCTCATTGGCCAATGATGACTTGAAGAGGAAGAATCATGAACTTCTCCAATTCTAGGAGAAAATGTCATCCCTATCAAGAGAGAACACGTCTCTTAGCGTTATCAATGCAGATCTTAGCCAACATCTTACCCAAGTTAGCAGAGAGCTAGAGAATGCCAAGAGCCTCCTACAAGCTGCCAACCTTTTCTATTAGTCAGGTTATAAGGATGGTGCCCACTGGTGTCACATCTTCATTCTCTGGACCTCTCTAGGCCAGAAAGCGCTGCAAATTCTGCACGAAGGTCTTCTAGAAGCTTTTAAGGCTTCTCCAGAGTATCTGATGGCTATTTGCAACGACATTGCCTTCCTGGCAAAGAGGTGTGCTATGACCGTGTTGGCTAACTGGGTTTGAAAGAGCCTATAGAGGTGGATCCCATAGTGAACTGTTTACCTCCACCTTCCTCTTTCAAAGGTGATCCCTCTACTCCTCCAAAGAAAAAATGGTGGCTTCCCGTGATGCTGCAAGCCTATGAAGCTCTCATTGCTCCATGCAACCTGGAGGCCGCTTTTTCTGATCCTCCAGAGCCTATTTACAACTTCTTCCCGGAGGATTTCCTTCATGCTACCAAACCTCAATGTAATCCCTTATTATTTATTTACTTTTCCTTTTGCCTTTCCTGCTCTAATCGCCTTTTGTTTCTTCTATCAGATGCACCTCCATCTGGGGAAACCTCTCAAGCTGCTGCTATCCGGCAAGAAGAACTGGGGGAACTAACCAAGGACGATAACACCAACACTACCACAACTACTGAAGATGAAGATGCTACTGCCTACCTGGCTTAGCTTTCATTCATGTTTACCTTTGAACAACTCTTTATGTATTTAAGTATTTGAACAATTTCTTCCTTTTGTTTGTGACGTACTTATGCTACATCACTTATCTAGCAGCTTGGATAGTTATGATCCTTTTGTTATCGTATTCCTGTTTATCTATCCCCTCTCTTTTCACATATGTTTTTGCATTTTCATGTATGATTTTGCAGTTTCATGACTTATTTTTAGACCTTCTAGGGGCGTAAGGTACACTTCTACTCCCCCCTTACTATAGATGGTTTTGGCTTCAATACTAAACCATTTAGAGTAATGATTTTGGTATGCTAGGCCTTAATACAACCTATTCACCACAAACTATTTATTTCCATTCCACAAAATCACATATTGCAATGAAAGAGTGCAAATAAATAAAAAGAACTTCTCAACTTTTATTTATTCGCAACAAGTTCTCTTCGTGCCATTACAGGAATACTTGTCTAGCTGAGCAAGTATTCTACAAAAAAAAGATAGAAAAGAGATCTGGCACGTAGACCTCTTTTCCATACATCAAAATTTCTAAGGAACCTCCTCACTAAGGCATACTCAAGCATAATACCTTTTCAAATTGATTATGTTCCATGGCCTTGGTTCCACATACCCTTCATGACTTATAAGTTCATAAGCTCCTCTAGGAAACACTTTAGTTACCACAAAAGGTCCCTCCCAGTTTGGCTAAAACTTTTTCACCGGGTGCATAGCATCAGCTCTCTTGAGCACCAGATCTCCCTCTATAAATCTCCTGATTTTCACTTTCGTGTCATAAGCTGCTTTTATACGAGCCTTATACGCCAAAGCTCGCTGATAGGCTTCTTCTCTGACTTCATCGATTAGGTCCAGATCCTCCGCCCTCGCTTCTACTGGCATAACATCATCAGCACCATACACCAAGTAGAAAGGAGATTGCCCCGTGGCTGTCCTTGGCCCTGTTCTGTATGCCCACAACACCGAATTTAATTCTTTCACCCATTGAGACCTCTTCTTCTCCAGCCTCGCCTTGATACCATTTACTATGGTCCTATTGGTGACTTCTACCTGACCACAGGTTTCAGGATGAGCAACAGCAGTAAACCTCTACTCTATTCCCTTAGCTTTGCACCAAGCTTGTGTTTTCTTACCGAAGAACTGCGTTCCATTGTCAGATATCAGCACTCTTGGTAAGCCATACATGCAGCAGATATTTTTCCATAAAAACTTTATAATGCTCTCTTCTGTTATTGAGGACAAGGGCTCCGCTTCTACCCATTTGCTAAAGTAGTCTACCGCTACTATAATATGACATTTCTTTCCTGCCACCATAGGGAGCTTTCCCACTAGATCTATGCCCTATTTGTCAAATGGGCATTCTACATACTGTACCCCCAATTCATCCGCAGGTCTTTGAATCAGCGGCCCATATTTCTGACAACTAGGGCACTTTCTCACGAAAGCTTCAACATCTTTCTTCAAAGAGGGCCAATAATACCCAGCTCTCAGCACTCACCGTATCAGATCTCGGAATCCCGTATGGCATCCGACTTTCCCCTGCTCTACTTCCTTAATCATCTGTAAACCTTCTACCTCAGTAATACACTTGAGCAACGATTGTGAAACAGCCCTTTTAAACAAACATCCTCCAATTACGCAATACTTAGCATAAATTTTCTTCTTTCCAGGTCTTTCTCCTCCTGATAACTCTCCTGTTCTCAAAAAATACAGGATGGGTGCTCTCCAATCGTCCTTCTCTCCTATCTCATGGATATTCTTCTCTATCCGTCTGCTTGCCAATCTCAGCAACGTCACTTTTTTTGGCATTAGTCCGGTTAATGAACTAGCCAGCTTAGCAAGGCGATCTGCCTGTACATTGAGATCTCTTGTATCTGTTCTATTTCTAAATGTTGAAAACTTTTTCTCAAACTCTTGACTTGTTCAACATATTTGACCATCCTTTCTTCTTTAATCTCATAGTTTCCTGAGACCTGTTGAATTACCAGTTACGAGTCAAAATAAATAACGAGTCAAAATAAATAGTGACCTTTTGAGCTCCCAACTCAGCTACCATGTCCAGCCCTCTAACGAACGCTTCATACTCGGCTTCATTATTAGATACCTTAAATTTAAATCTCAGTGCAAAATTAAACTCACTCTGATCTGGTGTTTTTATAACAATTCCTGCACCACATCCCTCAGCTGTTACTGAGCCATCCACAAAGACTTTCCACTCATGGCATTGCGTGGGCTGAGTGGTTTGCTGAATAAAATCTGCTAAGGTTTGCACCTTGACTGTTGTACGTGGCTCAAACTCCACGTCGTATTCCCTAAGCTCCACACTCCATTTCACCATCCTTTCTGAGAGGTCTGGCTTACTCAGCACCTGCTTAAAGGGGAGATTGGTTCTCACAACCACTTTATGAGCCAAGAAATATAACCTCAGCCTCCTTGCTACTGTCATCACAGCCAGCGCAGCTCTTTCCACATCTGAATATCTATACTCAGCTCCTTGCAGAGCTTTGCTGATATAGTGTATAGGTTTCTGCATGGAGTTCTCCTCCCTTATAAGAACCGTACTCAACGAGTGGTCACCAACGGAGATGTACAAGTAAAGATTTTCTCCCGGGATTGGTTTAGTTAACACTGACAGACTTGCCAAATGAATTTTCAGCTCTTTGAATGCTCTCTGGCAGCTCTCATCTCATTCAAACTTTCTATCCTTCTTTAGTATTTTGAAGAACGGAAAGCTTCTCTCAGCAGAGATTGATATAAATTGACTTGGGGCAGTAATTCTTCCATTCAACAACTGCACCTCTCTCACATTAGTAGGAGCAACCATTTCCAGCACAGCTCACACTCTGTCTTGATTTACCTTGATTCCTCTCAGGGTAACCATGTATCCTAAAACATTTCCCGACTTAATTCCGAATGTGCACTCGCTGGATTCAACCTCAGGCTATACACCCTTACCACTGTCAGGACCTCCTCCAGGTCTCCAGCATGATGTTCTGCCTTCATGCTCTTTATAAGGATGTCATCCACATACACCTCTAAGATTTTCCCTATCTGATTTTTGAATATCATGTCCATCATCCTTTGGTAAATAGCTCCCGTATTTTTCAAACCAAAAGGCATTCTTATGTATGCGAACGTACCACACATAGTCACAAAAGCTGTTTTAACCACGTCCTCAGGAGCTAGCTGTATCTGGTGATACCCCTGGTACGCATCCATCATGGACAACAACTCACATCCTGATGTTGAGTCAACCAATTGATCAATACATGGCAATGGATAATGGTCTTTTGGGCAAGCTTTATTTAGGTCTCTGAAGTCTATACGCATCCGCCAACTACCATTACTCTTAGCTACCATGACTGCATTTGATAACCATTCAGAGTATTGGATTCTAACGATATGGCCAGCATCCAGCAATCATTTAATTTTTTCTCTTATCACTTTTTCCTTCTCCGGACCAAAGACCTCTTCTTCTGTTTCACCGGCTTTGCTTTAGGATCCACATTCAGATGATGTAAGGCTACAGAGGGGTCTATCCCCACCATGTCCTCTGGGTAGAACGCAAATAAATCTGCATTTCTCCTTAAGCACTGAATTATAGCTTCTTTCTATTTTTCAGTCATTAGATTCCCCATCTTCGTAGTGAAACTTGTCTTTTCCGGGAACAACTCCACCATCATTAATTCTTTCCCAGCTGTTTGCATACGAGGTTCTAGATCCTCTTCCACACCTCTCATCTTCACATCTTTGCTATGCGATGGGCGCTCTGCTGTTAGAGCTCCCTTTGCTTTTTGCTTGGCGTGCATAATAAACTTTACATAGGATTTCTTTGACATCTGCTGGTCTCCAGCGACCTCTCCCACCAGCCCCTCCTTTTGAGCTGGAAATTTCATTTTCATGTGGTATGTTGAGACCACCACTTGAAAATCATTCAGCGCAGGTCTTCCCAATATTATATTATAAGTCGAATGTGTGTCTACCACCAAAAACTTCACCATTCGAGTGTTTGATGTCTCACCACTCTCCAGAGTTACTTGAAGGGTTACCTCTCCTTTAGGTTGTATTTCGCCTCCAGCAAAACCATACAGTGCAGTGTTTACTGATGCCAACTTAACATTAATTTTCACTTTCTGGAAGTAGTCCTAGAAGAGCACATTCACAGCACTTTCCGTATCCACAAATATTCGTGCTACTCTCCAATTGGCTACTTCAGCGCTAATCACCAAAGCATCATTATGAGGTTCTGTACTTACTAGATCCCCTGGGCCAAAACCCACACATGCTTTTGGACTTATCTCCTCTCCAAGAAATGAGTCCACTACATAAATCTCCATCCCAACTGCTTCTGCCAGCTCTTGTACCTCTTTGCTCACGTGAGCCTTGGCAGCTCTCACGTGAGCTTTACGAGCTCAACCTGAATCTCCATTGACATTTCCCTCCATAATCATACTAATGTTTCCCCTTTTATGGGGAGGATCTTCCCATCGTGGAGCGGTTCTCTCCCTTTGATCTGGCTTCCTCTGCTCTAGTTCCTTTCTCTGGTACCATTTCTCCCTTTCCTTCTTGACAAACTGAAGCAGGGAATAATCTTTCTTCAACAATCTTTCAATAACATCCTTGAGGTGTCTGCAGGAGTTTGTGTCATGTCCATAATCGTTGTGATATTTGCAATATAACTCAGATCTGGGGTTGCGGGGAGCTTCCTTATAAGTGCTTAGAAATTTGAAGTGAGGAGACCTGGCTGCAGCTTCCATGACTTCCACCAAAGATGCGTTAAGGGGCGTATACTGGTCGAATTTCTCTTGAGCTTCTGCCCTCCTTTGTCCCTTTCAGCTCTCGGTGCTACGGACGACCTTTTTTCTGAGGTCTTTCTTTTGGGAATGGGAGATTGTTCTTTCACCCTTCAAGCTTTCTGAGCTTTCTCGAGATTAACATATTTCTCAGCTCTTTATAGCAACTCCTCAAAGTACAGGGGAGCTCTTTTGTTCAGCGAATTAAAGAATAACCCAGGTGCCAACCCTTGTATGAGTGCTTGCACTTTTACATCATCTGAAGCCAGAGGAACTTGCAATGCTTCAGCGTTAAAACATCTCACATATTAACGTAAACTCTCTGAAGGTCTTTGCCTTAATGCCATGAGTGAAGAGGACGTCTTTATATGCCTCATTGCACTAGCAAATTGGTGGGGAAACATAGATCTGAATTTATTGAACGAGCTTATACTATTGGGGGGCAACTAGGAAAACTACTATTGAGCCACTTTCGATAGAATCGTAAGAAAAACTCTACACTTAACCTCTTCTGTGTATTGGTGTAGCATCGCACCATTTTCAAATCTCATCATATGCTCATGTGGATCCGTAGAACCGTCATACTCCAGTGCCAATGTTTTGAAGTTGGCGGGTAGCTGATCTTCTCGAATGTCTCTAGAGAAAAGAGACTGATTATCACTTATCCTGACAGATTTCTTGGGAGTCTTCTTTGGTAAAGAGACCTTTTTCTGAAGGTCTTTGAGCTGCTGCTTGAGAGCTGCAATTTCGGCTACTGCAGCTTTATCTCGGGGTTTTACTATCTGCTCTCCACCCTCTGTACGTTTTCAAGATGGAAGTGGGAAAGAACAAGTTAAAAATCATCAACTCGATCATCATTAGTACTGCTCATACAGTTTATTGACACCACCGACCATTTTCAGATTCGGTTCGAGAATTTTCATATCCTTCACTTTAATAGTGATTTTCATCTTTAGGTTCTTCCTGCCATCAATTACATGACATTTGGGTTATGGATCATTATTTATTGTTTAAGCAAGGCTCAGCTTGCCTCATGATTGACTCATCATTATTACAGTCAGACCAGATATATCTATACCTCTCTTGGTTTTTCTTTAGTTGTACTGCTAGTTTTCTTGTTCTGACATTCAGGTGAAACCATATCTTTAGATACTGCTTAATTCACCATGGCATTGATTTGATCCATCGAGATCACACACGTGACATTCTATTGTGAGGGATTTTGAAACTCATCCCTTTGGTCTTCTTCTCCTTTGCGAGCTCTTTCTTTGTGGCTCATTAATTTAGAGGACCCTTCTTTTTGAGGCGTAGTAGGTTTCTGCGCAACCACCTTCGAGGCATCATGATTTCTTTCATCACTTTGCCCTTCGGAAGAGCTATCATCGTGAACAGCTCTATCAAAGGGAGGTCTCAGGTATTGGACCACCGTATCATCCATGACTACAACACAAAATTATCAACGGATAGTTAACCAATAGATGGAATTGTCAAAATAATCATCATAAGTGTTTAACATTATGCTTCTTTCAGAAAAGCTATGACTAAGCTTTCCTTAAGACCAGGAGTACCAGAGAGCATGATTTACCATGCTCCCCCTCCTGGAATTACTTTCTCAACTTACCTTGAGGTTATGCGAAATCCACTTCAGGAGCTTCACACTTTTCTACATTTTCTTTTCTCATATCATGAGATTCCTCAAAGTCCCTGCCTCAGGACCATCGAGTTCCTTCTAACATCAGTAAGGAGCAGATTCAGAATCGGAATCCATACCTCTCTTCCCAAAATATTCGAGGGATCACAAAAAAGCAAAAATCAAAGAAAACCAAAGAACTACATCCAGTATGAAACTCGGATATTTTGAACCAAGCAGAGAAAAACTTTGGAAAACTAAAAATGGATGTCAAAGAGCTTTCGTGTTTCTTATTTTTCTACTTCAAAATACAGTAAATATAAAACTACTTACGGAGAAACCAGAAACTTTTTCTTCCACTAGATTCAACTAATTTCCAGAGACAAATGGTAGAACGAAATTTTTTGATAACAGTTTAAGGAAAGAGATTTTTAAAGGAAACGTCATTTCCCACAGACGGCACCAAATAATACATTCATAAACTTAATGTATTATAGATTCAACTAAAGATTATGAACATCTACCTTCTCTTTCTCCACTATTCTCCGCTTGAACACCTGAGTTGGGAGATCGATAGACAGCAACTGCCGAAACTGCACAAAGAAAAGAAATGGTGGCGATTTTTCCCAGCAAACCACCTCCGACACCCCAAGTTAATTTTTAGAGGAAGTAGGTTTTTTGTAAATAAAACAGTAGATATGCTTTTTTCTGTTGAATCCGATGATCATGAATAATAGAGCCTACTTAGAAGTTTTTTCATCCTATTTATACTTGTCTTTCTTCGTGGGTATGAAGCTATCCCGATTTGAAGGTGTCCTTATCTTCCGTTTACACGTGTTCTTTGCTCATTTGCTACTATGGAAATGTACTCTCCGACAAGTCTGAGTTCGTGAAGGCAAAAATAGTTTGTACATGTCAGACTCATTAAATGACGGATGACCTGACCTGACCTGACTTCTAGCATTATGTTCTGATGTGGGATCTCATTAAGAGACCTGGTGAGGAGATTGATAATGAGACCTGACTTAACTTCTACTTCAATTCTTGAGCGCGGGTCTCCTTGTGAGAACTGTCTTGTAGGCTCATCAAACCATCAAATAAATATATTTAAATCTAAATAAAGAACTCAGGTCTCCTTGAGACCTAGACGATTTTGTAGTACAATACAAAGAAAGAAAGAGGAAAAAAGGCACTGGGGGTACTGGTGGTGGATGGGGTAATCGATCATTGGTTTGTAAGATCTTAAAAGCGGGGCTATTGCCACCAGACTAGTAGAAGTTTGTCGATTTTTTATTCGGTCTAATATGTATATTTTCGCGGGTCAGATCTGGGTCGAAAGACCCGGTTGTATGCTATGCACCCGATGTACCCAAACATTTGTCTATATATATATATGAGTGATGTGGCACAAAATTATCAGGTCTCGGTTAGAGACCTGATAAAGAGATCACACACAGAAAGTAGGAGAATATAAATGCAACTGGTCTCAATTAGAGACCTGAGAAAGAAACAATTCGCTAAGATATAGAGAAACAACTTAGTACACTTGTTTAGAGACCTAGCTAGCATCAGGTAGCACGAGAGACCTGATCAGGTCTCTCGTTGCGCGAGAGACCTCGTCAGGTCTCCCGTGTCCTTCATGCCAACTCTGACATCACTTTTAGGTAAGTCAATAAGATTTTGCCACGTGGATAGTTGGCTGCTAAGGACATTTGGATCTATTGCTTAATCTTTAAGCAACACTCATTTCCATATAAATAAGAGAGTTGGTCATTTTTTTACACACAATTTTCTACACAAAACACTCACGCACTCTACAATATTATCTATACTAATATAAAAAGAGTCTTGTTTTACAAAATTTAAATCACCTAAAATATCCTTACTACTTATAAAAATTAAGGAAAATATGCGTAACATAAAATATAATAGATAATATGCCATAAGAAATACAAACTTAACTTATTGATAATATATATTATTTACCTTATATTATATTATGATTTGAAAGAAATATATTATTAATATACATATCTTGTGTTTATATCCTTGTTAATATGTGATACTAATTTTGTTATTTCGTCTATACGTGATTTTACTCACGTTATTGTACAACCTTTTTTTCTTTACTTTTGAACACTACTAGAAAAATACAAATACATTACACTGCATAGATGACTCGTTTTTGACAAAGTGTCATGTATGTGCATTTTTTAAGTTTCCATGACACTCATAAAAAAAACTGTCATTTATGAGCGTGCTTCATCAGGTAACAATGACATTACCTATAAGAATGTCATGTATTATATACCCATACATGACTATTTTATTAATTGTCATCTATGAATGTCATGTATAGATTTAATTGAGAATAGAAAAAAATCTAAAATTGAAAAAACTGACCCATACATGACTATGTTATTAATTGTGATAATAAAGTGTCATGTTTTATAAAAAAAAAAGAAAAAAGAAAGAAAAGAAAAAGTAAATATATATATCCAAACTTTGACTTAGTCGTCCCACTCGCCAATTTCACAATTGAAATTTTTCCAAAATCCCCCAATTCTACACTCCTCTTCGCGCCCATTTTCGCTGCCTTTCCGCTGGTGTGCTGCCTTTGTTTCTCCGGCAAGCCGCTGTTCAGTGTTTCCACTCTGGCCACCTTCGTCACATTGCGTCGCATCTACAGGTTGGCTTGATTTCTCATAGTAATTTCGATTCACCACAGCATTTTCGCAGGCCATCACCACAGTGCTCGTTTCCATTCATCACAGCGTCGTGCCGCCATTTTTCTAATTTTGCTGTTTGAGGTTTGTCTTATGAAACTATATTGAGGTTTATCTTTTGAAACTTCTGATTTTTGAATGTCAATGGTATGAGTTCTTGCTAATGTATACTTGGTAGAATATGGCTAATATTTAGGAGAATGGTATTTTGGGGGAATATTTTGGAAGAAGACGACCAATTTCTATCAAGCTGGTTGTTCCAAAGATATGCTGCTTTTTTATCCTTCAAGCATTCCAATTTTTGCCCCGCAGGTGTTCGATGAAATACATGATAGAGATGCGCACCAAAATTTAGACTTGATCCATAAAACATCATCCTTTAGTAGTTAATAAGTTAATTAGTAAATACTAAATAAAGTTACTAACTAAATTGATCCTATACAATTTCACTTTCTCTCTTATACTTTTTTGGCGGGGTTGGTGATAGTTTTCATTTTCCACCTAATCAAAGGATACTTAATAAAAAGAAATCATTTGAGAAAAACGAATCTGTTCTAGCTCTCCTAATTCATGACAAAAATAAACAAGGGGTTTGAGATTTGTTAAATTGGAAACAGTTCTGGCCACAACAGGGGAGAGAGCGATGGTGGACTTTTATATTATTTTAAATCAAGCAAAATGATAGATTTCAAATCCAATTAATCAAATACTTCCTCCTACCAAAAGTTTGCATTCAATATTAGTGGAACAGATTTTTAGAAAAAGTGATGTGAAGTAGTATGAGATGATAAATAATTCCACATTTACGAGTTTTGAATATGGGAGATGCATTAACTCATGGAATTTGAATGTTTTGCAGAATATGTGTGCTTACTGCTTAGTATATCCAAATTACCATTGCAGGCATCTCGTTTTTTGCCATAAGATGGCATTCCTCTTAGCTCGACAAATTCTTTTCTATTTATGTATTTATCTATTCCTAAGTCAAATAATTCACTGCGGTGTGGTATTAATAAGCAATTAAGCTCCATGAAATAAATAATTAGATTTTGCATGTACGTTCAGG
This sequence comes from Schizonepeta tenuifolia, assembly GCA_029490685.1. Taxonomy (NCBI): domain Eukaryota; kingdom Viridiplantae; phylum Streptophyta; class Magnoliopsida; order Lamiales; family Lamiaceae; genus Schizonepeta; species Schizonepeta tenuifolia. Next base: position 20,511,779 of record CM055955.1, on the reverse strand, counting down.
CTATGAATTGTTATTGGATTACCTCCAATATCATTTTGTGTGGTGAGCAATCTTATGTTTAGTGATTTTAGAGAGGAGGACATATTTGAGGTTCTTTTTACTTTGTATTATTTTGTTAGATATAAACGAAAACTTTATGCATAAAAGGTTATTGCGTTACTAGAAAACTTAGCACAGTTAGTATAACAGAAATAATAAATTGTGCTGAAATAAAAGACACACAATATGGTAACCCAGTTCGGTTTTGCAACCTACGTCCGGGGGGCCTTTGCCCAATAGAGAACTAATCTACTATTAGAAGAAATGGCTACAGAGGATCTTACACATACAGGTCAACACCTTATTCTACCCTTTCGCTCACCCTCTTCCTAACTTCATGTGAATTTGTGATTGATCGATCTACAATCGCTCAACCTAAGCTTGTACCTCCAGTCCGATCCTTAACTCTCTTACAGACTTAATTTATCAAAGATAAACTCTCAATAATTCGTGCTCTCAAAATACAATACTCTCAAGAAAGTATAAACACTCTAACAATAAAATAAACGGCCAACCCTCACAATTGTTGATGTCGAATATATATAGGTTTGAAACCCTAGATCTCTTCGCCATCATGTATATCTCTTTAGATCTTCTTTCCTTGTGAGGATAAAGCTTGAGGAACACGTTCAATATCTGCTTGATAAGTATTTTGTCCGCATCTATCATAAACATGGAAAAGATCCCGCAAAATCTGCGCAGATATGGAAAGTCTTTGCTAGACTGATCCAGGTTCCCTTAGCACAGACTGAAGAACACATAACAGAGTTTGTTCTACGTAGCGGCTTCGACACTTCAGATGTACTTTTGGCTACATAAACTTCGCCAACATCTTTGAGCAGAATCACCTTTTGAGCAGCAATGCCTCAAATCCCACAATCTCCCACTTTGGGATTTATGTAGACAAAACCAATCATCAAGAAAATAATCAACCATAAGCATCTTCATACCTCCAAATCCTCCAAGTTCAAATTTATATGAAGTATGCCAAAGCTCCCACTCCAACTAGCAATTGGAGAAATCTGTGTTGAAACTCCTCCTTAATCAATGCATGGAGTGAACCGATCACCAAGTAAATCTTCAATCATCGAGCGGATGATCTTCAACACAACATCAAAGTAAACCATCAAAACCATAAGTTATAAACTGGGAAGCTAATATATATGTCCATAAAAAATCATCAAGGAGTAGAGAGAGATTAACTCCTTGGAACCAAAATCTAAATATGTGCATAAACTGGCACAGACACTAGAACACCAACAAAAAAACCAAAATAAATATAGATCCTTCTATTTTTCTTCTACCCCCCCCCCCCCAATTTTTTTCTGGTAGAAAGGACAAAGTAGGGGGGTCTTCCATCCAATCTTCAAAAAGATTGGGATCATTTCTTCTTCGCAGCTTGAGCTGATGCTTGAAGGTCTTCTTCATCCTTTTCAGTTTGGGTATCTTCATCGCCCAAGTTCTCTTTAGCATCCTCAACATCATCCTCACTTGCTGCTTCATCACCATTGACATCAACAACATCATCCTCATCTTCATCTCCTGGCACAGACCCTTCAACCTGTAGCGTCGATCCAGATGGCACAACTTCTCCTCTAGCAAAGACTGCTTTGGCATCATTGAGTAATGCCGCAATCTCATTCTTGCGCATACGAAGCCTCTTCATCTGGAACAAGATGGAGTTGTACTTACGCTCCAGCTCATGCAACATCCTTGAAGAAATAGCCCTCAGATTAGGCTCACTCAGCACTGGCGCTGGCATAGTGAATGTTGGCTTCTTTCTCTCCACAATGGGGACAGAGGGACCCTCAATGTTCTTAGGATGAACAGCTTCATTGAATAGTTTGTCATGAATGACAATGCTCTTCGGAGTGCGCTCGAACTGCTCTCCTACATACACAACTTTGGGGAATTGAGATGAGATGATTCTAAAGATAAGACCATGATATCCTAACGCCTTAGGCTTCTTCAAGTTTCCATTATGTTGGGTGACGTGGTCGAAGACCAAACGTCCAAAGTCGAAGGGCTTGAAACGCCCAATTCCATACATCACTCTAGCTGTTTCTTAGCTTTATATGGCAGAGTGTGTGGTAGGACACCGATTTCTGACTGCAATCTTGTACAATCTTGTACAAGATTGCATACTTCTGGGATAGCATCGAGGAACTAATGGACATGTTCCTTTTTCACGTCCGATACACCCCGTGCGTGATCTCGCTGGCAATTGTGCCTAAAGACACATCCTCTTCTTCTATCCCATGGTCATCACACCTAACAAATGCAAAAATAACAGCTGGAGAGAAATTGATATACCTTCCTCGAATGTAAGTCTCGAAATAGTTGTGGGAGGAAGAGTCAACAATACTCTTGGACATGTTGCAGTAGAATTCCAGCACAATTGCTCGAACATATCGTCGAACAGGATAGACAGTCTGATCCCACTTGGCATCTTCCAGCAGTTTGTCCAAGCCAGTTCCCTCCAAATCTTGCTTCTTAACAGGTTGCTCATAGACCAGCTTCCTGTGGATGACATTATCCCAAGCCTTAGCATGTTCATCAGACTTGAACCTGAGGACATCTTGCACAGCTTTTGTTCTCTGTTTGGGATCAGTTGAGAATAGTTGTCGTCTTGAAGGTGTGGCCGATGATCCACCATGGTGAGCAGCAGAAGATGCTCCATAATGAGATGCTTCATGCTCAGAATTCCCAGCATCACTTTCCATAGCACGATCAGGCCCAGACTCCACTTCAATAGGCTGATTTGGATCCACACCCTTCTTGGGCTTCGCAGCAACTTTCTTATTCTTCTTGGAACATTCACCAACCTTCCCTTTGCCCTTGACATCACGGGCAGCAATAGCAGCAATCTTCTTAGCCAATTGACCCCTCGTTCGAGTAACAGGGGTCGCAACAGGTTCCTTGATGGTCAAGGCAGCTTCTTCAATTCTGACCTTCTTTCTGGACAGGTCAGAAAGCTTGCGAAGACGTCTCTTGGAAGACTTCTTCTTCTCTATTGGCACAGACTCTTCAACAGGATCCTCCAGATCTGCTACAAAATCATCAATGGCAGCTTCATCAACATAAATCTCCTCCTCAGCAACAGGAGCCTCCTTCTCAACTTGTTGAAACATGGAGATTACAGGAGGGATAGGGGCTTGCTCTTGCACAGTTTAAGAGCCACTGGCAGATGATGCAGATTGCCGGAGAATAGAATGGGAGGTCGAAGACTTTGAAGGAGTAGTCTTCTTCTTGAAGGCGGCAACAAGAACAACAGCTTGTTCCTTCTGACTTGACTCCGTCTCAGATGCGGAGTTCTCCACGGTTTGCTTCTCCGAAGCAGGAGAATGCTTCGACGGTGACTCAGAGGTTGTTTTCGCCGGCGAGAAAGATTTCGATGGAGCAGGCTTTTCTTTTGGAACAACGGTGGGGGGATGCTTCTCTCCGGAGTCTGAGTCGAAGTCTGGATAATTGACGTAGCTATCGTTTAAGCTGCGACAAAATACAATTTGTATTTCACTCCTATGCCTACCCCTAGGAACAACTAGTTGGCAAGTACGGGGTCGATCCCACAGGAAGTTGCTCGCGATAATCTCTGGTTGGGGCACAAAAAAGTTGTATTGTGTATCTATCTACTACAGCCTTGGGCAACTGTCACTATCACCTTTGGCAAACTGCTGAAAGTAAATATCTGTAACTTGACAAGCAAAAATATTAGTAATAAAAAATAATCTAGATTTAGGTTTTGAATCCATGAGTATAACTTTATCTAGATCATTGGTTCAAGAATATTTGTTGCCTAAGTGTGTCAGTGGTTATAGGCTAAAACTACCCAGGGTCCCCAATTGTCACGCCACCACGTACGCTACATAGTCCGCCCAGCTCCATCCTTATGTTCAGGTCTTGACAGGGACACCCTAGCCAATCCTCTTGCTTGCCCAAAAGTCCCCAGCATAACCTTTATAAGGCACACGTTGGTCAAGCAACATTTGGTTCTAGATGGGCCCACTCCGGCACAATGAGATATCGAGGATCTCCGTCCGACTTACTCCAGCATTGACACATCTTTGTAGGTCTAGGCCAAGACATACAACCCGTTCTTTCCACTCTCGAGGAACATAAGGCAAGCACGACCAGTACTTGATAACCCTCCTGCGATATAGGAATCCGTATGTGCACAGGGCTCATTGGCCTTCCGAGTTACCCGTTGTCACGCCCCTACTCTCGGGGTGCGACTTACGAATAACAACAAACCTAAACAACTAACTACTAACTCAAATAAAGGGAACATGCTCGGGAAAAACAAAGGCGGAATATAAGGCAATCGAATTTGGTTTTCAAAAGCATAATGAAATAATAACCGAGCATCTCAACTTTACTTTGAACGGAAATTCAAACAAGTAAATCATGCTGATGGGAAAGGAATTCCAACAACAAGAGGAAAACATACGAATATATGTACATCAAACTAAGGAAATCATGTTCAACAACAAGTCAAGTTACGAGCCCATCGCTCGGGATTACAAGATAAGGGGTTACGAATTCAACAAGCATTCAAAGTCTTCGAGCACAACGCTCGGAATCAAAAACATGAGAATAAAAGTGTTAACTTCAACAGACTTTAGCTCAAAAAGATTGCAGCGGAAATTAGCATCAACTCCCAACACTTGCACGTATGAAGACGTACAAATGCCAGTCCGAAATTCTACCAAACTTAACCAACAAAACCAAACCACACCACCAAGTATCCACGCCATCGCCATCCAGTCAACCTGCATGTTTAGAAACACACGCAGGGCTGAGTACTTCGTACTCAGTGAACACAAGCCAAAACATTTGAATAAAGATGCTTCTTAAAGCTATATCAATTGAACTTACCTTGCCAAACATCACAAGTATATAAGCAGTTTTAAAAACGGTTTTGCTTGTGCATGCCAAAACATTTTTATTTAAAACAGACTGCGCAGTCAAATAACATAATATAATAGCATGTATCATCTATCACAAATAACTTCATGTGCCGAGAAGTAGGCCTCCTTCTCAAACACTGTGATCGGCCCAACCGAAGTAAGGCTCACAGTCACCTCAACATCTACCACACGTGGGTTCCTGCTTTCACAGGATAATCACATCTTCATATAAATAGATGATAACACATACTAACTTCAATAAAATGGCAAGTCAATCACATTTGAAAACATAACATAATATTCAATAGCATACTAATTTTCATCGATAGATTTTGGTTCAGAAAAGCCCACCTGACTTCCGAAGAACTAGCTAGGTGGTTTAGGGCTATTTGTCCTCGCTTAACGATCCGTCCGGCTCGATCCTTCATAGTTCGACATCGATAGATAAGATATATGAAAGACGGACTCAAAGGCGTTGGACTTAACTGACAGACTTCTATTTGAGTCGTCGGTCTCTTCGTTCTAACTTTTCTAAAGATCTCACGTTCTCGTCTTTATTTCATTAACTCTATTCGAAAAGGTTAACTCTACTACTTAACATCGTATACTTTTCTCGTTCTAATTAATAACTTCATTGTTACAAATTATTACTCGAGCTTTCTTTCAAGACTTTAGTTCATTCTCAATTTATCAATCAATCATTTAGCATACAAATTCAATCATATTCCACATTATAATATTATCATGCATTTAAACATTTGTTTAAACATATAATGAATTCAAATCAATCAAGCACATTTCAAGACACATTAACATGCATTCCATTTGGATCTTAAAATCTAACTCGATTATGCATTTCTTTTTATGAAGGCTTAAACTATTAATTCTATCTTTCTTATTTATATAGACAACGCTTCATTCTACATCCGCTATCTTATAAGGTATTTTATAACTCTTATTATTTAACAAAAATTCTCTTAGCTCTTAATAAACTCTTATGAAATTATAAATTCTTGTTCAATTCTAACTTGATTCTCATTTCTTAACTCGAATATTATTCCTTTAATTATTATCTCGGTTTATCTTTTCTTCGCTTGGTTGGAAATAACGTACTCAATTAATTATTTAATTAATCTTCTTTCAATCTTATTATTCGACATCTTATTTTATTCTCATTTTCTCGATCAACTTATACGAGTATCTTTCTTAACTCGTCTAGCATCTTTTCTTTACTCAAATTAACTTCCTTTTTACTTCTTAACGATTAATTCTTATTAAACTCGGTTTTCTCTATTTTTGTTTACTTCTTTAATAATTTCTTCTTTTATTTTTTTTAAACCTTTAAGCTATTTCTTACTTAATGATTTCTTTATCTTTTGATAAACATTTTTATGAATTTCTTCACTTTATTATAAAAGATCTTTTTATTGTGTTTTTAGTAAAATTTCATGTTTTTAAATTTTAATACAAGGTATTTAATTAAGAAATCTTTTTATACATCTTTTATTTAATTAAAAGCTTTTCAATTTTTAAGTCTTTTTATCAAAACTTCTATCTTTATTCCATATTCAAACTATCATTCATACATAAATTGAAATACTTAAACATTCAATTATTTTTATTATTTCTACACTTAATTTCTTTAAAAAATTTAACATGCAATCTCATTTTCTTCACTTAAACACATGTATGATTATACTAACATAACATATAATCATTTCATAGATCAAAACATCACTCAATACATCAACAAAATCATCAAAATAATTTCTCCATTTTTGCTTAAAACACACGGCATTTATGCCTATTTTTATGCAATTTGTTTCTCAATTTTTCATGCAATTAATCTCATTACTAACATGATAAAAATAACAATTCAAGCATCAAAATAACAATAACTCAAAGATTCACATTTTTCCTATTTTTACTATATTTTTCGGCATTCATCATTTTTTTAAGGTTTTAATTTCTTTTTCTTCTCTTAATTCATCGATTAACATCTAGTGCTCGATTCTCCTAACGAATTCTTCTCACTCGATTAGCACATGCATATCCTAAGTTTGCCTAAACATAAATTAAATAACATGCATGCATAGATCTTTCCTTTAGGACTTATAGACATACATTTTTTTACAACTAATCAAATGAAATCATACTTAAATAAATGGAAATTCTTCTCTTGGCTCTTGGAATTGAAATGGATGGAAATGGTAGCTTCAAAGTTTGGTTCTTGAGAGAAAGAAGAATATCTTCTTGAATCCTCAAAGAAAAAGAAAGAATGTAGGATTAATCATCCATAGGTTTTTAGGAATCAAACTAAAGAAAAGTATTGGAAAATTCTTGAATTCAACTTCAAGAACTTGGAAATTTGTACCTTTCTTTTGAAAATATGGATGGAATTGATGGAGGATTAATGGCTTCTACTTCATTTCCATGGAGGATAAGCTTGAATCTATAGTTGCATGTGAAGAAAAATCAAAGTGTGTGTGAGAGAGAGGGAGTGCCGAGAGTAGAGAGAGTTTGAGAGGGTTTGAGAGAATTTTTTTCTTGTTGCATAGAGAGAGAGATCGAATGGAGAGAGAGATGGAAATGAATGAATAAGTTGTTGCATTCCTCTCTTGTCTTAGATGAAAAGAATTCAAAATTCAACAAAGTGAAAAAAGAATTAAACTTGTTGGAAATTGTAAAAACAAGACTTGATGGTTTGATTTGAAGTTAACTTGTTTGCATAATTCAAGCAAGCTATGTACAAGACACCACTATGTCTTGTTGGTCTTGGAAATTGAGGGTTGATGGGAGAGGGTTGTGAGGTGGCGAGAGAGGGAGAGAGGTGGTTGACACGTGTCGTCGCCGTGTTGTTACGGGTATTAATTATCCGGTCGTATAGGTTTTCCGGGTAAAACGATTCGTATTAATTCCGTTTTGTTCTATTAACGGGTCTAACCTCTTCTCGTTTCACTTTTGACACTAACTCGTCCCAATCCTATGTCATGTCTCAAATTAAAAGATTAAAGGCTTCGATCATTTTAGTCCTTTAATTCTTAAAAGAATTTAATCGGCTTATTAATTCGTTTATTAATCCTTTTCAAGACTAATGCCTCATTTCTCTTCTCAATTCTCGGATAAGTTCTTATCATATCTCAGTGATCTTAAAAGAAATTCTAAGTTCGAAGGTTCTAATTTAACTCTATTCTAAGTTCATCGGGGTAAACATATTTCTCGGCGATTAACGCTATGTTATCTTAACTAAACAAACTTCTCGGGATTTTTCCGAAATTTAATCTCATACTCATTTTCATATAAACGACTCAACAAACATGTCACATCATCATCATCTCAGATAAATGGAACAGATAAATTCACACAAGATTCATAAGGCAATTTAAACGTTTTATTCAAAACTCATCGATTAGAAAAGAAAAATTTTACTTCTAAATTCTCATCTTTGAACTACTCGGTTAATTAGACGCTCTCTTAAAGGGATAAAAACTCGGGGTATCACATCCTCACCCTCTTAAAAAAAAATTTCGTCCCGAAATTTACTGACTTTAAGAAAATAACTCGGGATATTTTACTTTCATCTTTTCTTCGAGCTCCCAAGTGGCTTCTTCAAGATCGTGATGACACCACTTGACTTTCACTAAGGGAATCGATTTCGTTCTAAGCTGCTAGACTCTATAATCTAAAATCTCTTCGGGTTTCTCCTCGTAGCTTAGATCGGGCTTCTTCTCAACATCTTCTTGACGTATTACATGCTTCGGGTCAAAGACATATTTTCTCAACTGCGATACGTGAAACACGTTATGCGAACTTCCGAAACTAGGCGGTAATGCTAAACGATACGATACGGATCCAATCCTCTCAAGGATCTTGTACGGTCCTATAAAACGAGGTCTAAGCTTTCCTTTAACTCCAAAACGATAAACTCCTTTCGAGGGGGATACTTTTAAAAATACTTTATCTCCTTCTTCAAATTCTAACTTAGATCTTCGATTATCGGCATACGACTTCTGTCGACTCTGAGCTTCCTTAATCTTCTCACGGATTTGACGTACATATTTTTCCTCAATCGCTTCTTGCCCTAACACTTTCCTTTCACCGACTTCATTCCAATACAACGGCGATCTACATTTCTTTCCGTAAAGAGCTTCATACGGGGCCATTCCTATCGTATTCTGATAGCTATTGTTGTATGCGAACTCAACAAGAGGTAAAACTTTTTCCCACTCGACTCCTTTATCTAACAAGACGGCTCTCATCATATCTTCGAGAATTTGAATCGTTCGTTCGGACTGACCATCGGTTTGAGGGTGGTAAGCAGTGCTGAACTGCAATTGGGTTCCTAACTCTTTATGGAAACTTTCCCAAAAACGGGCGGTGAACTTTGAATCTCTATCAGAGGTAATCGTCTTCGGAACTCCGTGCAACTTCACAATTTCTTTGATGTAGATCTCGGCTAACTTGGCTGATCCATAGGTATGAAATGAGCAGACTTCATCAACCTATCCACTATTACCCATACTACTGTATTTCCTCTTCTTGATCTTGGCAATCCTGTCATAAAATCTATTGTGATTCCATCCCACTTCCACTCTGGGACGGGTAACGGTTGTAGAGGTCCATACGGTCTTTGATGTAAGGACTTCACTTGCTGGCAAGCTAAACATCTTTCAACGAATAATGCTATATCCGTCTTCATTCCATTCCACCAAAACTGGTTCTTTAGGTCTTGGTACATCTTCGTGCTGCCGGGGTGAGCTGTATACGGGGTTTCATGAGCTTCACTCATTATCTCGTTCTTCAACTTGTCATCGTTAGGCACACAAATTCTTCCTTGATACAACAACGCATTATCGCTTGATTCTGCAAAATCTTTAACTTCTCCACTTCTCACCTTCCTTCGTAGCTTTTCTAACTCTTCGTCTCTTCTTTGGCCTTCTACGATACGGGTTCTTAAGTCAGGCATCACTACTAAGGTAGCAATTACTTGATCTACTGTCGCTGGAGGTACGATTACTTCAATTTTCATCTTCGCAAACTCGTCAATCAATTCGACTTCATCGATTAAAAGAAATCCTAACTCGATCCTATTCGACTTTTCCTTCTTTCTCTTTCTACTTAACGCGTCGGCTACTACGTTCGCTTTACCGGGATGGTAAGATATCTTGCAATCGTAGTCTTTCACTAACTCAAGCCATCTCCTTTGTCTCATGTTCAATTCCTTCTGCTCGAAGAAGTACTTCAGGCTTTTGTGATCTGAGAATATTTCACACTTCGCTCCATAAAAGTAATGTCGCCATATCTTCAAAGCATGAACGACGGCTGCTAATTCTAGGTCGTGGGTTGGATACTTCTCTTCATGAGGTTTGAGCTGCCTGGACGCATATGCAATCACTTTCCCATTTTGCATTAGCACACATCCTAGTCCTTGAGCAGATGCATCGGTATAAACAACATAATCTTTATCTGGCTCGGGTAGGGCTAGAATTGGGCTGTCGTTAATCTCGTTTTGAGTTCTTGAAAACTTTTCTCACACTCTTCTGTCCATGTGAACTTCGTTTCTTTCTTCAACAGGCTCGTCATCGGTTTCGCGATCTTAGAAAATCCTTCAATGAATCTCCGGTAGTATCCTGCTAAACCAAGGAAACTACGGATTTCATGTACTGACGTCGGGGACTTCCAATCTTGCACAGCTTTCACTTTCTCCATATCTACTTGGATGCCTTCGGACAAAACTACGTGTCCTAAGAAATTTACTGCCCTCAACCAAAATTCGCACTTACTGAATTTGGCATACAGCTTCTCCGTTCTAAGCGTTTCTAACACGATTCTTAAATGCTCTTCATGCTCAGCTTCACTCCTTGAATACACCAAAATATCGTCTATAAAGACAATCACGAACTTGTCCAAATATTCGTGAAAAACTCTATTCATCATATCCATGAACACTGCCGGGGCATTTGTTAATCCAAAAGGCATTACTATGAATTCGTAATGTCCATATCTCGTTCTAAAAGCAGTCTTCGGAATATCTTCTTGCTTGATCTTCAGTTGGTGGTATCCAGACCTTAAGTCAATCTTGGAGAAAACACCGGCTCCTTTTAACTGGTCAAACAAATCATCTATCCTTGGCAAAGGATATTTGCTTTTCAACGTAATCTTGTTTAACTCTCGGTAGTCTATGCACATCCTTAAACTACCGTCTTTCTTTTTCACGAACAAAATCGGAGCACCCCAAGGCGATACACTCGGTCGAATGTAGCCTAAGTCCAACAATTCTTGCAGTTGGATCTTCAACTCTTGAAGTTCCTTTGGGGCCATTCGATACGGTGCCTTGGATATCGGGGCTGATCCTGGTTCTAAATTGATTGAAAACTCTAACTGACGATCAGGGGGTAAACCTGGTAACACTTCAGGAAACACATCCTTGAATTCTCTTACGATTGGAACATCGTCGATACTCAACTCGTGATTTTCGTCCTTATTCAGATAGACTAGGTACGCTTGGGTTCCTTTCTTCCGCATCAATCTCTGCGCTTTCATGGCTGAAATTATCGGTACGCTCTTCTTCACTCTCTTTTCCACTCCGAAATCTATGGTTGACTCTTCTCCAGAGGGTTTAAACGATATCTGTCTCAAATCGCATCGAATCGTCGCAAAATTCTCGGTTAACCAATCCATTCCTAGGATTATATCGACGTCACGCATCTGGATTACATTCAAGGATTTCGCGACTAACTTACGGTTTCCGACTTCAAATTCTAGGTTCGAGCAAACATGCGAAACTAACGCAGACTTTCCTAAAGGGGTTGCGACACTAAGCATTTGATTCGATTCTTCTACTTTTAGTTCTAGGTTCTCTACGCAAATACTAGATATAAACGAATGCGAAGCTCCGGTATCAAACAAAACAATAACAGGTACGTTGTTAAGCTTTCCCATACCTGCCATATTTCCTTTCTCCTTCTCCTGCGGTTTCTGTTCAATCGCGTACGTTCTTTGAAAAAGCGGTGGTTCTTGCTGAGGAGGTTGCTGCCTTGGCTGCGGTGGCTTACGTTGACGTGGAACAAACTTTTGAAGAGGGGCTGCCTCGATAGCTTTCATTTGCGATGGCTGGAACTGGTTTGGCCTTCCGCTTCTAAACCCTTGTTGTTTACTTGGGCACTGGTTCGAAAAATGACCAGGCTGACCACAAGTGTAGCAAACGTTGCTTCCACTTTTACAAACGCCTTGATGCATCTTTCCGCATTTCGCACAAGGAGGGAATCCTAAAGGTCCGATGGGTAGGTTGCCTTGGTTCGTTTGCGGTGCCTTTCCCTTATGTGGCTGCAGTTGGCTCTTTCCTTGCCATTGCTTCTTGGTTGGTTGGGTTCCACTAATCCATTTTCCTTTCCTCTTTCCATATTGGCCATACTGGGGTTGTTGAGCAGACGCGGTCGTGATTAGCTGGCTTTGGGGTTGGGGATTCGCTGGGGGTTGCGATCCTTTTTCCGGTTGCATTGCTAATTCCATATCTAAGGCTCTGTTTAAAGCTTCGGCGTACGTTAAACCACTTTGGCTGGCGAGAACTACTCTAATATCTTGCCTAAGTCCTGCTCTAAACAACTCGCACATTTTCTCGTCGGTGTCGACCATATCGGGCGCAAAACGTGCTAACTCACAAAATTCTCGGTCGTACTCGGCTACAGATCTTTTTCCTTGCTTTAGATTGGTAAACTCGTTGGATTTCTGCTTACGATAACTTCTTGGCACAAACTTTTCGTACAACGCTTCTTTAAACTGATCCCATGACAACTCTTCGCGTTCTTCGGGAGAATACATCCTTTGCTTTGCTTCCCACCAATAATCGGCTATTCCTTTAAGCTGATACGCCATGCATTCCAAACGCTCGCGATCGGAACAACAAAGGAAATGAAAAATTCGCTCTAAAGAACGAATCCAGTCTTCGGCATCAGCCGGACTGCCTTTATCGTCGAACATCGGGGGATTTTGTCGGAGAAACAACTCTTCGACTCGTCTTTCGTTTTGAGGGGGCGGAGTAGGATCACGCTGCCCTTCTGCATTATTTTCGGGAATCCTAACATTTCTACGTCTTGGCGGCATTCTAAAGATTTAAAACGAGGGAAAAACTTTAACCACTCTAGATTTTTAGCTTACAGGGAACCTTTCTCGATTCTGAACACATTTCTCTTTTGGGAGGAACACGATTCTAATCGGTACTTAGATATTTAAAAACAATTTAAAACTTTTCTCAAGCAATTCATCACTTCAATTTCTCATATATACATGCATCACATTCAGTTTCTAATAATTGTCACATACTCATATCATCATATATTCATATCGTCATATATTCATATCATCATGTATTCATATCATCATCATAGATTCTTGAAACAATCAGTCATAATCACAGAGCAAATATCATCACTTCATATTCAAATATTCAATTCGATTCAATAACTCAGAAAATTTCAACTTCAATTCAAAGATCTTAATGTTTCAACTTCCAAACGCTTAACAGCGGCCTTTCCTAGGACTTATAGCACTTAGGGAATTTACTTTGGAAAACTTTTCCCTTTTTCCTAATCAAATTATGATAGTCTTCCTCATAGGTTACAACACAACTAAAAGAAAAATAAAAGAGTTCAACTCTCAACACACTCGAATTAAAAACGATTGAATTCGACAACTTTCTTGGAACATTCCTACGCATAGGAGTCATTTTCACTTGGTCCGCTATCATCATACTGTTCTGCTTCGGAATCCACTCCGTAGGGCTCTATAATCTCCTCATCTTCTTCTGGGTCTTCTTCTTCCTCTTCTTCTTCTTCTTCACGCATTTGTCCTTCAAACAGCACGTCATCTTCCTCGACATTATCATCTTCTATGGTGAAACACTCACGTTCGGCTTCTCTAAAGGCTTCTTCACACTCTTCTAGGGTATAATTCATCGCAGCTAGTTCAGATTCGATCCGTGGCTGGGTAGGAAAAACATTGTTAGGTAGAGGCTGAAGATATCCGGTTCTTACAGTCGCTGCATCAACTGGCTCGCTTCCATTTGTTTTGTCGTCGCTTGAGCGGGTTTGGCTAGAGGATTCTGCTCTAGGATGGCTTACAAAGGTTGCTTGCGGATGATTCATATAAGCAGCTATTTGGTTTTCATTTGAAGAAGAATTTTCATCACATCCATTCGGCTGCAATGTTGATAAGTCAGAAAAAACAAAGGAATCAAGAAAATTAAGTTAAAAAGCACACCACTTACAAATGGGTAATCTGCAAGAGGATTCTGAGGTTGAAGATTAGTTCGTGGCGGCGAATTGATGTGGAGAGAAACAGTTCTACTTGGAGGAATTGGTGAAGGATTACGAACAAAGTCATTCAACAAGCTTGAGGTATCATTTTCATAAGGTTCGGGCGGAGGAGCACCATAGGACATAAAACGAGCTGAAATCGCGGAGATAAAAGCATTTACGTCGCCGTAAAGGGTTCGGTCGAAGTAACGGTAGCCTAGAAATCGAGAGACAAGAGATGCTGCCCAGTCCTTCCATTCTGCTGGTAGCGCTTGAATCAGGTGCGTCATGCCTTCTAACGGTCCTACGTCCATATATTGAACTTTTCCCCAAATCGTATGGTATCGTGCTAAGAATTCTACTAAAGATTCGTTATTTTCCATTCTCACGTGCAAATACTCTTGCATCCAATCAACGTTGTCCATCCTATACGAATTTTAAACGCATAAGCATACTTAACAAACTATCGAACATACTACGAATTCTACTACCTACTCATTTCTGCGTTCCAAAGAGGGATTTTTGGTCAATTCCAAATCACGTAACCAATCGCACACACGCCTTATTCTTTCCGATCTTTTCACACGCACTCGCAAAGGGGTAAACATTCTAAAGCAATCTAGCTATTAAACAACTTAACAAATTTATCTCAAAACACCATAGCTCAACCAAAATAACTTTAAAGAAAATTCTCAACATTTAATAACTCAAACATCATTTTAACTTGAAAAGAAAACTTTTAGAAAAAGACATACCTGGTTGCCGGATGAGATGGAGGATAACTTGGTGTGGTTTACTGACTCAAATAAGTCTAGGAATTAAATCTAGACTCGACTCATCAAAGAATAACAGACTTTAGAACAAATAAGAACCATGCTCTGATACCAACCTGTCACGCCCCGACTCTTGGGGTGCGACTTACGAACAACAACAAACCTAAACAACTAACTACTAACTCAAATAAAGGGAACATGCTCGGGGAAAACAAAGGCAGAATATAAGGCAATCGAATTTGGTTTTCAAAAGCATAATGAAATAATAACCGAGCATCTCAACTTTACTTTGAACGGAAATTCAAACAAGTAAATCATGCTGATGGGAAAGGAATTCCAACAAAAAGAGGAAAACATACGAATATATGTACATCAAACTAAGGAAATCATGTTCAACAACAAGTCAAGTTACGAGCCCATCGCTCGGGATTACAAGATAAGGGGTTACGAATTCAACAAGCATTCAAAGTCTTCGAGCACAACGCTCGGAATCAAAAACATGAGAATAAAAGTGTTAACTTCAACAGACTTTAGCTCAAAAAGATTGCAGCGGAAATTAGCATCAACTCCCAACACTTGCACGTATGAAGACGTACAAATGCCAGTCCGAAATTCTACCAAACTTAACCAACAAAACCAAACCACACCACCAAGTATCCACGCCATCGCCATCCAGTCAACCTGCATGTTTAGAAACACACGCAGGGCTGAGTACTTCGTACTCAGTGAACACAAGCCAAAACATTTGAATAAAGATGCTTCTTAAAGCTATATCAATTGAACTTACCTTGCCAAACATCACAAGTATATAAGCAGTTTTAAAAACGGTTTTGCTTGTGCATGCCAAAACATTTTTATTTAAAACAGACTGCGCAGTCAAATAACATAATATAATAGCATGTATCATCTATCACAAATAACTTCATGTGCCGAGAAGTAGGCCTCCTTCTCAAACACTGTGACCGGCCCAACCGAAGTAAGGCTCACAGTCACCTCAACATCTACCACACGTGGGTTCCTGCTTTCACAGGATAATCACATCTTCATATAAATAGATGATAACACATACTAACTTCAATAAAATGGCAAGTCAATCACATTTGAAAACATAACATAATATTCAATAGCATACTAATTTTCATCGATAGATTTTGGTTCAGAAAAGCCCACCTGACTTCCGAAGAACTAGCTAGGTGGTTTAGGGCTATTTGTCCTCGCTTAACGATCCGTCCAGCTCGATCCTTCATAGTTCGACATCGATAGATAAGATATATGAAAGACGGACTCAAAGGCGTTGGACTTAACTGACGGACTTCTATTTGAGTCGTCGGTCTCTTCGTTCTAACTTTTCTAAAGATCTCACGTTCTCGTCTTTATTTCATTAACTCTATTCGAAAAGGTTAACTCTACTACTTAACATCGTATACTTTTCTCGTTCTAATTAATAACTTCATTGTTACAAATTATTACTCGAGCTTTCTTTCAAGACTTTAGTTCATTCTCAATTTATCAATCAATCATTTAGCATACAAATTCAATCATATTCCACATTATAATATTATCATGCATTTAAACATTTGTTTAAACATATAATGAATTCAAATCAATCAAGCACATTTCAAGACACATTAACATGCATTCCATTTGGATCTTAAAATCTAACTCGATTATGCATTTCTTTTTATGAAGGCTTAAACTATTAATTCTATCTTTCTTATTTATATAGACAACGCTTCATTCTACATCCGCTATCTTATAAGGTATTTTATAACTCTTATTATTTAACAAAAATTCTCTTAGCTCTTAATAAACTCTTATGAAATTATAAATTCTTGTTCAATTCTAACTTGATTCTCATTTCTTAACTCGAATATTATTCCTTTAATTATTATCTCGGTTTATCTTTTCTTCGCTTGGTTGGAAATAACGTACTCAATTAATTATTTAATTAATCTTCTTTCAATCTTATTATTCGACATCTTATTTTATTCTCATTTTCTCGATCAACTTATACGAGTATCTTTCTTAACTCGTCTAGCATCTTTTCTTTACTCAAATTAACTTCCTTTTTACTTCTTAACGATTAATTCTTATTAAACTCGGTTTTCTCTATTTTTGTTTACTTCTTTAATAATTTCTTCTTTTATTTGTTTTAAACCTTTAAGCTATTTCTTACTTAATGATTTCTTTATCTTTTGATAAACATTTTTATGAATTTCTTCACTTTATTATAAAAGATCTTTTTATTGTGTTTTTAGTAAAATTTCATGTTTTTAAATTTTAATACAAGGTATTTAATTAAGAAATCTTTTTATACATCTTTTATTTAATTAAAAGCTTTTCAATTTTTAAGTCTTTTTATCAAAACTTCTATCTTTATTCCATATTCAAACTATCATTCATACATAAATTGAAATACTTAAACATTCAATTATTTTTATTATTTCTACACTTAATTTCTTTAAAAAATTTAACATGCAATCTCATTTTCTTCACTTAAACACATGTATGATTATACTAACATAACATATAATCATTTCATAGATCAAAACATCACTCAATACATCAACAAAATCATCAAAATAATTTCTCCATTTTTGCTTAAAACTCACGGCATTTATGCCTATTTTTATGCAATTTGTTTCTCAATTTTTCATGCAATTAATCTCATTACTAACATGATAAAAATAACAATTCAAGCATCAAAATAACAATAACTCAAAGATTCACATTTTTCCTATTTTTACTATATTTTTCGGCATTCATCATTTTTTTAAGGTTTTAATTTCTTTTTCTTCTCTTAATTCATCGATTAACATCTAGTGCTCGATTCTCCTAACGAATTCTTCTCACTCGATTAGCACATGCATATCCTAAGTTTGCCTAAACATAAATTAAATAACATGCATGCATAGATCTTTCCTTTAGGACTTATAGACATACATTTTTTTACAACTAATCAAATGAAATCATACTTAAATAAATGGAAATTCTTCTCTTGGCTCTTGGAATTGAAATGGATGGAAATGGTAGCTTCAAAGTTTGGATCTTGAGAGAAAGAAGAATATCTTCTTGAATCCTCAAAGAAAAAGAAAGAATGTAGGATTAATCATCCATAGGTTTTTAGGAATCAAACTAAAGAAAAGTATTGGAAAATTCTTGAATTCAACTTCAAGAACTTGGAAATTTGTACCTTTCTTTTGAAAATATGGATGGAATTGATGGAGGATTAATGGCTTCTACTTCATTTCCATGGAGGATAAGCTTGAATCTATAGTTGCATGTGAAGAAAAATCAAAGTGTGTGTGAGAGAGAGGGAGTGCCGAGAGTAGAGAGAGTTTGAGAGGGTTTGAGAGATTTTTTTTCTTGTTGCATAGAGAGAGAGAGATCGAATGGAGAGAGAGATGGAAATGAATGAATAAGTTGCTGCATTCCTCTCTTGTCTTAGATGAAAAGAATTCAAAATTCAACAAAGTGAAAAAAGAATTAAACTTGTTGGAAATTGTAAAAACAAGACTTGATGGTTTGATTTGAAGTTAACTTGTTTGCATAATTCAAGCAAGCTATGTACAAGACACCACTATGTCTTGTTGGTCTTGGAAATTGAGGGTTGATGGGAGAGGGTTGTGAGGTGGCGAGAGAGGGAGAGAGGTGGTTGATACGTGTCGTCGTCGTGTCGTTACGGGTATTAATTATCCGGTCGTAAAGGTTTTCCGGGTAAAACGATTCGTATTAATTTCATTTTGTTCTATTAACGGGTCTAACCTCTTCTCGTTTCACTTTTGACACTAACTCGTCTCAATCCTATGTCATGTCTCAAATTAAAAGATTAAAGGCTTCGATCATTTTAGTCCTTTAATTCTTAAAAGAATTTAATCGGCTTATTAATTCGTTTATTAATCCTTTTCAAGACTAATGCCTCATTTCTCTTCTTAATTATCGGATAAGTTCTTATCCTATCTCAGTTATCTTAAAAGAAATTCTAAGTTCGAAGGTTTTAATTTAACTCTATTCTAAGTTCATCGGGGTAAACATATTTCTCGGCGATTAACGCTATGTTATCTTAACTAAACAAACTTCTCGGGATTTTTCCGGAATTTAATCTCATACTCATTTTCATATAAATGACTCAACAAACATATCACATCATCATCATCTCAGATAAATGGAACAGATAAATTCACACAAGATTCATAAGGCAATTTAAACGTTTTATTCAAAACTCATCGATTAGAAAAGAAAAATTTTACTCCTAAATTCTCATCTTTGAACTACTCGGTTAATTAGACGCTCTCTTAAAGGGATAAAAACTCGGGGTATCACACCCGTGACCACCGAACTTCTTTGGAATCATTGCCCAATGCCTCGGGAATATATCAAGAACACTTAGACCTCACAAGATCTACAAATTATACATCATATCATCTATCCTAAACCTGGATTTAAAGGCTTAGCTAGACATAAAGTAAATAATGAAAACAAAAGAGATAAAGAAAAACATACTTGAATTAATATGATAAGCAAAAGATGTTTTCCCTATTGGGACTTAACATTAAACGTAAATTGTATCTAAGAACATAAACATAAATTGTTTGCTGCAGAAAACTAAAGAAATAAAAGCTCGAAAAGTGTATCTTGCGCCTTGCATGCATGGATTTATTTATAGAGTACAAGAACTAGGGCAAACCCACAAACGGGCCTTCTAGAAAATGGGCCGGCTGCTTCCATGTAAGGATCATCAGATAAGGTTGGAAAGAATTCCTTCCTTGTCGCTAAAACGTACTGCTGTCGAAGTAGGAAACATCGATCTCAATCTTGTGCCGCTAGGAATTTGTTTCCTTGTAGGACTTTAACAGCTGCATCTTCACGTGCCAGCGCCGATGCCCAAGCTCTGCACTCTGTATTCCTCAATCTCTCTGCCATCACTTGCCCACGACAGCCTGCACCTTGCCTTCTGGAGTGAAACACACAATTGTCTAGATTGTCCATACCACTGAAAGTGGAGCAGCTCTTCACCTTGATTTGGACTTATGCCCTCGGTAGCTTGAGCTACGAGCACGGCTACTATGGTCATTGCCTCGTATCGCCAGTTCCTTCTTTTTTTGCATGCTTTGACTCCAGTCTTGCCCAATTCCTGCCTTTCCTTGTCCTGCCAACTCAAGTGTCCTCCCAGACACAAAACAGACATAAAAGACACTAAAATAGACTCGATCTAGACCTAAAACATACATGACAAGAGCACAAAATATGAGCTCGTCATACCCACACACTTAAAGTCATGCTTGTCCTCAGGAATGGGGTATAGCTTGTTCAAACAAAAGAAAAACAGAAAAGACTCAAAAGACTTGACTCAAAACATAAATAGAGGTTAACATAACAAAGGATAAAGAAATAAGATAGAGTATAATCCAGTTCACATACGATTCAAGCGAATAAACCAATCCAAGCAAATCATCAAATAGGTCAAAAATGAACAAGTGAGCATTTTCAAGGACATTCCTCACCAACACTCTCACTCTTGTGTATGGGGTAGTGTTTACGCTCAAAATATGCTATTCTCAGCCACACCATAAGCTTGCCTGCCTGCTACTTTCTCCACCTCTTAGACTAGGTTCAAAGGACTTATCCTTAGGCCTTTTATTTGGTTGTAACTTGACTTTAGCAAGGATAGGAAGTATTTGGAACTAGGCTTGGGTCATTCGGACTTAGGTTGGCCAAGCGGAGCAGCCAACCTTAGCTTCTTTTCCTTCTCTTTTTCTTCTTGCGGGCCTTAGCACAACTTATTTAGGACTTCTACTTCTTTGTTTTATATTTTTTTATTCTTTTTTTTCTTTTTTTTCTTCTAAGTCCTTTAGTATCTAGCCCATATATTTCTTAAAGGCTCAACTTTTTCTCCCTTCCTCCCTTCATCTTATTCACCTAAGTCCTTATTGACCGGGTAGGGTATAGTGTATAGGCTGCATATATATGATCACAGAAATTATAAAAGCTCAAAGGGGCTTAACAAAAGGGAATTTAGTTGGGCAGGCTCTTTTGGCTCAGTTAGGCTTACAAAAGAAAGAACGCACCTAATTCATATAAGTTCCTCTATCCTAAGTCAATGAGGTCTCAAGAAGTAGACATACAAGTTCTAGGTAGCATCTAAATAAGCACATCATAAAATCACACAAGAAAGAAATTGCTTGGTCAGTAACATGCAGTGTAAAGCTCAAATCCTCACAACGACATGCTCACAAGTTCGTTCGTCATTCCTATCTTCATATGATCATGCTTGGTCTAGAATACAAAATATGCTCTCATCACATAACTCAGAATCAAATTATGCTCATACATTATTTAGTCATCCTAAGCATGTTTAACCTCTAATACGCACACAAAAGACGCTCCTCCCACCCATACACTTTGCTTGGGCAAAGTGGGTGGAAGGCACAGACCAACACAAAATTAAAACTTATAAAGACAGACGCTCTACCCCTCATACCCACACACTTTGCCTTTGGCAAAGTGAGTGAAAATTTAAGGTAGATCACAACACAGACTCTAAACAAAACTTTAAAAACATTTAGACTCAAAACAAATTAAGAAAAACACAAAATAAAACAAAAAAACCTAAACTACTAAAAACTGGAAGGACAAAATCATTGGGCAGGGGTAGAACCTGATCTGGTCGGGTTAATCTTCAAGGCACTCATAATCTCGGCAAGGGCATGCTTGTTCTCCAGTCCAAGTTTCTCCAGTCTGGCATTACTTTCTTCTAGCTTGGTCAAGCGCTCCATCATCCCTGCTACATCTTGGGTAGGCAACACTGGAGTACTGGGCACTCCATCTCCAACTGACTAAGTAGGAGTGTCAGCAACTTGGACAGGCTCGTCTGGTGGAATCACAAACACCAATGTTCCTTCATCATCCCTTCCACATACGCCCATAGCAGTCAGGCAAGCGAGGTCCAAGCTCTCCTCTTGCATTGGTTGTAGCTGCGTAGTGGCTTCGTCACCAGGTGGGCAAGAGAAAACCTCTGATTGCGAGAGTTTACTATATCCTTGAAATGGTACATAGCATAAGCCCCAAAGTTGAGCCTCTGCTTGTGCACCATGCTCGACAGTATGAAGATTTCTTGGAGAGTGACTACGTTGCTGCTATCCTTCTTCCCAAAAAAGTTGTAGGCAAGGATTCGGTGACACACCCTCAAGGCGTCATCCTTCATCATGTGCCTCTTTGCCGTGCCAACCTTGAAGAAGGGGTCATCACTGAACTCTACCCATTTCTTTGACCACTCATCATCATCCAATTGAGGAATGTACCTCAGTGCTCCCTTGTACTCCTCGCTCCTTATTGTGCGAAAATCCTCAATGCCTAATGCCTGGTTCAAATCATTCACCGATAACTCCTCGCTTTGCCCCATGAATCTAAACTGCATGCACTTCGTGTTGTGATTCCCCACCATGGGACTCCTAACTTGCAAATTCTGATAGAACTCGTACACCAACTCCAGATACACCCTCTATTGCCACTCCAAAAACTTCTCCCATCCTATTGCTGCGAAATACCCATTCACTTCTTCCCATACCCCCAACTCTTCTAATGCGCTCCGATCAACCAACTTGGGGAGAATGATTCCCCTCCTTGGCTTCTTCCCTATTCCACGATTAGAGGCTCTGCCCGACACTGAGATGCGCTGCTTGGGTAGTGCAGATGCCACCTCTTTGCCCTTGGCAACCGACCCTTCTGCATTTACCTTTTTGGTTGGGGGTTCCTCCATTCCTTTCTTAACTTGTTCATCCTCTGTAGCCTCTGAATCATGCTGCTCCACCAAAACCAGATCTCCTTCATCATCTCCAGTGGGTACGTTCTCCTCCTGCTCCGGTTCCTTGCCAAAAGAACCGCCTGCCTCAGATGCAGCGGTTTCCTCCTCATTGAGCGAAGGAGCAGGTTTATCCACAAGCATACGTGCGACAACATCCTCTTCTTCCATGTGAGAAGAAGAACCAGCCATGGATGATGATTTGGGATAAATTTTCCGAGTTGTTTTGGATGGAGTAGTAGTTTTTGATGGGGACTTTGGTGACTTAGAAAATTTTGCTGCCTTTTTATCTAAGGCTTTGCTGCTGCGAGTGTTCTTCATTGTGAGAGTAGTGAGGATTTTGTTTCTACAAAAGTAGAGAGAGAGAGGGAATCGAAGAGTTATGGTTTGAATTTAGAAGATGAATAAAAATTGTAAGAGAGAGGGGTGTAGTAAAAGGCTAGAAAGTAGGGTATAGGTGTGTGACTCGACAGTTACAGCAACTGCCAGTGGATGTGACGTGTTGACGTCATCCATATTTTCCTGCTTTGCTTGCCTCACATTCACCGGATTCAGCCTCTTCTCGCCCAACATGAACTCTTCGCTTGCCTATCCTCTCTGCATACCTACCCCGCACACATAGACATAAAACGCACTTTCAAAACAAAAACTACTACCCTATGATTAGAAAATAAAGAAACTAAAATAAAATTACGTAAAGAAAATACGAAAAAGGAAAACTAAAAAATAAAAACTCACTAGGTTGTCTCCTAGCCAGCTCCCCAGTTCACGTCGTGGGCATGACGTAGTTATGCTTGCCCCTTAAACGGGCATCATCACATGGACTTCCTCCTTGTCCACGTCTTCATCCTTCTTGTCTCCATAGAAAAGCTTCAACCTCTGACCATTGACCCTAAAATACTTGGACGTCTTTGGGCAATAAATCTCCACAGACTTATTAGGAAATTGAGTTACCACTTCAAATGGTCCAACCCACTTCGACTTTAGCTTGCCCTGCATAAACTTGAACCTTGACTGATATAGTAGAACCGCTTGCCTAGGCTCAAATTTGTTTGCCTTGATCAACTGGTCATGAGCCTTCTTCATCCTAGTCTTGTACATAGTAGTATTATCATAAGCCTTAATTCGAATATCCTCTAACTCTTGCAACTGCAACTTCCTTTCTTTGTCAATATCATTCCAATCATAATTGAACTTCTTCACTACCCAATACAATTTATGCTCTAATTCCACAGGCAAGTGACATGGCTTCCCAAACACCAATCGGTATGGTGACATGCCCAAAGGTGTCTTGAAAGTTGTGCAATATGCCCATAATGCATCATCCAAATGCAAACTCCATTCTTTTCCATTCTGCCCAACTGCCTTCCTCAATATGGTCTTGACGATCCTATTTGTCAGCTCTGCTTGCCCATTGGCTTGCGGATGATAGGCAGTGGTAACTCGATGATGGACTCCATATTTCTTAAACAGCTTGTCAATTGTAGCATTGCAAAAATGCGACCCTTGATCACTTATGATTACTCTTGGAACTCCATATCGATTGAAAACATTCTCCTTAAGAAAAGTAGCAACTACACAGGCATCATTAGTTGGTGTAGCCTTTGCTTTTACCCACTTTGACACGTAATCAACTGCTAAGATAATATATTGATTTTGTTTTGAGCTGGGCAAAGGTCCCATGAAATCCATTCCCCATATGTCAAATATCTCTACCGGCATGATTGGGGTCATGGGCATCTCATCCCTCCTAGTTGCATTGCCTTCTTTTTGACACTTGAAACAATTCTTGCACCATTAATAAGCATCTCTAAAAATCGTCGGCCAAAAGAAACCACAATCAAAAATCTTCCTTGCAGTCCTTCGGTGCCCAAAGTGACCTCCACATTCCCTATTGTGGCAATGCTTCAAGATACTTTTTGTCTCCCAGTCGGGCACGAACCTCCTTAATCCTTGGTCAGCACACTTCTTCCATAAGTAGGGATCATCCCAAACATAGTTTTGGCTCTCCTTGAGAATCTTCTGCCTTTGGTAATATGAAAGTTCGTTCGGAACCTCTCCCGTACTCTTAAAGTTGGCAATGTCAGTGTACCAAGGCTCTCCATGAAATTGAGTATCAGTCATATATAGATGCTCGTCAGGGAAAGTCTCCGTGATGGGCACGGAGTCTTCTTCTCTAACTATCCTACTCAAGTGATCCGCCACCAAATTCTGAGCTCCAATTTTATCTTTAATCTCCACATCAAACTCTGCAAAAGCAAAATCCAACGTATAAGCCTTGGCTTCGACTCCTTCTTATTCATGAGGTATCTCAGCGTTGTATGGTCAATGTAGATAATTGTCTTGCCCCCGAGTAAATAAGATCTGAACTTTTCAAAGGCAAACACAACAGCCAAAAGCTCTTTCTCCGTGGTAGTATAATTGATTTGTGCTGCATTGAGAGTTTTAGAGGCATAATATATAACATGGCTTACCTTACCTCTCTCTCCTTTGACCAAGCACTGCTTCCACGGCATAACCACTTGCATCGCACATCAACTCAAATGGCATACCCCAATCAGGGGGTTGTATCACAGGTGCCGTGACCAAGCATTCCTTCACATCGTCAAACGCCTTTTGACAATCTGCATTGAATTCCCACTCTACTTCATTTTGGAGAAATCTCGTCATTGGTTGGGCAATCTTAGCAAAATCCTTCACAAATCTCCTATAGAATCCAGCATGTCCCAAGAATCCTCTCAATTGCTTGACGTTGGTTGGATAAGGCAACTTGGAGATGACATCAATCTTCGCCTTGTCAACCTGTATCCCTCTTTCTGAAATCACGTGCCCAAGCACGATGCCTTCTCGTACCATAAAGTGACACTTTTCATAGTTCAACACCAAGCTCTTTTCCACGCATCTACTCAAAACCAACTCCAAATGCCCAAGACAAGCCTCAAAAAATTTTCCATAGACGGTGAAATCGTCCATGAACACCTCGATGCAATTCTCCAACAAATCTGAAAATATACTCATCATGCACCGTTGAAACGTGCTCGGGGCATTTCATAAACCAAAAGGCATGCGGCGATACGCAAAGATCCCGAATGGGCAAGTAAACGTTATCTTGTCCTGGTCTTCTTGGGCAACCCATATCTGCATGTATCCAGAGTATCCATCCAAAAAGTAAAAGTACTTGTTCCCTGCCAACCTTTCCAACATCTCTTCAATGAATGGTAAAGGAAAGTGATCCTTCCTCGTCGCCTTGTTAAGCTTCCTTTAATCAATACACATCCGCCATCTCATTTGGAGCCTTGTAGGCACAAGCCCATTCTTCTCATTCTTGACCACTTGGATCCCTGACTTCTTGGGCACCATGTGTACCGGACTTACCCACTTGCTATCTGAAACTGAGTAGATAAAGCCCAAGTCCAACAATTTGAGTATGTCACACCCCGACTCTCGAGGTACGACTAACGACACTAACACTACTAACCATCTGTCAACTCAACTCAATTAAGGGATTCATGCTCGGGGAAATAAGGGAATGTTGACCTAAAGTGATAACAAATAAAAACATGCTTCCAAGTCACAACTAAAACATCAAACGAGCATGAATAATTTACATATCAAATCCAAATTGGAATAAGGATATCAAGTTCACAAAAAAAAACGAGAATAAAGGATAAGCGGTAAATTGTATCGAGCACATCACTCGTGTATTAGAACAAGTATCAGAGTATAATTAAAAAACATATCAAAAGACTACAATTAACATAGCATTGCATTGCAGTGATGTCACAGCCCCAAATCCCGAGGGACGGCAGAAGCCGGGGTGCGACTGGGGTTGGATTAAAGAAGCGGGGAAGAAGGGGGCTAATTGACTAAACATACATGGAAAAAGGCATCGTTAAAACATAAACAAGACTTGAATATAGAAGAAACTAAGTTCATAATTAAAGACTTAACTACAGAGTTGTTCAAAAAAAATACATCTCATAAGATATTCAGAGTTTTGCAGCGGAAGGGTTCTAACTAAGCATCCTATCCTTTAACTCAACACCAACCGTCGCCGCTCACCATCGCTTCAACCTGCACATTTAGAAAATAATGCAGGGCTAAGTACAAACGTACTTAGTGGGCACGATGCCGAAATCATAATCATAAATATAGATAAATATGGCATTTCATAAGCGTAGCACATCGGAGTTTTATTGAAAGAATCCGTGTCTACTAAACATTTTCTGACTCTTTTCTCATAAATCACTCGCGCGAGCATTTTCTGACTAATGTTACGTTCAATCTTGACCAATTCTAATTCACCGTGGCTGGTACCCCTCAACAGGATATCATATACACCACAGGTTACAAAGTGCACTAACTCTGGAAAGCACTTAGCAGCTAACTCAGAGCCGATCGTTAGTTAGTCTAATTAGATTAACTCTAAATCTGGAAAACACGAATGTTGACTCAGATAGGTACAAGGGAACTCACATAAAACATAAAACAGTTCATGCCATAATATCACTTTGAAAACACAAATATCAAAGCGATAAAGAAAGATTTTCCGAGCATTGCTCGTTTTATTTTGTATATAAAACCCACCTTGATTTACAGAACTTAAAGCAAAAGCTTCCAACTTTGGATCTTCCGTCCTTTCTCTACAGTTGGTTTCCTCCTTCATCGTAAAATAAACATACTTAAAAACGGGTCGTAAAAGATAATCGATCAAAGAGAATCGAAATAAGTTTTAGTTGTTTCGTTCTTTAGGCATTTGCACGCTTACTAGATTCGTTTTACTTAAACGGGAAATGAGACTCGTACCAATCTCGTTTAGAACTCGGAAGATCTCATACTCGACTCTCGGGTCAGTAGAGAAGGTAGTCGATATCTTAATACGACTTTAAAGATTATAAGAAACTAAGTTGGAAAGAATCAACTTAGGAGATTTACGTTTTAGTTCATTGAACGATTTAAGGAATTTCTCGTTTATTACTTCTTTAATGAAAGGATAAGAGATAAGATCTCGACTGGTTTTCATCACTCAAGGTCCTGTACTTGACTCTAGGGTCAGTAGGGAGATATTCGTTAGATAAAGAGGCTTAAACGATCGAAAGAAACTAAGTTGTGAATTAAACAACTTAGAAAACAAGAAACTGAATTTTCACTGCACAGTCCAGTAACTCTGGAGGCTGTCCAGAACAGAGGAATTGAAAACAGGGGATGAGCCCTATACTACTGGAATGATTGGGATGTCTAGTTCGCGCTCCAATTTACGGATCACAAATCCGATAAACGAGCTGGAAGTTATTACAGTTTCCGGCGAGGGTCGCAAAACTGCCGCGAAAACCCTAATTGCTCGATAGGTTCGACGTATAACGTCTTAGGTTCGTTCTAAGCTCTCGTATTCAATTTCTTTAGAAACTAGACTCTCAAGGCAGTCATCACGTACTTCCGTACGTGATGAACTTTTTCTCAAAACTCGCTCAAAAGCACGATGTTCTAAACGTCGGATTTCAACTAACAATTACTAAACCAACAAAAATTCAAAACGCGTTCTAGTTCTCGACTATAACTATAGCCCATATTATATCAACTCGAAAGCTTATGATGTCAACTAGAAAGTTGTTCTAAATTCCATCATAAACAAAATATCAAATTAGAATTCTCATCCGACTTCTCGATTATTAGTTACGATTAAATGTTCGTCTCTTACGCGATTTTCAAAGTTGTCGGATTCCGTTCAAATTTTACGACGTTAAACTACGTCTAACGTGAATCACTTTCATGCATGCAAACATATCATAACATCATTATAACTCAACTTATAAGGTGATCTTTGTCTCTTATGTTTCATTAAACATCTTTAGAAAATTCTCAATTAATTTCTATACTCAACTAACATTATTTGCAACATAATTCAACCAACAATTCATCAATTAAATCAAACATGTGGAAACCCCTAATTACTCTATAAATTTCGGTTTTCATAAAGATGTTAAGGGGGTGATTTTCTTCTCCAATTAACTACATTTATTCATTAACCAACCTCTTATAACAACTATTAATCAATTGCAAATCAATTTCCAACTAACATGCATCAAACCCCTAAATTCAATTCAAACCCTAATTGAAATTTCACAAACACATAGGGGTTTTGATTCTTTTTAATTCTAATCACTATTTAAACATCTATTAAACAAGAATCAATCATCAACTGAAGAAAATTAAAAATCCTACAACTTACCCAAATTTTTGGTATTAAGGATAGAATTAGGGTTCTTATTTTTGTTCAATTTTAATCCCTAATTATCCTATCTAATACATCTAATTTCATTATTCCAAGATCAAATCATCCATTCCAATACTCAAATTTTCCAATCAAGAAGAAAAGAAAAAGAAAAGAAAGATGATTGGATAGGATTATAGAGAAGGGAATTACTTTAAGAATTAAAGAAAGATGTATGGAGTTTGAGTGGAAGGATTGAGACTTGTGTTCTTCTTCAAGTTCTTGGAGCTTTCATTAATGGAGGTTGATGAAGTGAAGAAGATGATGAATGGGGGAGTGCTGCCGATTGTGAAAGAGAAGTGGGAGGAAATGTGTTGTTTTAATTGTTAAAATATTTGCTAAGGTGAAAGGTGGAAGATAAGGTGTCACTTAATTAGGCATTATCAACATGCATGTCCCCTAATTTAAGGGAGAATGTCGGCTGCCATGCAGATTTTTAGGAGGGATATGTGTTTTTCCGGCGTGATCCGACGTTACGGAAATCGAACGACGAAAAACGTTGCTCGGCACAAAATCGTCGCGATCCGATTTGACCTAAAATTCTAACGTACGAAACTTAATCGGAAAATAAATTTACAAAAATTATTTTGACAAAAACTCGGGACGACACAGTCCGAGTTTCGTCCGGAAAAATATAAAAGCGAACTTTCTCGGCATGTTCATATCGCGATTTCGTGAATGTAAAAATCAGACGGTTTTCCGTTCTGAGTTTACGAATTAAAAACTTTTCGTGCGCGCTAATCCTAAATACAGTAGTCGGCTAGCTGACTTCTGTAATTTATTTTTAGAAACGGATTCGACCGTTAGTTTTAGAATTCAAAATTATAAACTTAGGCGTGCAAAGCCATTTATTTAATTAACTTTTTAGAACGCAAGGAATTTACGGGGCATTACATCCTACCCCCCTTACGAAAAATTTCGTCCCAAAATTTGCATACCTTCTGCAAAAAGATGAGGATATCGCTCCTTCATCTTCTCCTCGAGTTCCCACGTGGCTTCTTCTTGCCCGTGATGGTTCCATAGCACTTTAACTATTGATATCGATTTGGTTCTTAATTCTTGAACTTTTCTATCCAAAATCGATATCGGCTTTTCTTCATAGCTTAGGTCAGATTCAAGAACTACGTCTTGCTGACTAATAACGTGCTTAGGATCGTAAACATATTTTCTCAACTGAGAAACGTGAAAAACGTTTTCCAGACTTGGCGGTAAGGCCAATCTATAAGCGACTGGTCCTATTCTCTCGAGGATTTCATAAGGTCCTATAAACATGGGTTTTAACTTACCCTTAACTCCGAACCTAAGGATTCCTTTGGTCGGGGATATCTTAAGAAAAACTTTATCTCCTATTTCAAACTCAAGATTGGTTCGACGATCGTCGGCATACGACTTCTGTCGGCTCTGGGCCTCTTTCATTCTATCTTGAATCTGTCGAATTATCTCAATCATCTCATTGATCGCATCTGGGCCTAGGTTCTTTCTCTCACCTACGTCGTCCCAATAAAGTGGTGATCTACACTTTCTCCCATACAAAGCCTCAAATGGCGCCATTCCTATCGTGGCCTGATAGCTGTTGTTGTAGGCGAATTCGACTAAGTGTAGAATTTATTCCCAATTTGCGCCTCGGTCCAAAACCACTGTTCTTAACATATCGACCAAAATCTGAATCGTTCTCTCTGACTGCCCATCTGTTTGTGGGTGAAAAGCTGTACTGAAATTAAGCTATGTTCCCAACTCTTTCTGCATCGTAATCCAAAATCTCGAGGTAAACTTAGCATCTCTGTCTGATATTATGACCTTCGGTATTCCATGCAGACATACAATCTCTCTGACATACAACTGAGCTAGTCTCTCTGATCCATATGTAATCTTAATCGGTAAGAAGTGAGCTGACTTCGTAAGTCTATCTATTATTACCCAAATCGCTGTGTTTCCTCTTCTCGACTTAGGCAAGCCTGTGACAAAGTCCATAGCTATGCCTTCCCATTTCCAATCTGGGACATCCAACGATTGTCGCAATCCATACGGTCGTCGGTGTAAAGCCTTAACTTGCGACATGCTAGGCATCTTTCTACAAACGAGGCAACGTCTCGTTTCATCCCATTCCACCAAAAGTTTCTTCTCAAATCTTGGTACATTTTCGTACTTCCTAGATGTGCTGTGTAAGGCGTATCGTGAGCCTCACTCAAGATCTCGTTCTTCAATTCGCTGTCGCCGTCAGGAATACAAACTCTGCCTTCAAAAAGTATCGCATTGTCCGGAGCTTCAGAATATCCTTCTGGCTTATCTGTTCTTATCCTCACTCGCAACTTTTCCATTGACTCGTCTTTTCTCTGAGCACTGATGATTCTTTCTCTCAAATCTGGGGTAGCTTCTAATGCTGCTATCTGACTTGTTATCGTAGTTGGCGTGTCAAGCACTCTGATATCCATCTTCTCGAATTCTCGTACTAAAGTTTCTTCTTCTACAAAAAGGCATCCTAACTTCGTTGGAGCCTTGCGACTCAATGCGTCTGCTACCACATTAGCCTTTCCTGGATGGTAGTTAATTCCACAGTCATAATCTTTGACTAATTCAAGCCATCGTCTTTGTCTCATGTTCAGTTCTTTTTGCTCGAAAAAGTACTTCAGGCTCTTGTGATCGGTGAATATCTCAACTCTTACACCATAGAGATGATGTCTCCAAATCTTTAACGCATGCACTACGGCTGCGAGTTCTAAATCGTGGGTTGGGTACTCAACTCCGTGAGGTCGAAGTTTTCGTGAAGCATAAGCTATCACTCGTCCGTCTTGCATCAAGACACAACCTAATCCATTTTTCGATGCGTCAGTATAAACTACATATTCTTTGTTCGTGTCTGGAAGTGCTAGTACTGGCGCTGTGGTTAGCTTCTCCTTAAGAGTTTGGAAACTCTTCTCACACTCATCCGTCCATTTAAACTTGGTATCCTTCCTGAGTAGCTGCGTCATCGGGTGAGCGATCGTAGAGAATCCCTCGATAAACCTTCTGTAATAACCAGCTAAACCCAAGAAACTTCTGATCTCATTCTGACTTGTTGGTGCCTTCCAATTGTGCACTGCTTCTACTTTGGCTGGATCCACCTTGATTCCTTCTGTCGATACTATGTGTCCAAGGAACATTACTTCCTTCAGCCAAAATTCGCATTTACTGAATTTGGCGTAGAGTTTCTCAGCTCTTAGTGTTTCCAACACTATCCGTAGATGTTCCTCGTGCTCCGCTTCATTCTTAGAGTAAATGAGGATGTCGTCGATGAATACTAGAACAAATTTGTCCAAGTAGGGGTGGAAGACTCTGTTCATAAGGTCCATGAATACGGCTGGAGCGTTGGTCAAACCAAATGGCATTACTAGAAATTCGTAATGGCCATATCGGGTTCTAAAAGCGGTCTTAGGTACATCTTCAGGTTTGATCTTGAGCTGATGATACCCTGACCTCAAATCTATTTTGGAGAAGACTCCTGCACCCTTAAGCTGATCGAACAGATCCTCGATCCTTGGCAAAGGATATTTGTTCTTGAGAGTGATCTTGTTCAGTTCTCGGTAATCGATGCACATTCTCATCGATCCGTCCTTTTTCCTAACGAAAAGCACGGGTGCTCCCCAAGGTGAGACGCTTGGCCTGATAAAACCATGATCTAGTAATTCCTGTAATTGGATTTTGAGCTCTTCCAGTTCCTTCGGTGCCATTCTGTAAGGGGCTTTAGACTTAGGAGCTGCTCCTGGTTCTAAATCGATCGTGAAGTCCACATGACGATCTGGTGGCAATCCCGGTAGCATTTATGGAAAAACATCTTCATATTCGTTCACGACTTTTACGCCCTGAATGGTCTTCTCGGCTCCTGGTTCTCCAACTAGGTACACAAGATAGGCTGTAGTACCTTTCTTCTTCATGAGTTTCGTGGCTTGAAGGGCTGATATGATTGGTACGCCTCTACCCATTGAAATTCCGTAGAATTCGGTCGGTTCTTTATCCGGTGGCTGAAAATAAATTTTTCTCTCGTTGCAGAGAATCGTGGCGTAATTCTCTGACAACCAATCCATACCTAGGATTATATCTACGTCCCACATTATCATAACATTTAGGTTGTTCGCTATAACCTTATGAGTTCCGATTTCTAGTTCTAGGTTAGAGCAAACATGCATGGAAGTAGTGATCTCTCCTGAAGGTGTGGCTACTCTCATAGATTGTGCAGCTCTTACAGGTCTGATGTCTAAGTTATTGGCACACGAGCCAGCAATGAAAGAATGCGATGCGCCAGTATCAAACAGTATCTTAATGGGGATGTTGTGGAGTTTTCCCATACCTGCTAGATTGCCTTTTCCTTTGCGCTGACCGCCCTGTTTGATAGTGCATGCCCTCGCATTCTGTTGCTGTTGTGCATGCTGTTGAAACTACTGCTAGTTCATAGGCGGCTGCTGCGGCTGTGCTTGGATGGCTCGGAGGGGTACTGCTTGAAGCGGTTTAGGGCAGTCCTTTTTCATGTGCCCCTTCTGTCCACAGTTGAAATAGTTGGGGGTACCTATTTGGCAGATTCCGGGATGGGCTCGATTGCACTTCGGGCAGACAGGGATAGTAACCCTTCCTGGGTTATTCGCTCCCTGGTTAAAATTCCTCTGTTGCCCTTGTGGCTGGTTCAGCTGATTATTGCCCTTCCACGGCGAGTTCTGCTTGTTCCCCTGAATGAACAACCCCGATTGGTTGTTTCCCTGCCACGGCCTCTTGCCATTGTTGTTGGCAGGCTGCTGATAGCCCCTTTTCTGTCCTCCCTGGTTGTTGTAACCCTGACTGTAGCCTCCGCTACCTCCTCTGTTCCATTTTCTCTTCCCCTGGTAGTTGCTACTGTTGTTGTTGTAGTAGCCTCGATTCTGATTCTGCGCTGGTGCTGATGCAGTTGGTACAATCTTTTTCTCATCAGGCACAACGGCCTCCATTTCCAGTGCTTTTCCCAGTATGTCTGCATAACCTAGTCCTCCATGACTAGCCAAAGCGATTCCCAATTCATGACGTAAAGCTCCCTGGAATTTTTTTGATAGCTTCTCCTCAGTGTCGACCAATGTCGGTGCATACCTCGACAACTCGCAGAACTTGACGTCATATTCCGTCACACTCAGCTTTCCCTGCTTCAGATTATAAAATTCGGCCTCTTTCTGTGTCCTATACGTCTTGGGGACGTACTTGTCAAAGAAAATCTCCTTAAACTCTTCCCACGAAAAACGAGCCAGATGCTCAGCAGGTATCACTTTCTGTCTTGCCTCCCACTAGTAATCTGCCGATCCCGTCAATTGGAATGCGACACACAGCATTCTCTCCTCATCAGTGCATCTGAGGAGTTTGAAAATTTTCTCAGCCGACCTCACCCATAGCTCAGCATCGCTAGGGCTACCAGTTCCATTAAACAGTGGAGGGTTTCTTTTGAGAAAAAGATCCTCAATATCTCTACGGGGCGGTGGTGGAGGTGGTGGTGATGGTGACGGGGTGGAGATGGGGATCGAGTGATATTCCGCTCATATTCCTGTTCTTGGTTATTTTCTAGCTGACGTCTACCACGTCCTCTCGGCCTTCCAAGTCTTCGACCTCTCCTGTTGTTAACATTTCTCGGCGGCATTTCTTTAGTCTAGGGAAAAATTGAAAATTCTCATTAGTTTCCTTCTGTTAATTACACTTAGCACTTACTAGCTCGTTCTCAACTTAATCAAATTCATGGAACAACATATCGAACATAGCTTTGATATTACTTCATTAATCTTTTAACTTTCGAGTTAGACTCATTTCCTCGTTACACGAGTTCATTTAACATTCTGATTTTTAATTACTTGATTCATAAGAGATTTTACTTGATTAAAAACCCTCTTTACGGGTCATGTATATATATATACATCCAAAAAGAATATTACTTTTGCCTCCAACGAGGACTTATACAAAAAGGGTTAGACTACTATTAGTCTAAACAAGGCTGACTGCCTACTATTTACCGGGTGCACTACAAGCTGCACTCTGTATCTACTAGAGTACTAGAACGGAAACGATTCATAAAATTTCGTATCTGCTAGAGTACTACAAAAACTAATTAGTTACTGATCCGACTCTACATAGGACAAAGAGCTACTACTACTACTGATATTTACCCATGTCTATAATGCACTGCCTAACTAGATTGCAGTAGAGTCCAAAAACTGCCCCGAAGTCTGCAAAAATCCTAACAACCCTCCTCTGGGTTCTCCTCTGGATCCTCCTCCGGATCCTTCTCCGGATCCTCCTCCGGATCCTCCTCCGGGTTCTCTTCCTCGGACTCTGAACCAAAAACCAGCTCGAGTGCCTCGTCCACCCTCAGAGTAGAACCATCATCAAGTGTGAGCAGGGTGGGTGAGGGTGCCTGAGAAACGGTCTCCTCCAAGTCGGAGACCAAGTCGTCCTCGCTGATCTCTCTCGCACGCTTCTTCAGGGGAAGAAGGTGCTCGGGAACTGAACCTGAACCCGACTCGAACTCCTCGCTAGAACGGACCCTGGATGGTCCTGCCTCCATCTGCTCTCGGACTACTCCCCACCTCGCGCAGATCTCCTCGAGTGGCGTAAGTGGAGAAGGCAGTTCTAACATGGCGGCGAGCTCTGCGTCGATCTCTCGGTGGTCTGGCCCCTCTCTGTACAGTCTCGTCTCCAACGGTCCCCTGATCCTAACACAAACGTCAGGCACAAACGGTGAAGACAACCTCAACAGCGCGGCTGTCTCAGCGTCGACCTCTACAAAACCCGGGCCTGGGATCAACTCCTCAATCTGCTGTCCAACCGGTGGTGACTCTGGTGTAACTACCGTCTCCTCGTCCTCCTCTGGCTGCTCTAACTCAGCGTCAGACTCCTCCTCCAGTATACCATCTGGTGGCAACTCTAACAAAGCTGAGTACTCCAGGTCTAAGTCTAGCTCCTCAAGCTCCGTCTCGGCTGGAAAGTGACTGTAGGGGATGTGTGGCTCTAATGGAAGGGGAATCATAAACCTGCTCTCAAAGAAACGCCTATGCACACACAGGGCGAATCCGGCGTAGTTGCCGGTCGGCTCCGTGTCGTCTCCGAAAATCCCCAAGAAGTACCATACCGCACGGTGCGCCCATCCGCACCACTCGTCCGGTAGGTGTACGATCAAATCTAATATCGCCTGACTCACCCTGATCAGGTGTCGCACTGGGTAGTAGGCTGAAGAAAAGTTACTAACAATCTGTCCCACATCCTCCTCTCCATAGTCTACCTCGAACTCGTAGTACTCATCCTGCAACATGTCAACTATGGTGCGCTCGCACGAGGCCAAAGGCTGGCTCTTCCGAGCCGTAATGTGAACCCTAGCCATCCTACAAAAGTTTTAAGGTAACACGGATCAGTAACAGGTAGGAAAAAAAATAACTTATCTCATCGAAACATAAATTACAAAATGAATATCCCTTATTCAATTGTAACATCATCACTTAAGTCAACCACTTATTAAGACTTTTAGCAATTCAAGAAATTGCACTCAACAACATATATATTTATATACATAAAATTAAATATTTTATTTTCATTCTTTCATTTCACCATATTATTACTCATTTTAATTCTTCTATTTCTTTTATTTCTTAACTCATTAACTCTTAACGACTTTCACTTATTAAAACAAAGTATATTTACTTCGTTCATGTTACTTATTCAAAAGTAACATCCATTTTCAAAAGAATTTGTCGTTTACGACTCTTGATATTCGTACTAATTGTAGTCGTCGCTCAAGACGAAATATGGAATTTAATTCCATAAAAAGAAAATGAAATATAACTTAAGAATAATTTTCTGGAAAACTAAGTTCCAGTTGTCATCGCTAGTTACGGGCGATCGATGGAAAAAAAATTAATCAAGCTTCGCGCTCGACTTCTAATAAACTCTACGATTTTTCTTTATAAAGTTCGATCAAGCGAACCCTATTGCAACACGAAACGAGAAGAAAAAGAAATGACCTGTCGCGAACTGACGTCATTTACATTACTTACACGCAAGTAATGTTCACTTATTTCGCTTAACTTTGATTCCAATTTACTCGATTTTCGTCGTTTCGTTCATATACTTCTTAACTCGAGCCCAAAACTTCTCAAACGTCTACTCGCTCCCTTCGATTACTAACACGATTTATTGAATCATTTTTATTCATTTTCCCCGCAAGATATTCTTAGAAAACAAGTTCGACTTTGCTTAATCTTTATTCATGTCACTTAGCGCACGTGACATTCATCAGTAGAAGTCCTTCTCGCGTTAGGGATCTCCTTTCGAAATCATTTCAAAACAACGTTTCTTAAAAACGTCTAAATTCTTGAAGAACCGGAAAGTTCTTAGGTTCCAAGTCTACGTTCTCATTGAACCGGGAAAATTCCCTAAAATCTGACTATATTCTCGTATCCGCATAATTTTTCAATAAAAGGGAAGTCATTGCGCAAACAATTTCACATAAGATAGTACTTGTACTATCGCATAATCATGTAAGTATAAAAATTATACTTCTGTAAAATTCTCATTTTTAAAACACAACTCATTCTCGTTCTCAAATTTCACTGAATACATGCTCATAAATTTCTTATTTAAAAGAAATCTCATTATAAAATTATTTCACTTTTCCTCGTTGAGTCGACGTAGCGGGCGGTTGAGTTGACTTCTACGTTCTCAATCTTAATATCATAGTCTAACTCTTATCTCATACTTGAAAAGACGACTCTGATCCAGAGTATATACAAATACCATATCTCATGACTTGAAAGAAGACTCAATATAGAGTACAAACGAATACTCTATATTATTTCTCGAAGAAAGACTTGTATAAAAATACCACTTTGTGATATTACTTAAAGGAATGACTCGTACTAGAAAGAATGACTCACACTAACTCATACTAGAAGATTGACTCAGAAGCAGAGCAGAAAACGAGCATCGCTCTGATACCACTCTGTCACAGCCCCAAATCCCGAGGGACGGCAGAAGCCGGGGTGCGACTGGGGTTGGATTAAAGAAGCGGGGAAGAAGGGGGCTAATTGACTAAACATACATGGAAAAAGGCATCGTTAAAACATAAACAAGACTTGAATATAGAAGAAACTAAGTTCATAATTAAAGACTTAACTACAGAGTTGTTCAAAAAAAATACATCTCATAAGATATTCAGAGTTTTGCAGCGGAAGGGTTCTAACTAAGCATCCTATCCTTTAACTCAACACCAACCGTCGCCGCTCACCATCGCTTCAACCTGCACATTTAGAAAATAATGCAGGGCTAAGTACAAACGTACTTAGTGGGCACGATGCCGAAATCATAATCATAAATATAGATAAATATGGCATTTCATAAGCGTAGCACATCGGAGTTTTATTGAAAGAATCCGTGTCTACTAAACATTTTCTGACTCTTTTCTCATAAATCACTCGCGCGAGCATTTTCTGACTAATGTTACGTTCAATCTTGACCAATTCTAATTCACCGTGGCTGGTACCCCTCAACAGGATATCACATACACCACAGGTTACAACTAACAATTACTAAACCAACAAAAATTCAAAACGCGTTCTAGTTCTCGACTATAACTATAGCCCATATTATATCAACTTGAAAGCTTATGATGTCAACTAGAAAGTTGTTCTAAATTCCATCATAAACAAAATATCAAATTAGAATTCTCATCCGACTTCTCGATTATTAGTTACGATTAAATGTTCGTCTCTTACGCGATTTTCAAAGTTGTCGGATTCCGTTCAAATTTTACGACGTTAAACTACGTCTAACGTGAATCACTTTCATGCATGCAAACATATCATAACATCATTATAACTCAACTTATAAGGTGATCTTTGTCTCTTATGTTTCATTAAACATCTTTAGAAAATTCTCAATTAATTTCTATACTCAACTAACATTATTTGCAACATAATTCAACCAACAATTCATCAATTAAATCAAACATGTGGAAACCCCTAATTACTCTATAAATTTCGGTTTTCATAAAGATGTTAAGGGGGTGATTTTCTTCTCCAATTAACTACATTTATTCATTAACCAACCTCTTATAACAACTATTAATCAATTGCAAATCAATTTCCAACTAACATGCATCAAACCCCTAAATTCAATTCAAACCCTAATTGAAATTTCACAAACACATAGGGGTTTTGATTCTTTTTAATTCTAATCACTAATTAAACATCTATTAAACAAGAATCAATCATCAAATGAAGAAAATTAAAAATCCTACAACTTACCCAAATTTTCGGTATTAAGGATAGAATTAGGGTTCTTATTTTTGTTCAATTTTAATCCCTAATTATCCTATCTAATACATCTAATTTCATTATTCCAAGATCAAGAAGAAAAGAAAAGGAAAAGAAAGATGATTGGATAGGATTATAGAGAAGGGAATTACCTTAAGAATTAAAGAAAGATGTATGGAGTTTGAGTGAAAGGATTGAGACTTGTGTTCTTCTTCAAGTTCTTGGAGCTTTCATTAATGGAGGTTGATGAAGTGAAGAAGATGATGAATGGGGGAGTGCTGCCGATTGTGAGAGAGAAGTGGGAGGAAATGGGTTGTTTTAATTGTTAAAATATTTGCTAAGGTGAAAGGTGGAAGATAAGGTGTCACTTAATTAGGCATTATCAACATGCATGTCCCCTAATTTAAGGGAGAATGTCGGCTGCCATGCAGATTTTTAGGAGGGATATGTGTTTTTCCGGCGCGATCCGACGTTACGGAAATCGAACGACGAAAAACGTTGCTCGGCACAAAATCGTCGCGATCCGATTTGACCTAAAATTCTAACGTACGAAACTTAATCGGAAAATAAATTTACAAAAATTATTTTGACAAAAACTCGGGATGACACAGTCCGAGTTTCGTCCAAAAAAACATAAAAACGAACTTTTTCGGCGTGTTCGTATCGCGATTTCGTGAATGTAAAAATCAGACGGTTTTCCGTTCTGAGTTTACGAATTAAAAACTTTTCGTACGCGCTAACCCTAAATACAGTAGTCGGCTAGCTGACTTCTGTAATTTATTTTCAGAAACAGATTCGACCGTTAGTTTTAGAATTCAAAATTGTAAACTTAGGCGTGCAAAGCCATTTATTTAATTAACTTTAAAAATTTTAGAACGCAAGGAATTTACGGGGCATTACAAGCGGAAATCTCGACTCAATCCCAACAACTACATGTATGGAGACATGCACTTGCCAGTCTACTTTCTACTCGACCAAACAACACACCACACCACCAAGCCGCCCACGCCATCCACATCCCGCTAGCCTGCACGTTTAGAAATACATGCAGGACTGAGTACTTCGTACTCAGTAAACACATGCCAAAACATTTGAAAACTTGCTCTTAGAGCTATACAATTGAACTTGTCTTGCCGAAACATCACAATTATTAATGCAATTAAAAATCGTTTACTTGTGAATGCAAAAATATTTTCTTTCTGAATAGACTGCACAGTCAAAACATAATATATACTCAACAAAGGCATGTATCATCTACCACTTTAACTCTGTGCCGAGAAGTAGGCCTTCTTCTCAAACACTGTGACCGGCTAAACCGAAGTAAAGCTCACAGTCACCTCGAACTATTCAAATACCACACGTGGGTTCCTGTCTTTCACAGGGCATTCATATTTTAAGCTAATGATAAAGCATACCAAAACTCATGTAAAAACGGCAAGTCAATCGAACTTCAAAACTCACATAATAATACTCAATAATAATAATAATAATAACATTCATCGGAGATTTTGGTTTTAGAAAAGCCCACCTAACTTCCGAAGACTAGCTAGGCGGCTTACTTTTGACTGTCCTTGCTACTTGTCCGTTCCGCTCGGTCCTTCACAATTTGACATCGATAAAAGAATAAGATTCGACGCGAAAGACGTAAAGTAGATTTTGGCTTCGACTGAAGGACTTCTACTTGACTCGTCTCTCTCTATTTTTATCTTTTCTAAATCAATATCCTTTCTCAACTTTCTCGTTCTCGACTCGTCGACTCTACTTGGTTATTAATTACTTCATCTCGTATTCTCGTTATAAATTATTATTGCTAATCGGTAATCGGTAATACCTTAGCATTTTCTCATTAATTAATGAAATATCATATATCTCAACTTCATTACTCGAGTTCGTACTCGCATTCTCAACTCAACTAATGTCATATCAAATCAATCATGTCTTATGCACGCATTCTCAACAATTTGAACAAATCATTTCATCACAAACAAAATACAAATATTTCACATAAACATATAGATTCAATCAAGCATAACAACTTCAACATGATTCATATTCCAAACTCAATTATGAATTGACTCAACTTTGCTCGATTTTAGTTTTTAGAAAAGACGTTAACTTCAGTAAAATAATTTCATGTCTTTTCAATAAAGCGAATAAAAGTTCAAGTAATAAGAATAAAACTCAAATAATCACTTAATATTTCTCGACTCAATTTACGACATTATTTCAAAAATATGTCGTCTTTTCTTAACTACGTACACATACTCGCATACATATTCTTACTTTATTTTATTTAGTATGTCCCTTTTCTTATTCTCAAAGAAATTCGTTTTCTTTTCTTAATATTCAAAACTCGATAACTTTAACATCTTATTATAAGGACTTGAAAATCAAACTCGATTTATACTACTCAAGCATTGTCAATTCTTCAACACTCGACGAGCAATTAAACACTTATCAATTTATAACTCAATTTTCAAAATAATTCTCATTAAATTTTCTTTTGATTCTCTTTTTTAATTAATTCTAACTCTATTATTTTTATCTCGAAACTCTTTTATTAATCTCGTTATTTAAACAAGTAAATGATCTCAAACTCGACTTAATGTCTTATGCTTGACTCTTTAAAAGAAAATTTATTTAAGTTAAGATTAATTCTTTATTATTTTTTGTTATTTCTCGTTCAATCGAACGTCTTAACCTCGACTACTCGTCTTAACTCTAACTTAACTTCTAACTCGATTTTCTTATCTCGAACTCCTCTTTTATTTTTTTCAATTATTGTTATCTTTTCTTAATCTTTTATTAATAAAACAAAATTTTCTTTTCTTAACTCTAATTATTTAATAAAGAATTATTTTTCTTTATTTTCTCAATTCCAAAACTCATTATTATTTTAATTACTTTTCTTTTT
This sequence comes from Schizonepeta tenuifolia, assembly GCA_029490685.1. NCBI lineage: Eukaryota > Viridiplantae > Streptophyta > Magnoliopsida > Lamiales > Lamiaceae > Schizonepeta > Schizonepeta tenuifolia. The sequence continues at coordinate 20,469,498 of CM055955.1, read as the reverse complement.
ATTTTCTAATTATTTTTATTCTCAAAATTTCTAATTTAATTTATTTTATAATTAATTTTATTGTTCTTTAAATCTTCAAAAGTTACACCAAAAACACCTAGAACACCAAGAATACTCATTCTAAAACTCATATTTTCACCAAGAACACCTAGAAAATACACTAGGCATTCAACTCCTAATTTTCGATTTTTTTCATGTTTTCATGCTTAGAAATTCATCTTCTTCTCTTTAATAATTGCTATAGAACATCTAACACTCGAAATTTAAATACTAACATACTCATATCACATAACATCAAAATCATCATAAATCATAAAAAAATACTTTTCTTCCATAAACATGCATATATGTCGATTTCTCATAACATCAACATAATGAATCAAATCATCATAATCTCATATTTATCTCATGCTCATAACATTATGAAATCATCAAAGAATAAATCAATCAAATTTCTTCTCCATAAACTCAAAATTTTCGGTATTAACATAATAATTAAGCAAATTATTTTCTCAATTTTTCTCATACATAATAACCATCCAAATCATGCTCATAACACATATAGATCATTAAATCATCAGTAAATCATGGAAATCGATTTTTCCTCTTTTCTCCCCTATTTTTCGATTTTAATCCATTTTTAGGGGATTTTATTTTTTTTTCTCTTTTAATTCATAGATTAATTCCTAGGGTTTGATTCTCCTAACGATTTCCTCACATCGATTCTCACATCGAATCCTAGTTTGCCTATGCATAAATTAAAACATGCATCTTCTTTTCTTTAGGGATTAGAGATTACATATATACAAGTAATCAAGTGAATAACCTACTTTTAAAAAAATTAAATCGAAGCTTCTCCTCTTGATCTTGGTGAAACCGAATTGAAGGGGTTTGAAGGCTCAAACTCTAGCTTGGAATTCCATGATGGATTTCATCTTGAATCCTCAAAAAAAAAAAAAACAAGAATTAAACATCTCATTTTAGGGCTAGAGTGCCGAAAATTAAAGGAAATAGAGAGATGTTTTTGCTTGGATTTGAACTCAAAATTTGAAAGATTATTACCTCTTCAATTAAAGTTGGAAGAACTAGAGAGGATGATGATGATCTCTTGAAACTTGGAGGCTTGGAAGCTTGAAGATTGAAGCTTCAATGGAGTTTCTCCAACTATGTGCTTGTGTGTGTCTCACGGCAAAGAGGGAGAGAGATTGAGAGAATTTTTTTTTCCTTCTTCCTTGGTGATACACGAGAGAGAGAGAGAGAGATGGAGAGAGTGATGAGATGGTGAAATGATGAAATGAAATGAATGAGATGAATTCATTTCTTAGGAAACAAATAAAATTTAATATCATCATTTTATTCTCATAATAGGTGTTGAAAATAGGCTACACCTAGGGAGAGAGATTAGGGAGAGAGAGAGAGAGGTCAGTTGAGAGAGGGAGACATATGAGAGAGATATTCTCATTTTGCAGATAAAATTTTACCCGGATGAAAAAGTTTTCCGGTAGAATATGTCCGTGTTATTTCATTTATACTGAAAACGGCTCTAAACTCTCCTCGTCTCATTTCCAACATCGAAAACACCTCAACTCTATCTCATATCTCACGAAATAATTCAAGGATTCCGAATATCTAATTTTTAGGTTAAAATTCCAAGTAACGAAGAAACCTAAATATTAATCGGCTAATTAATCAATTAAGAACTAAACTCTTAGAATTCTCTCATGTGATCTCGGATAAGCTTTTAACATATCTCAGGGGTCTTAGAATTAAATCTAGATTCAAAAGACACTAATTAGGTTAAATTCTGAGTTCGTCGGTGAATAGTGTTTTCTCGGTTCTCGTTACTATTCACTGAAAAGTAAAAATTCTCAAAATTCTCCAAAAGTCATACTCATTCTCAAACTCATTTAAATAAACTCAATCAATGCATCACAGACTCGATTCGAATAATCGAAACGAGAAAATTCACGTCAAAGCACATAAGGACAATTTGGTCATTTTCAGCAAATCCCTTTTCTTGGGAAAAATCTTATTATGCAAGGTATATTATTCAGGCATATTATGAAATTTAGAACGTACTTAAAGACTTATTAAAATTCGGGGTATTACATCCTCACCGCCTTAAGAAAAATTTCGTCCCGAAATTTACTAACCTTGAGAAAACAGCTCGGGATATTTCGCTCTCATCTTTTTCTCGAGTTCCCACGTAGCTTCTTCAAGATCGTGATGAAACCACTTAATCTTAACTAGGGGAATCGATTTCCTTCTAAGCTGCTGGACCTTATGGTCTAATATTTGCTCGGGCCTTTCCTCGTAGCTTAGATCTGGCTTCAAAGCCACATCTTCTTGGCGAATCACGTGCTTCGGATCGAAAACATACTTCCTCAATTGCGACACGTGAAAAATGTTATGCGAATTCCCAAAACTGGGAGGCAACGCTAATCTATATGATACGGCTCCAATCCTCTCAAGAATTTCAAACGGTCCTATGAAACGAGGCTTTAACTTTCTTTTAACTCCGAAACGGTGCACTCCTCTCGAAGGGGATACTTTCAAAAAGACTTTATTCCCTATATCGAACACTAACTCAGATCTTTGGTTGTCAGCAGACGACTTTTGTCGACTTTGGACTTTCTTGATCTTTTCACGAATCTGATGAACAGATTCTATCATCTCTTCTATCGCTTCTGGCCCTATCACTTTTCTCTCGCCTACTTTGTCCCAATAGAGCGGAGATCTACACTTCTTTCCATAAAAGGGTTTCGTAAGGGGCCTTTTCAATCGTATTCTGATAGCTATTATTATAAGCAAATTCGACTAGAGGTAAAATTTTCTCCCACTCGTCTCCTTTGTCTAATAAAACAGCTCTTAACATCCTCGAGAATCTGAATCGTTCTCTCTGACTGACCATCCATCTGAGGATGATAAGCGGTGCTAAACTGCAACTGCATTCCCAATTCTTTTTTGGAAACTTTCCCAAAAATGGGCTGTGAACTTCGAATCTCGGTCGAAGGTAATCGTACTCGGCACTCCGTGCAATCTTACAATCTCTTTGACATAAATCTGAGCCAACTTATCCGATCCATAGGTAAGTGGAATGGGGATGAAATGAGCGGACTTCGTCAATCTATCCACAATTACCCACACAACTGTATTTCCTTTTCTCGATCTTGGCAAACCCGTCACGAAATCCATCGTGATACCATCCCACTTCCATTCTGGGACTAGTAGCGGTTGTAAGGGTCCATATGGTCTTTGGTGTAGAGACTTCACTTGTTGGCAAGCTAAACATCTTTCAACATACATGGCCACGTCCTTCTTCAATACTTCCTACCAAAATGAGCTGTATACGGGGTCTCATGAGCTTCACTCATTATCACGTTTCTTAACTTCTCGTCATTGGGCACACAAATCCTTCCTTAATACAATAAAGCATTATCTCTCGATTCTGAATAATCTTTAACTTCTTCCTTTCTAATCTTCAACCTCAACTTCTCCAATTCTTCATCTTTTCTTTAGCCTTATACGATACAAGACCTCAAATCTGGCATTACTACTAAAGTAGCAATCACTTGCTCTACTGTTGCTGGAGGTATAAATTACTTCAATCCTCATTTTCTCAAATTCTTCGATCAATCTTGCTTCTTCACTTAGCAAAAATCCTAACTCGATTTCCTCTGAATTCTTCACCCTTCTTTTTCGGCTCAACGCATCGGTTACAACATTAGCTTTACCTGGATGATAAGATATCTTGCAATTGTAATCTTTCACCAACTCGAGCCATCTCCTCTGTCTCATATTTAGCTCTTTCTGTTCGAAGAAATACTTCAAACTCTTGTGATCCGAAAAGATTTCACACTTGGCTCCATAGAGATAATGTCTCCAAATTTTCAAAGCATGCATTACAGCTGCTAATTCTAAATCATGAGTCGGATACTTCTCTTTATGGGGTTTAAGTTGTCTTGAAGCATATGCTATGACTCTTCTATCTTGCATTAGGACACATCCTAATCCTTGAGCTGATGCATCGGTATAAATGGTGTAGTTTTTTCCTTGTTCGGAAAGAGCTAATACTGGAGCTGAAGTTAATCTTGTTTTGAGCTCTTGGAAACTTCTCTCACATTCCTCCGTCCATTCAAACTTTGATTCTTTCTTCAACAAGCTCGTCATCGGCTTCGCGATCTTGGAAAATCCTTCTATCAATCTCCGATAGTAACCTGCTACACCGAGGAAACTACGGATTTCATGAACTGACTTCGGTGATTTCCAATCTTGCACATCTTTCACCTTTTCCATGTCAACTTTAATTCCTTCGGACGAAACAACGTGTCCTAAGAAATTCACTTCTTTCAGCCAAAATTCACACTTACTGAATTTGGCATACAACTTCTCTGATCTTAACTTTTCTAACACAATTCGTAGATGCTTCTCGTGTTCTGCTTCATTTCTTAAATATACCAATATGTCATCTATGAAGACAATCACAAAATTTTCCAAAAATTCGTGAAAAACTCTATTCATCAAATCCATGAATACTGCTGGAGCATTAGTCAACCCAAATGGCATTACTATAAATTCGTAATGTCCATATCTCATCCCGAAAGCAGTCTTAGGAACATTTTCTTGCTTGACCTTCAGTTGATGGTATCCAGATCTTAAGTCAATCTTGGAGAAAACACCGGCTCCTTTTAGCTGATCAAACAAATCGTCTATCCTTGGTAAAGGATACTTGTTCTTAAGCGTAATCTTGTTAAGCTCTCGATAGTCTATACACATTCTCAAATTTCCGTCTTTCTTCTTCACAAAGAGAATTGGGGCTCCCTAAGGCGAAACACTTGGTCGGATAAAACCCAAATCTAACAGTTCTTGTAACTGGATCTTTAATTCTTGGAGTTCCTTTGGGGCCATTCTATACGGAGCTTTTGATATTGGGGCTGATCCTGGTTCTAAATCAATCGTAAACTCCAATTGCTGGTCAGGAGGCAATCCTGGTAGTACTTCTGGAAATACGTCTTTAAATTCTCGCACGATAGGCACGTCAGAGACATTCAACTCTTGGTTCTCATCTTTGTTCAAGTAAATCAGATACACTTTTGTACCCTTCTTTCTCATTAGCTTCTATGCTTTCACTGCCAAAATTATCGGCATACTCTTCCTTACTCTCTTCTCGATTCTGAAAACTACAGTCGACTCTTCTCCAGGGGGTTGAAACAAAATCTGCCTCAGGTCGCATCGAATAGTTGCAAAATTCTCGGTTAACCAATCCATTCCTAGTATTATGTCTACGTCCCACATTTGAATCAAATTTAGGGATTTCGCTAACAACTTACGGCTTCTGAATTCGAATTCTAAGTTCGAGCAAACACGCGAAATTAACGCAGATTTACCTAAAGGGGTTGTGACTCTAAGCACCTGGTTCGATTCTTCTACTTTTAAACCTAAATTTTCTACGCAAGCACTAGATATAAACAAATGCGAAGTGCCGGTATCAAACAAAACGATAACAGGTATGCCGTTAAGCTTTCCCATACCTGCTAGGTTTTTCTGGGTCTTTAGCTGATGGTTTCTGCTCGATTGCACAGGCTCTTTGGAAATGCGGCGGCTCCTGCTGAGAAGGTTGCTGCTTTGGCTGTTGTGGCTTGCGCTGATGCTGAAGAAACTTTTGCGGTCGAGTTGCCTCAACTGCTTTCATCAGTGAAGGCTGAAACTAATTTGGTCTTCCGCCACTCATTCCTTGCTGCTTACTTGGGCACTGGTTCGAGAAATGACCAGGCTGACCACAAGTATAACAAACATTACTTCCAATTTTACAGATGCCTTGATGCATCCGCCCACACTTCGAACAAGGGGGAAGTCCTTGAGGTCCTACAGACACATTGCTTCGATTAGCCTGCGGGGCTCTCGTTTTCTAGGCTTGCTGAGATTGTTGTTGTCCTTTTCCTTGCCAAGGCTTCTTACTTAGGTGGCCTCCACCACTCCATTTTCCCTTTCTCTTTCCATGCTGATCGAACTGAGACTGATGGGTAGTTACGGTCGTCGTTGTTTGGCTTTGGAACTGAGGATTTGCTGAGGAATGCGATCCTTTTTCTGGCTGCATAGCCAACTCCATTTCTAGGGCTCGATTAAGGGCTTCTGCGTAAATCAGACCACTCTGACTGGCGAGAACTACTCGAATATCTTGCCTTAATCCTGCTCGGAACAACTCGCATATTTTCTCGTCGGTATCTACCTTATCAGGCGTGAAACGAGGTAACTCGCAAAACTCTCGATCGTACCAGCTACAGTCTTCTTTCCTTGTCTCAGATTGGCAAATTCGTTTGCTTTCTGCTTACGATAACTCCTTGGCACATACTTTTTGTACAACGCTTCCTTAAATTGTTCCCACGTCAAATTTTCATGCTCTTCTGGAGTGTACATCCTCTGTCTTGCTTCCCACCAATAGTCGGCAATTCCTTTCAATTGATACGTCATGCACTCAAGACGTTCGCGATCGGTGCAACGAAGGAATCTAAAAATTCGCTCAAGAGAACGAATCCAGTCTTCACCTTCTGTCGGACTGCCTTTACCATCAAAGGTTGGAGGATTTTGAAGAAGAAAGAGTTCTTCTACGCGACGTTCATTTGGAGGGGGTGGAGTAGGGTCTCGTTGCCCCTCTTCGTCATCTCTAACATTTCTAACGTTTCTTCCTCTTGGTGGCATTCTAAAGAAATGCAAAAGAATATTTTTAAGCCACTTGAAAAGAATAAATTATCTCATTCGAAACCTTTCTCGATTCTAAAAATGTTTCCCTTTTTCAAGAAGAATATGATTCTCGATCGGTACTCATCAAACAGAATCAATTTAATAATTTCTGCAATAATTCAATCATCTCAATTTCACATATCTCAAACAATTCAATTCTCAACTCAATAAAATCAATCATCATAAAGGAGAATAGGCATTCACATCATCATCATATATATATATATATTCTCAAAACATATATTGATCACAATCATAATCTCAAGCATCATCACATCAACATTCACATATTTTCAAATTGAAATTTTCTCAATACTCAAAACAATCATGCATTCGCATGCTATTATTTTTTCTCGTATATATCTCGTTTACTTTTACTCAAATTTTATTATTCAAAGAATAGATTATTTAATTTACTCAACTCTAATCTCGTCACTTGCTCTTGTCTCAAACAAAATTTTGGAATCTCGAATTCTCGGGTTAATTTAATTTCTTGGAAGACTCAAAGTTGATTTTGAACGGCCTAACGGCTCTTCTTTCATATCACCCGTCGATGGCCTCTTTGGAGGACTTACAACAAAATAAGGGATTAAACATTTGCATGGGAAAATTTCCCACACGTCGACACGTCGGTCTACAACTCAAATCGAACTACACGAGCTACCACTTCACGTTCGATTCTACTAACTAACCAAATCTCAAGTTATAAATATTTACATCACTGCGGAAAGGTAAAAAGGGTTCAACTCTTAGACATAAAAGATAAATATTGTTCGATGTTTCTCCACAACTTGCTTGAACTGATTCTAAACATTAGAATCACCCTCACTCGGGCCATTATCATCATACTGTTCTTCGTCAGGATACTCCTCTGGGTTCTCTTCTGGGTTCTCTTTTTCCTCGGGATCCTCTTCGGGATCCTCCTCCTCTTCTGGATCCTCTTCAGAATCCTCCTCTTCCTCTTCTGCACCGTCATTTATGATGTTGAAACGCTCGCGTTCGGCTGCCCTCATTTCCTCTTCATAGTCGCGGAAGGTGTAGTTGATCGCTTCCCAAGGGTTCGTCATGTCTCCTGTATCCTCGTCTTCAAAATGAGCATTGACGTCCTCTAGCTCTGACTCGACCCATGGAGGTATGTCGGGATTATCCTCGTTGCGGTGAAGGTAGGATGCCACATTGGCTGGAGCGACATACTCTGACTCACGTCCGTCATCAGGCCTCACTACAAGGGTAGGAGCAAACGTGTATGGAGCGGAAAAGTAATCGTTTGGCAGAGCTTGGAGATAATCGCTTCCCACGGTAGCTGCGGCTGTCGAATTCTCATCATACTCATCGTCATTGCCGTCGTCAGAACGGGCTGCCTAGAGGGCTCGGCTACGGGCTGAACCGGAGAAAAAGTTTGGTTACGACGCATATACTCCGCAAACTGGTCATTCAAAGGTGGCAAGGATCCATTAGGATCGTTGTAGGGCCGTCGAACTAGATGAGGAAAAAGGATCATAGGCTCGAATGGGGAGTACACAACCCGAATACAGGTAGTCCTGGTAAGCAGCTCGAGGCTCTGGTTCAACACGAGGCGGTGAAGGGACACGGGGAAGAACAGGGCCATCTTGGAGCACAGGCGGGGGACTATGAACAAAACCATTCAGCTCGGCAGGGAGGTCAACATCATACAGGGCTGGAGGCGGTTCACCATACTGCATATACTGTCCAGAAATAGTGGAGATGAACGCGTTACAGTCGCTGTAAAGATAGCCATCGAGGTAGCGATGTCCGAGAAATCGGGGCACCAGCGAAGTTGCCCAATCTCGTCACTCACGGGGCAAAGCCTAAATCAAGTGTGATCATTCCATCCAACGGTCCTATGTCCATATACTGAACTTTTTCCCAGATCTTATGGTATCAGGCTAAGAATTCTGCAAGAGTCTCGGAGTCCATCTTTCTCACATGCAGGTATTCCTGCATCCACTCACAGTCGGCCATCCTATACGAATTTTAAACAAGTCAAGCACACTAAAACAGTTAAACGAGCATGCTAGAATTTCCAACCACCACATACTCACTCTTGCTTTCCATAGGGGTATTATCGCTCAGGGTACTTGGCAATTCCATTTCACGTAATCGTTTGCACAAACGTTCCATCCTTTTTGATTTTCTACACAAAAACGCATTAGGGAAGGCATTCTAAAGCAATCTAGTTATTCAATCTACTTATAAAGCTTTTATCTCTAGACAAGCGCAAATAATAACTCAAATAACTCAATAATCATTTTGAACTTGAAAGCTTTTGAAAATAAAGCGTACCTGGTTGCCGGATGAGATGGGGGATTGCTTGGTGTATTACTGACTCAAATAAGTCTAGAAAATAAATCTAGACTCGTCTCACCAAAGAAAGTCAGACTTCAGAGCAGACAAACCTTGCTCTGATACGACTATGTCACACCCCGACTTTCGAGGTGTGACTAACGACTCTAACACTACTAACCATCCGTCAACTCAACTTAATTAAGGGATTCATGCTCGGGGAAACAAGGGAATATTGACCGAAAGCGATAAAAAATAAAAACATGCTTCCAAGTCACAACTAAAACATCAAACGAGCATGGATAATTTACATATCAAATCCAAATTGCAATAAGGATATCAAGTTCATATAAACAAAAAAAACGAGAATAAAGGATAAGCGGTAAATTGTATCGAGCACAATGCTCGTGAATTAGAACAAGTATCAGAGTATAATTCAAAAACATATCAAAAGACTTCAATTAACATAGCATTGCATTGCAGCGGAAATCTCGACTCAATCCCAACAACTACATGTATGGAGACATGCAATTGTCAGTCTACTTTCTACTCGACCAAACAACACACCACACCACCAAGCCGCCCACACCATCCACATCCCGCTAACTTCGTACTCAGTGAACACATGCCAAAACATTTGAAAACTTGCTCTTAGAGCTATACAATTGAACTTGCCTTGCTGAAACATCACAAGTATTAATGCAATTAAAAATCGTTTACTTGTGAATGCAAAGACATTTACTTTTTGAATAGACTGCGCAGTCAAAACATAATATATACTCACCAAAGGCATGTATCATCTAGCACTTTAACTCTGTGCCGAGAAGTAGGCCTCCTTCTCAAACACTGTGACCGGCTAAACCGAAGTAAAGCTCACAGTCACCTCGAACTATTCAAATACCACACGTGGGTTCCTGTCTTTCACAGGGCATTCATATCTTAAGCAGATGATAAAGCATACCAAAACTCATGTAAAAACGGCAAGTCAATCGAAATTCAAAACTCACATAATAATACTCAATAATAATAATAATAGCATTCATCGGAGATTTTGGTTTTAGAAAAGCCCACCTGACTTCCGAAGACTAGATAGGCGGCTTACTTTTGACTGTCCTTGCTACTTGTCCATCCCGCTCGGTCCTTGACGCAGCCGTCGTTTAAGCTGCGACAAAATACAATTTGTATTTCACTTCTATACCTATCCCTAGGAACAACTAGTTGGCAAGTACAGGGTCGATCCTACAGGGAGTTGCTTGCAATAATCTTTGGTTGAATCACAAAAAGGTTGTGTTGAGTATCTATCTACTATGTCCTTGGGCAACTGTCACTATCACCTTTGGCAAACTGCTGAAAGTAAATAACTGTAACTTGACAAGCAAAAAGGTCAGTAATAAAAACAATCCAGATTTAGGTTTCGAATCAATGAGTATAACTTCATCTCGATCATCGGTTCAAAGATATTTGTTGCACATGTATGTCAGTGGTTATAGGCTAAAACTATGCAGGGTCCCCACTGTCACATCGCCACGTACGCTACATAGTCCGCCCAGCTCCATCCTTACGTTTAGGTCTTGACAGGCATACCCTAGCCAATCCTCTTGCTTGCCCAAAAGTCCCCAGGCATTCCACCTTTATAAGGCGCATGTTGGTCAAGCAGCATTTGGTTCTAGATGGGCCCACTCCGGCAACGGGTGAGATTCGAGGACCTCTCTTCCGGCTTTCTCCAGCATTGACACATCTTTGCAGGTCTAGGCCAAGACTACAAACCGCTCTTGCCGCTCTCAAAGAACGTAAGGCAATTACGACGTACACTTGATAACCCTCCTGCGATGTAGGAATCCGTATGTGCTCAGGGCTCGTTGGCCTTCCGAGTTACCTGTGACCACCGAACTTCTTTGGAATCGTTGCCCAATGCGTCGGGAACACACTTATGCAACTATCAAGAACACTTAGACCTCACGAGATTTGCAAGTTATACATCATATCATCTATCCTAAACCTAGATTTAAAGGCTTAGCTAGACATAAAGTAAATATCGAAAGCAAAAGAGATAAAGAAAATCATACTTGAATTAATAACGATAATCAAAAGGTGTTCGCCCTATTGGGACTTGAGCATAAACGTAAATTGTATCTACGAGCATAAATTGCAGAAAGTAAAAGTGTTTCGAAAGTAGAACACGGTAAAAAGTTGTTCTTGCGCCTCGCATGCATGCATGTATATATAGAGTACAAAAAACTAGGGCAAACCCACAAACGGGCCTTCTAAAGAATGGGCCGACTGCTTCCATGTAAAGCTCGATGGATAAGGTTGGAAAGATCTCCTTCCTTGTCGCTAAGATAGTGTTGTAGCTGTAGAAGGAAACTCTGATCATAATCTTGTATCGCAAGGAATTTGTTTCCTTGTAGGACTCTATCAGCTGCAATCTGCACGCGCTAGCACCGTTGCCCAAGCTCTGCACTCTGCCATCCTTAGTCTTTCTGCCATCTCTTGCCCACGGTAGTCTGCACCTTGCCTTCTGGAGTGAAACATGCAAACGTCTAGATTGACCATGCCACTGAAAGTGGAGCAGCTCTTCATCTTGATTTGGACTTATGCCCTCGGTAGCTTGAGCCACGAGCACGGCTACTATGGTCATTGCCTCGTATCGCCAGTTCCTTCTCTTTTTGCATGTTTTAACTCCAGTCTTGCCCAATACCTGCCTTTCCTTGCCCTGCCAACTCAAGTGTCCTCCCAAACACAGAACAGACACAAAAGACACTAAAACATACTCAATGTAGACCTAAAACACACATGACAAGAGCACAAAATATGGGCTCGTCATACCCACACACTTAAAGTCATGCCTGTCCTCAGGCATGGTGTATGGCTTGCCCAAACAAAAGAAAAAAACAGAAAAGACTCACACACTTGACTTAAACACAAATAGAGGTTAGCACATCAAGAATAAATCCAATCCAAGCAAATCATCAAATAGGTCAAAAATGAACAAGCGATCATTTTCAAGGCTGTTCCTCACCAACACTCTCACTCTTGTGTATGGGGTAGTGTTTACGCTCAAGATATGCCATTCTTAACCACACCATAGGCTTGCCTGCCTGCTACTCTCTCCACCTCTTAGACTAGGTTCGAAGCACTTATCATTAGGTCTTTTATTTGGTTGTAACTTGGCTTTGGCAAGGGTAGGAAGTATTTGGAACTAGGCTTGGGTCATTCGGACTTAGGTTGGCCAAGCGTAGCGGCCAACCTTAGCTTCTTTTCCTTCGCCTTTTCTTCTTGCGGGCCTTAGCACAACTTATTTAGGACTTCTTCTTTTTGTTCTTTTTCTTCCTCTTTTTTCTTTTTTTTTTAATTTTTTTTATTTACTTTTTTCTAAGTCATTTATTTACTAGCCCTTACATTTTTTCAAAGGCTCAACTGATTTTTTCCTCCCTTCATCTTATGCACCTAAGTCCTTATTGACCGGGTGGGATATAGTGTATAGGCTGCATTTATCTGATCAAAGAAATTATAAAAGCTCAAAGGGGTTTAATAAGGGAAATTCAGTTGGGCAGGCTTTTTGGCTTCGTTGGGCTCACAAAAGAAAGAACATGCCTAATTCATCTAAGTTCTTCTAGCCTAAGTCAATGAGGTCTCGAGGAGTAGACAGGCAAGTTCTAGGTTGCATTCAAATAAGCACATCATAAATCACACAAGAAAGTAACTGCTTGGTCATAATTATGCAGTGTAAAGCTCAAATCGTCACAACGACATGCTCACAAGTTCGTTCATCATCCCTATCTACATACGATCATGCTTGGACATAGAATATACATATGCTCTCCTCATATAACTCAGAATCTTAAACGCACACAAAAGACGCTCCTTCCACCCACACACTTTGCTTGGGCAAAGTGGGTGAAAGGCACACACTGACTCTAAACAAAAACTCACAAAAAACAGACGCTCTACCCCTCTTACCCACACACTTTGCCTATGGCAAAGCGAGTGAAAATCAAGGTAGATCACAAACTCAGACTCTAAACAAAACTTTTAAAAACATTTAGACTCAAAACAAAATACGAAAAACACAAAATAAAACACGAAAATAAAGAAAACTTAAACTACTAAAGCTGGGAGGACAAAATTACTGGGCAGGGGTAGGACCTGACCTGGTCGGGTCAACCTTCAAGGCACTCATGATATCGGCAAGAGCTTGCTTGTGATTCCCCACCGTAGGACTCCTCACCTGCAAACACTGATAAAAGTCGTACACTAACTCTGGGTACACCCTCTCTTGCCACTCTAAAAACTTTTCCCATCCAATCGCCGTGAAATACCCCAGTACTTCTTCCCAAACCCCCAATTCCTCCAATGCGCTTCGATCTACCAACTTGGGGACAATGATTCCCTTATTCGGCATCTTCCCTACTCCGCAGTTCGAGGCTCTGCTCGACACTGAGATGCGCCGCTTGGGTGGCGCAGTTGCCACCTCTTTGCCCTGGGCAACAGATCCTACCCCCTTAGCCTTCTTGGTTGGGGGCTCCTCCGACTCCTTTTTCACTTGCTGATCCTCCTCCGTAGCCTCTAAATCATGTTATTCTTCCATAACCGCATCCTCTTCGCCGCCTTCGACGAGCACTATCTCTTCGTGCTCCAGCGCCTTGCCAAATGATGCGTCCACCTCAGACGCGGCAGTTTCTTCTTCGTTGAGCGATGGAGCAGGCATGTACGTGAGCATCCGTGTGACATCATCTTCTTCCTCCATGTGCGACGATCCAGACATCGGTGATGGCTTGGTTGGAGGTTTTCGAGAAGCTTTGGTGGGAGTGGTAGTGTTTGAAGTAGCTTTGGGTGACTTGGGGTTTTTGGCCGATTTTAAAGCCTTGCTGTTTCGGGTGTTCTTCATTGTGAGAATGATGATGGTTTTATTACTGCAAAAGTAGAGAGGGAGAGGAAATCGAAGAGTTCCAATTTGAATTTAGAGGATGAATGGCAATTGTGAGAGAGAGATATAGTAGTAGGCTAGAAAATAGGGTATAGGCGTGTGAGTTGGCAGTTGCAGCAACTGCCAACGGATGGGACGTGCTGACGTCAGCCATATTCTCTTGTTTTGCTTGTCTTGCATTCACCGAGCTCAAACTCTTCTCGACCAACACGGACTCTATGCTTGCCTAACGTCTCTGCATACCTGCCCTACACACATAGACACAAAACGCACTTCCAAAACAAAAACTCCTATCCTATGATTAGAAAATTAAAATAAATTACTGAAAAGAAAATACGAAAAGGGAAAAACTGAAATTAAAAACTCACTAGGTTGCCTCATAGCCAGTGCCTTAGTTTATGTCGTGGGCACGACGTAGTTTTGCTTGCCCTTAGACAGGTATCATTACATGGACTTCCTCCTTGTCCACCTCTTTATCCTTTTTGTCTCCATAGAAAAGCTTCAACCTCTGACCGTTGACCCTAAAATATTTAGAGCTCTTTGGGCAATAAATCTCCACAGACCCATTAGGAAATTGGGTCACCACTTCATATGGTCCAGTCCATTTCGTCTTCAGCTTGCCCTTCATAAACTTGAACCTTGACTGATTCATCAGAACTGCTTGCCCAGGCTCAAACTTCTTTGCCTTGATCAACTGGTCATGAGCCTTCTTCAGCCTTGTCTTGTACAAAGTAGCATTGTCATAAGCCTCAATTCGAATCTCCTCTAACTCTTGCAACTGCAACTTCCTTTCCTTAGCAATATCATTCCAATCGTAATTGAACTTCCTCACCGCCCAATATGATTTATGCTCTAACTCCACAGACAAGTGACATGGTTTCCCAAACACCAACCGGTATGGCGACATGCCCAACGGTGTCTTGAAAGTTGTACGGTATGCCCAAAGTGCATCGTCCAGGTGCAAACTCTAGACCTTTCCATTCTGCCCAACTGCCTTCTTTAATATGGTCTTGATGATCCTATTTGTCAGCTCTGCTTGCCCATTGGCTTGCGGATGATAGGCAGTGGTAACTCGATGATGGACTCCATACTTTTTGAACAAGTTGTCAATGGTAGCATTGCAAAAATGCGTCCCTTGATCACTTATAATCGCCCTTGGAACCCCATATCGATTGAAAATATTCCCCTTAAGAAAAGTAGCAACCACTCGGGCATCATTCATTGGTGTAGCCTTCGCCTCCACCCACTTCGACATGTAATCCACTGCCAAGATGATATACTGATTCCTACTTGAGTTGGGCAAAGGTCCCATAAAGTCCCTCCCCCACATGTCAAAGATTTCCACCGGCATGATTGGAGTCATGGGCATCTCATCCCTCCTAGTTGCATTCCCTTCTTGTTGACACTTGAAACAATTCTTACACCATTCATACGCATCTCTTAGAATCGTGGGCCAAAAGAATCCACAATAAAAAATCTTCCTTGTTGTTCTTCCCCAAATTGACCTCCACACTCCCTGTTGTGGAAATGCTTCAAGATATTCTTGGTTTCCCAATTGGGCACGCACCTCCTTAATCCTTGGTCAGCACACTTCTTCCATAAGTAAGGATCATCCCAAACATAGTGTTGACTCTCCTTGAGAATTTTCTGCCTTTGATAGTACGAAAGATCATTTGGAACTTCTCCTGTACTTTTGAAGTTAGCAATGTCAGCGTACCAAGGTTCTCCATGAAATTGAGCTTCCGTCATGTATAGATGCTCGTCAGGGAAAGTCTCTGTAATGGGCACGGAATCTTTTTCCCTAACTATTCTACTCAAGTGATCCGCCACCAAATTCTGAGCTCCACTTTTATCTTTGATTTACACATCGAACTCTTGCAAAAGCAAAATCCAACGTATAAGCCTTGGCTTCGACTCCTTTTTATTCATAAGGTATCTCAGTGCTGCATAGTCAGTGTAAACGATTGTCTTGCCTCTGAGTAGATAAGACCTGAATTTTTCAAAGGCAAACACAACCGCCAAAAGCTCTTTCTCCGTGGTGGTGTAATTGATTTGAGCTGCATTAAGAGTTTTAGAGGCATAATAAATAACATGGCTTTCTTTACCTCTCCTTTGATCAAGCACTGCTCCCACAGCATACCCACTTGCATCGCACATCAACTCGAATGGCATACCCCAATCAGGGGGCTGTATCATAGGTGCCGTGACCAAGCATTTTTTCAACACGTCAAACGCCCTTTGACAATCTGCATTAAAATCCCACTCTACTTCATTCTGGAGCAATCTCGTCATTGGTTGGGCAATCTTAGCAAAATCCTTCACGAATCTTCTATAGAATCCGGCATGTCCCAAAAATTCTCTCAATTGCTTGACGTTGGTTGGATAAGGCAGCTTGGAGATGACATCAATCTTTGCCTTATCAACCTGTATCCCTCTTTTTGAAATCACGTGCCCAAGCACGATGCCTTCTCGTACCATAAAGTGACACTTTTCATAGTTCAACACCAAGCTCTTCTCCACGCATCTGCTCAAAACCAACTCTAAATGCCCAAGACAAGCCTCAAATGACTTCCCATAGACAGTGAAATCATCCATGAAAACCTCGATGCAATTTTCCAATAAGTCTGAAAATATACTCATCATGCACTTTGGAACGTGCCCGGGGCGTTGCATAAACCAATTGGCATGCGGCGATACGCAAACGTCCCGAATGGGCAAGTAAAAGTTGTCTTGTCCTGGTCCTCTTTGGCAACCCATATCTGCATATATCCAGTGTATCCATCCAAGAAGCAAAAGTACTTGTTCCCTGCCAACCTTTCCAGCATCTCGTCAATGAACGGTAAAGGAAAGTGATCCTTCCTCGTTGCCTTGTTAAGCTTCATGTAGTCAATACACATTTGCCAACCAGTTTGGTGCCTTGTAGGCACAAGCTCATTCTTCTCGTTGTTGATCACTTGTATTCCTGACTTTTTGGGCACCATGTGTACCGGACATACCCATTTGCTATCTGGAACTGAGTAGATAATGCCCAAGTCTAGCAGCTTGAGTAACTCTTTCATAACCACTTCCTTCATGGCTGGGTTTAACTTCCGTTGTGGATCTCTAGTTGGTTTAGCATCATCTTCCATCAAGATATGGTGAGTGCAAAGAGATGGACTAATGCCTTTGATGTCGACAAGGGTCCAACCAATTGCCTCTTTGTAGCGCATAAGGACATCTCGAACTCCATCTTCTTCTTTCTTGTTCAACTCTAAACTTATAATCACTGGAAATGTGTCATTTTCTCCCAAAAAGATGTACTTTAAATGAGTGGGGAGAGATTTGAGTTCCAACTTAGGTGCTCGAACAAGTGAAGGCACCAATCTGTTTTCATCTCTGATCTTGGGGAAGGCATATGGTGACAGTCGGGGTCCATCTACTCCTTCCGCTCCCAAGTACTCCAAAGCTCGACTAACCTGGAAAGAATTATCCGGGCTCTCTTCAACTCCTCCTTAGATGACTGTGTCCAAGGGATCTTGACTCCCAAGAAGAGGGACTGCCTCTTCTACAGCTTGATCAACATGGTCTATATACTTGACCATCTCCGTGTCTTGGGGGTGTTCCATTGCTTTATATAGACTGAAAGTAACTGATTCCCCATCAAATTCACATGTTAGCTGCCCTGAGTTGCAATCAATTCGAGTCTTGGCAGACTTCATGAATGGCCTCCCCAACAACATAACTGGAGCCTTAGCTCCAGTCTTGCCCATGTCGAGGACATAGAAATCTGCTGGGAAAATTAAGTCCTGCACCTTGACAAGCACATCTTCAAGTATGCCCTCAGGGTACACATTAGATCTATCTGCCAATTGAATAACCACTCTGGTAGACTTGAGTGGTCCCATAACATCTTCATCATACATGGCCAATGGCATCACATTGATTGACGCACCCAAGTCAAGCATGGCACGCTCAATCTTCATATCTCCTATTACGCAGGGAATGGCAAACATCCCTGGATCTCAACACTTCTTGGGCAAGTCTCGTTTCAGAACTGCTGAAACACTTTCTCCCAAGAGAACTTTAGCTTCGTCCGCACTTTTCACCTTTTTTGAGCAAAGCTCCTTCAAAAATCTAGCACATTTGGGCATGTTACGGAGTGCTACAAGGAGGGGCAGGTTGATTTCCACTTTTTGAAAAATCTTGAACATCTCGAACAGCTCTTCATCCTTCTTGTTTCTTCTCAATCTGGTAGGAAAAGGAGCACGAACAACTGGGTTAGGCTTGACATAAACAGATTTTGGAACATCTACTTCTTCTTCCTTCTCTTCATCTACTTCCTTATCTTTGCCCTTTACTTCTTTTTCCTCTTCCTTGGGCAACACAGCATCGGCATCAGGCATTTGATCTTGATCGGGCAACGTCTTTCCTCCTCTTAGTGAGACTGCGTTGACTTGAGCCTTAGAAGGCATTTCAGGTTGGGCAGGTAGCTCTCCTTGTCTCTTCTCGAATCTGGTCATAGCATTGACCAAGTTAGTCAGTTGGTTGGTCATGCTCTGAATGGCTCCCCTCATCTCCATTCTGAACTTCTCAAGCTCCTGCTGCACTCTGATGTTATCCTTGGCCAAGGAAGTCACTTGGTCCGTTAAGCTTGGCCTATTCTGATCTCTAGGAGGATACTGCTGCTGTTGTTGTGGTTGTGCCTGTTGCTGTTGCCCAAACCCTTGGTAGTTGTTGTTTCCATACCTTAAGGTTTTCTCTTCCTCCACTGGGTTCTGCATTGACGCTTCGCTTTGATTATCTTCCTCTTCTTCTTCTTCTGCTTCGCTTGACAAGGACAGTTCTTCCTCGTCAAAGAATTCCTCTGGAATTCCTTCCAATGCTTCTTCCGTCCTCCTCTTCTCTGCTCGAATCCTCCTCAAGGCCATGTTGATGTTATCGTCGTACCACGTTTCTTTTCCTGTGAGGTTAGTTTCTTGCATAAAATCAGATTAAAGAAAATAGCAAAACAGAAATTACCACTGTAATCAACTCCCCGGCAACGGCACCAATTTTGACGCAGCCGTCGTTTAAGCTGCGACAAAATACAATTTGTATTTCACTCCTATGCCTACCCCTAGGAACAGCTAGTTAGCAAGTACAGGGTCGATCCCACAGGGAGTTGCTCGCGATAATCTCTGGTTGAATCACAAAAAGGTTGTGTTGAGTATCTATCTACTATGGCCTTGGGCAACTGTCACTATCACCTTTGGCAAACTGCTGAAAGTAAATAACTGTAACGTGACAAGCGAAAAGGTCAGTAATAAAAACAATCCAGATTTAGGTTTCGAATCAATGAGTATAACTTCATCTCAATCATCGGTTCAAAGATATTTGTTGCACATGTATGTCAGTGGTTATAGGCTAAAACTATGCAGGGTCCCCACTGTCACGTCGCCACGTACGTTACATAGTCCGCCCAACTCCATCCTTACGTTTAGCTCTTGACAGGCATACCCTAGCCAATCCTCTTGCTTGCCCAAAAGTCCCCAGGCATTCCACCTTTATAAGGCGCATGTTGGTCAAGCAGCATTTGGTTCTAGATGGGCCTACTCCGGCAACGCATGTTGGTCAAGCAGCATTTCGTTGCCCAATGCGTTGGGAACACACTTATGCAACTATCAAGAACACTTAGACCTCACGAGATTTGCAAGTTATACATCATATCATCTATCCTAAACCTGGATTTAAAGGCTTAGCTAGACATAAAGTAAATATCGAAAGCAAAAGAGATAAAGAAAATCATACTTGAATTAATAACGATAATCAAAAAGTGTTCGCCCTATTGGGACTTAAGCATAAACGTAAATTGTATCTACGAGCATAAACTGCAGAAAGTAAAAGTGTTTGGAAAGTAGAACACGGTAAAAAGTTGTTCTTGCGCCTCGCATGCATGCATGTATATATAGAGTACAAAAAACTAGGGCAAACCCACAAACGGGCCTTCTAAAGAATGGGCCGACTGCTTCCATGTAAAGTTCGATGATAAGGTTGGAAAGATCTCCTTCCTTATCGCTAAGATAGTGTTGTAGCTGTAGAAGGAAACTCTGATCGTAATCTTGTATGGCAAGGAATTTGTTTCCTTGTAGGACTCTATCAGCTGCAATCTTCACGCGCCAGCACCGTTGCCCAAGCTCTGCACTCTGCCTTTGTAATACCCCGAACTTCTATAACATTAGAGAGCGTCTTAATTAACCGAATAAGTTTAAATGACGAGATTTGAGGAATAAAAATTTTCTAAATAAATAGAATGAGTAAAATGACTGAAATGCCCTTATGTGTTTTTACGTGAGATTATTTGTTCTATTTCTTGAAATGATAATGTGATGTATATATTGAGTTTGCTTATATGAGAATGAGTACGAGTATGATTTTAGAAAAACTCCGATGAGTTTTGATTGAAAGAGAATAATATTGATAACCGAGAAATTGTTATACGCCGATGGACTTAGAATAGACTTGAATTGAAATCTTTGAACCTAGAATTAATTCTAAGATCATTGAGATAAGATAGAAGCTTATCCGAGATAATTTGAGAAGTGTTATGAGGATTTAATCTTTAAAGGATTAATAAGCGGATTAATAAGCCGACTAATTCTTAAGTTTTCTTCGTTATATGAAATTTAGACCTAAAAATCTAATAATCGGAATTCATAATTTATCTTTTGAGACGAGAATTAGGTTTGAGATGTTTTAGTGTCGGAAACGAGATGAAGAGAGATTAGACCCGTTTTTAGCATAAATGGAATAATACAGACCGTTTTATCCGGAAAACTCTTTACGACCGGGTAATTAATACCCGTAATGAAACAACGAGACAAGTGTCACTCATCTCTCTCCCTCTCACCGCCACCTCTCTCTCTATCTCTCTCCCTAATCTCTCTCCAAGTCCCTATGTAGCTTTAATCATGATGTCTTACCAAAATCTTAGCAAAAGATTGCATGCAAATGTTATCACATCAAACCATCTATCACACTTAATCAAACCAAGTTCCAACACTAATTGTCATCATTTTTATTCTCTTTGTTGGACATCAAATACATGCATTCTATCTCTCTCTCCATACAAAAGAAAAATTCCTTCATTCACAACTATCTCTCTCTCACTTTCGAAATCCCTCAAGAAAAAAAGAAGAAAAACTCTCCTTCTCTCCCTATTCTCTCCCCCTCGGCAACACACATGCATCACACACACTTGAGTTTTCTTCCATGCAAGCTTAGCATCCAAGCATCAAGTTCATCAAGTTCATCTATACCTTCAAGAAAAAGGTATAAATTCATCAAGTTCTTGAGTATTAAATGTAATACCCCGGATTTCTCTTCCGTCATAAAATAAAAATTTAATAATTAAATATGGCTTTGCACGCCTAAAATAATGAATTTCAATTCTAAGACCAACGGTGAAATCCGTTTTTAAAAATAAATTCCAGAAGTCGGTTAAACGACTACTGTATTAGGATTTCTGCGTACGAAAACTTTTTCGTTAGAAAACTCAGATCGAAAAGGCGTCGAACTTTACATTCACTATTTTCACGATACGAGTAAGTTAGGAAAAATCAGTTTTAATTATTTTTCCGGACGAATTTTGGACTGTGAAGTCCCGACTTTTTATCGGATTTCGGAAAACGAATTATCCTTTCCGACTAAGTAAAATATTCCGGAACTAATGGTAGTATCCATTTTTGACAAAAATGTGTCCGTCTAATAAAGTAATTGTTCGTTTTTAGTTTACAGTGTTAGATCCGAAAAAATTAGATTTAAAGTTAATATCTAGATATTTACTAACTTAAACCTACTTACTTTTACTATAAATATCACCTCTACCCTATTTTTTCTCCTTCATTTCTTCTCCAAACCAGCCACCATCCTCTCACCAATGTTGAAGTTTCTTCAAGCTCTCAAGTCCCATAACTTGTTCGTTAGCCGATCGATTTCAATTCCGATTGCATATTTGTTAAGGTAAGAGCTTCCTCTTCAATTCCAACCGAACAAAATTCATTTCCTTTGATTCTAAGTAATTAATTGGATATTTATGCATAGAATTGGATTATAGAAATCAAACCCCCTTGAATAATGATGAACACCGAAAATTTAGTAGGATTAGGGTTTGATTTTATGTTTTTTAATTTACGATGTTAGATTATGTTATAACTTAGTACTAGTTAAACTCATGATTAATTATAAGGTGTGAAATCGAGAAATGGATGAAATAAATAAATTATACATAAAAATTAATGGAAATTAGCTCATAGCATTTTAGTGTATGTTCTAGGTGTTCTTGGTGTTCTTGGCCAAGAACATGAAGATTTGAATATGATTAAAATTAATGATAAAATTAATTAATTAAATTCGAAATTAATTAAAAATAAAATAATAATAATAATAATAATTTTAATAAAATAAAATAATAATAATAATAATAATTTTAATAAAATAAAATATTAAATAATATTATAATATTATAATAATATTAAATAATATTAAATTAAATTATATAAAAATAATAATATTTTTATTCATGAAAATTGGAATTTTATTTAATGAATTAATTGATTAATATTAAGTGTAAAAGGTTAATTCTTAATTGAATTTAATTAGTTAATGAGTAGTAACGTGTATAAGAGTTAGATAATGATAAGGATATGAAATGAATTAAGTTATAAGTTAATTGATTAAGTTGGAAATGAAATAAAATTTGTTTAGAAATCGACTAGTAAAACAACGAGAAATGTGTTGTAGTATTATTAAACGGGAAAAGATGAAGTATTCTCGACTAATGACTAAGTATGTTGACTGCCGTATAAGTAAAATTTCGTGAGTATAAAGTGGCGTAGCATTTATCGAACATAGAGAAATATTACGTCGAGTTTTATCGAGCCCTAGGGTTAGTTCGGGCAGTTTTGCGACCTTTTACGGAAACTGTCATAACTCTTAGCTCGCTTAACAAAATCGAGATCCGTAAATTGGAGAGTAAATTAGACTTCCGTAGCTTTCTTTTGGTACAGGGAAAGTCCCCTGTTTCGAAAGTCTCTGTTCTGGGAAAGCTCCAGAACTACTGTCTTGTGCAGGAAATTTCTAAAACCTAATTTCTTAAGTTGAATTCTTTTCAACTTGATTCCTTTTGAACTTTCAAGTCGTTATAAGTTAATCAAAAGTATCTAGTTAAGCGTGCAAAGGAGGAGGTCGGAGTTGAAGACAGGACGGAAGACCGAAGGTTAAAAGTTTGTTCTGTAAACGGTTGAGGTGGGCTTTCTATATAAAAACAAAATGAGCAATGCTCGAAAACTTTTGTTTACAGCTTTGATAACTGTGATTTGAAATGATTATCATGGCATTAAATGATTTGTTTTATGTGAGTTCGTTTGTGCCTTTCTGAGTTAGTCAACTGGGATTAACTAAATCGATCGGACTCTGAGTTAACCGTACGGGGTTTTCCAGAGTTAAGTGTACACGGTAGCCGAAGTGTGTGGTACTCTGTTGAGGGGTAGCCATGCCGCGGTGAGTTGAACGTACGCGGGAGAAGTATACTCTTCCCCGGCGTTGAAATAGAAGTTGGGCAAATTGAACGTAATATCTGAAAAGTGCTTGCGCAAGCCATGTATTGTGAAAAGATAAAATGTTTTAGTAGGCACGGGCCTTTGATGAAAAACCCCGATGCGCTACTTGTTGAGATGCCTGATAATCAATATTATTATGATATGTTTTTGGCATTATGCCCACTAAGTGCTTTATATACTTAGCCCTGCATGTTATTTTTTTAAAAATGTGCAGGTTGAGAGACGGAAGCGGAGGAAGTTGAGTAAAGGGGTCGTGTTAGGAAAGAAGAACAGTTGTTTTGAGTTCTACGTTTTTCCGCTGCGAACCATATTCCTTTTTGATGTATAAAATCTTTGGTCTAAGTTGCATACTTTAAACTTAGTTTGTTTTGGAGAAAAATTCTGTCGAACGATCCTTTGAGATCGACTCTCTTTCATTTAATGAAGTTGGTTCATAGATATCAGTTGTTATTTAGTTGTTTATGTGTTTGTTTATTCATTTATCCCTCTTCTTCCCCGCTTCTTTAATCCAACCCCTGGTCGCACCCCGGCTTTGCCGTCCTTCGGGATTTGGGGCTGTGACATTAAAATTCAATAATCATCCTTATTTTTCCTTGTATTTTTCGGCTATGAAGCCCTAGATGGATGATTAATTATTCTTTATATTTTTTGTGAGGATTCAAGAGGAGTTCTTCCATAAATCCAAGCTAGAGTTTGAAGCCCTAATCCCCCTTCATTTTGGTCCCAAGAAGCCAAGAAGAGGAGATCAAATTTTAATTTTCAAAGTATGATAATTCATTTGATTAATTGTATATATGTATATCTCTAAGCCCTAAAAGAAAGAAAACATGCATGCATGGCATTTATTTTATGTTTAGGCAAACTTAGGTTATCGATGTGAGAATTAAGTGAGAAGAAATCGATAGGAGAATCGAACACTAGGATTTAATCGATGAATTAAGAGAAGAAAAAGAAATTAAAACCCTAAAAAAATGGTTAATGCCGAAAAATATAGAGAAAAATAGGAGAATGTGAATTCCTTTAGTTATTGATATCTTGATGCTTGATTTATGATTATTATCATGTTGAGAATGGAATTATATGCATGAAAAATTGAGAAATAAATTGCCCCAAAAATTGTGATATTGCCGTGAGTTTTTAAAGAAAAAGAAGAAATTATTTTGTTGATTTTGTTGATGATTTAGTTGATGTTTTGATCATGAAATTATTATATGATATGATGATTTAATCTTGTATGGTGTTAAGTATAAGAAAATCGAATTGCATGTGAAGTTTTTAAAGAAAATAATTTATAATGATTTAGAAGATTTGATGATTTTGATGTTATAATGTTGTTAATGTGTGTTAAAGTGTTAATTTGAATTTTAGATGAAAATAAGATTTAATATGATAAAAGAATGAAGTTTTAAAAGCTTTAAAATGCTAAGAGTTGAAAAATGTATAAAAGAATATAACTAGTAAGTGTTTTAAGTGTTCTTGAAATAAAACTTGAAGATTTAAGTTTTAAATAAATTAAATCAAAAAGAAATCTTGTAATCAAATTAATAAATTAATCTAGATTTTTATTGAAATAAAAATTAATTGGAGAATAAAAGAAGAAAGGAAATTTATTAAGTAAATAAACAAGAGTCGAGAAAATCGAGTTAAAATAAAGAAAATAAATTAATAAGGAATTGAAAAGAAGATTTAATCGAGTCGAGAAAAAGAAGTTAGACGAGTTAAGTTTAAATACTCGTATAGTTAATCAAGAAAATAATGAAACAAGATATCGAGTAATGATTTTGAAAGAATTAATCAAAGTTAATTAGTTAATTTTTTTTTCAAACCATGTAGATTGAGAATAAACCAAGGAGAATTGTCGAGTTAATAATTAGAAAAATAATAATTGAGTTAAGAAATGAGAATCAAGTTAGAAATAGAAATAAAATTCCTATATCATAAGAGTTTAATAAAAATTAAAAAGATTTTTTATCAATTGAGTAAAGATTTATAATATGTTTTCATAAGACAACGAATTTGGAAAAGCGTTGTTTATAAGCCGAGAAAGATAAACTATATTGTTTGAATTTTTATAAAAAGAATTCATAATTTAATTAAATTCTAAAATAAAAATTGAGTAAATGTTAATGTGTCTTGAAATGTGATTGAATTTAAAATAATGTGTTTGACTTATTTGAAATTATTATGCCATTGAATTAAATGTTTGAGTAAATGATATTATTTGATGACGTGAAGAATTACTGAGTTTATTTGTATGCAAATAATTGAACTATTGAATTGTTAAATCAAGAATTAATTAAGTTATAAGAGAAAGCTCGAGTAATATAATGTAGATAGACGCCATTTCATAAATAAAGCGAGAAGTACCAAGACATTGGTTAGTAATATTAACCGATCATCGAGTAGAGTTAATGGCTTAATGACGAGAATGCGAGATCTTTTAAAAAAGAAAAAGCGTAGAGAGAAATGACTCAAGTAGAAGTCCTTCAGTCGAGACCAACGCCTTTTATCCATCCTTGCATAGTATCTTATTTCTTTATCGATGTCGAACTGTGAAGGATCAAGCCGGACGGAAAGATAAGCGAGGACAATAGCCCTTAAACCGCCTAACTAGAATCTTCGGAAGTCAGGTGGGCTTTTCTGAACCAAAACTATCGATGAAAGTTATTATGCTGTTGAGTATTATTATATGATTCTAAATGCGATTGACTTGCCGTTTTTATTGAGTTTGGTATGTGTTATCATATGTTTGCTTGAGATTATTATCCTGTGAAAGGCAGGAAACCAACGTGTGGTATGTTGAATGTTGAGGTGACTGTGAGCCTTGCTTCGGCTAGGCCGGTCACAGTGTTTGAGAAGGAGGCCTACTTCTCGGCACAGTGAGATTATTTGTGACAGATGATGCATACTATTGATATATGTTATGCTTTGATTGTGCAGTCTATTCAAAAGAAAATGTTTTAACATGCACAAGCAAAACTGTTTTAAGTTACTTAAGTACTTGTGATGTTTCGGCAAGACAAGTTCAATTGATATATCTTTTAAGAGCATCTTTTCCAAATGTTTTTGGCATGTGTTCACTGAGTACGAAGTACTCAACCCTGCGTGTATTTCTAAACGTGCAGGTTGTTGGGAAATTTATTAGTATAAGTTTTGATGAATTCCAAAACCGACTGACCTCAACCGAGTAGATGTTGCTAGAACCTAATGTTAGAATTTAGGCTCGCTGTTTGAGCAAAGTTAAGATTTTATCTTTACAGGTCTCCAGCTGAAGATGGCAACAAGACGTCACTCAGACAGAACATCAGTTGTGAAGAAAGACAACTGAGAGTTCATATGTTCAGATGCAAACAAGGGGAAGTCTTCAGAACATCAGTTGTGAAGAAAACCAACTGAGGGTTTGTCAGATGAGAAGCAGTAGAGAGGAAGAGAACATCATATCATCTGAAGGTTCAAACCCAACTGAGTAAATACAAGGAAGACAACTGAGTGTTCAGTTTCAGAACCTCAGTTGTAGAACTCGAACAAGAAGATCAACTTCTTGAAGTTCAAAGTCAGCTGAGAGTCCAACAGTTCAGAACATCAGCTGAAGACCACTCAGATGAAGATCAAGACTTTCAACTGACGAACCGAGGTTGACTGTCAGAAAGGTTAAGATTTGAATTTCAAAAGGAAGTCACATGAGGGTTTGACCGTTCAGTCATTACCCCATCTGGCCCAACACAAGGCTGTCTCAGATGGAAAGCAGAAGAGCACAGATGCCATATCGGGAAAGTCTGCAGAGATAAGAGACAAGCCATCGCTATCAAACAATCAGAGATCAACAGCTCCTCCAACGGCTAGTTGATTCTCTCCGCCTATAAATAGAGGCATTCTCTCATTTGAGAGATACACAAGACAGACTAAAGCAAGAGAGAAAAGTGCAATCACAAGAGAATCAAGCGAAAGAAAAATCTGCTAAAATCCTATTCTAAGAACATCAGCAGCTGAGAGTTCAAGAGTGATAGAACATTAGTAGCTGAGGGTTCATAGAGTGAAAATCTGTCTTAGATCTTAGTTTGAGTGTTTATTCGTTCAAGTCTTAGATCCAGCTCTCATTCGTGATCGAGCTGTAGTTGGAAATCCCACCCACATTCACACCCTAAAAAGTGTGCTAGGACCTTACTCTTCCTGTAATTGAGTAGTCAGGTCGTCAAGTACCCGCAAACTTGACATAGGCTGTTTAGTGCCCGAAAACTAATCTGTAAGGTCGATAAGTACCCGCAAACTTATCCTTAACGGTTGCTCAGCCCGCGTAAGCTGAGTGGTTCTGTCCAGAAGAACTTGGACTGAGGTGTGAGGATTCACATCTCCCCGTGGACGTAGGAGGGTTATCTCCGAACCACGTTAAATCCTGTGTGTCTGTGTTTGTTTTTATTCAGTTGCTTTTGCATTTTTATCTGATCAATCTAATCGACATACAAACCTCATTTGCATTTTTTCAACCGAGCTGTTTTGGTTCTTGACCAACCGAGCTGTTTTGCGTGAGTTGTTTTTAACGAGTTTATTTTCCACCACATTCCGCACAGCCTCACTCTTCCAGCTGAGGTCGCTTACTCAGCTGCGAGATTCCAACTGAGTCCTTTTTGCTCAGTTGAAGTGATTTTTCAGGTTTAAGTTTTTAAATCCTAACTGGTGTATCCCCCCCCCATACACCAGTAACTCGTTTCGGGACCATCAAGTGGTATCAGAGCAGTGGTTCAAAAGACTGCTAACTCTGCATCACGAGGTGTGAATTCGAGAATTTTTCTTCAGTGGTCAACTGAACAGATCTTTTCACGCTAGTGCATACTTGCTCGCATTTTTGTCCTGTTTTTGTTTGTGCAGATGGACGTCAAGGACAAGATCGTCGTCATGTTCTCTGTAGTCAATTATACATCATGGAGAACTCGAATGAAGAAGATCCTTCTGTCAAAGCATCATAGGATGCAACAAGTTCTCACTTCTGGACCAATAGTCATTAAAGAAAGAATAGCTTGCACTCCCACAAATCCTCACGATGGAGATACAGTGGTGGAGTATGTGGAAAAACAACCAAAAGACTACTCTCCAGAGGAGGCCAAGGTGAGCCAGCTGGATATCTGGGCCCAGAGCACAATAATGTCCACGGTTGGACAAGATTTTCTGCCCTGGATAGAGGAGTGTGAGACTGCAAAAGAGATGTGGGATATCCTGGCTTCGCTAAGTGAAGGAAGCGACGAGACGAAGGAAAACAAGTTCTCACATGCATGTCAAGATTTCGACAACTTCAGTCTGCGACCTGATGAGACTATCGATCAACTAGAGCTCCGGTTTATGGACATCATCAGAAGAATCCAGTCCATCCGGAAAGGAAAATACACTCTAAGAGAAATAAACCTCAAAGTGTTGCAAGCTCTACCGGCTGAGTGGGATACTTTCACAAATATCCACGAGAGCCGAGCTGACCTTGGTGAAATGGGAACTGAAAGATTGTTCTCAATCTTGAAAGGAAATGAGTATAAGGTCAACAGAAGGAGATCGCAGCCCTCAGATCAGACAAATAGAATTGAGGATGTTGGCTCGGCATCAAAGTCAGTTGCCCTCCGAGCTGACTACTCAAAGTCGAGATCGTCAAGGCCAACCGGATCGACTGACACGACTACAAAGGAGCCGAGCAGAGAGGAACTGCAACAGAACATTGCAGTGCTGTCAAAGAAACTAGCCGACATGGACACTCGGTTCGGCAAATATAAATGTTTCTATAAATCAAACTGAACTCGAGACAGTTCGAAGCCAATCACCAATGATTGCTTCGAATGCGGCAAGGAAGGACACTTCAAAGCTGACTGCCCAGACCTCTCAAAGAAGGAAAGAGAAGCACTGAGGGCCAAGCAAACTGCAAAGAACAAGGCCATGGTAGCGGAAGAGGCAGCTGACGATATGGACATCTTCACAGACACTGAAGATGAGGATGAACTGACCTCTACCAACAAAGTCATCAGTCCGGATCAATACCTCATGGCACTTGGAACCGACCAAGATGATATTGAGGTACAATCTAATCCTGCTCGCTTAAATTCTTCCAATACTTCTAACCTGCAGGAATCTCTGAGCGATGAGTTGGAACCCTCCTGGAATGATTTTCAAGAACTCAGTGAGGAACTGCATCAGCAGTCGGTTGAGTTTAAGAGTCTTCAAGCTCAGTTCGCCAAGCTTGAAGATTCCTTAACCGAAAAAGAGGTTCTAATTACGAGCCAAACTCAGGAGATTGAGAATCTCAAGAGTCAACTGATCGAGGCTAAGGCTCCAGCTGATGAGGAGTTGACAAAGCAAAACAAAGAACAGCAAGATCAGTTGAAAAATCAAGATGCTCAGATCGAACAGCTGATAAAGAAGTCAGATGGACAAACCAAGCAGATAGCTGTACTCGTCAAGGAGTTGCAAACTGAGAAGGACAATCTAATCAAGCTGTATCAGTCATCCAAGATAATCGAAAACCTATTAAATTACAGCAGACAGATGGATGACATGTCAGGACTCGGTTATGATGTTGTCAAGGATACTGGGATTCCATCAGCAACCTTCATCAAAGCAGTAGAAGTCACAGCTGTCGAGCCTAACACAGCTGAGTCTCCAGAAGCTAACTCAACCTCCACCTCTCAGCAAGTTCAACCGACCAACAGAATCTCAACTGAGAAGGGAAAAGGAGTAGATGATGTAGGACAGAATGTTCCATCGGTTGGGACGTCGACCGAGGGGGAATGTTCCAAAAGTCAGAAGAGGAATCAGAGGCGTCGAAGGCATAACCGGAACCGAACTCAGAATCCGAACCGACCTCTATATCATCCTCGGAGTCAACATCAAAAGGAATGGAACCGTCCTCAGAACAAGCAAGGGTTCAATCATCTAAATCAGCAGCGGTTCCAACATCAGCTCGTCCAAAGGTTCCAACCAAGTCAACAGTTAAGGAACAGGTCGGACAACTGGAGATATTCATGCCATAATAAGAATCATCAATAGGGCATGAACAGCTACAGACAACCCTCAGGAAGTTGGAATCATAATCAGCCACAAAGATTCCAACAAGGCGTCCGACCTCACAAACAAACTCAACAAGATAAGAATCGCCATCAAAACAGGGGGAAAGCCTCACCTCCTAAAGCCCAACATGGGAGAAATCCAACTCCTCCCAAGAAACAGAGCATCATTTCTAACAACAAGCCTAAGGATAACTGAGGTGTTGTTATAATTGATGAAAATGGGCAAATCATTTTGAATGACAAGGCTATTCGAGTTTACCGGGAAAAGCGACGCACAGTTCCAGCGGGAACTGGTTCTAACCCTCCAGGACCCAACTGAAATTGGGGACCTAAGCGAGTTTCTCTTTGCAGGTGCAGGAGAAACAGCTGAGGAAGAAGAAGGCGTCTGCTACAATGTGGGTGATAATGGTTTCTCTGTCAAGTTTGATGCACAGGGTTGCAGAGTTAAAGATGTCGGATCAAAGCAGGTGATATTGTTGGGAAATCGATCTCCAACAGGGAATGTATACTACGCTGACTGGAACAGCAGCCTCCCTGACACTTGCCTGTTATCAAAGAGCAGTTCGGATGTGAGCTGGCTGTGGCACAAAAGGCTCAACCATCTGAACTTCAAGACGATGAACCGACTCGCCAGACAAGAACATGCAAGAGGCATACCTAACCGAGTGTTTTCAACAACACACATCTGCAGTGCATGCCAGCTGGGAAAGCTCTCTAGAACCTCCTTCCGGTTGAAGTCAACTCCCTCAATCGACCGAGTGTTACAGCTGATCCATATGGATCTTTTCGGGCCAGTTACACCAAAAAACATTAATGGCAACGAATATACATTGGTTGTAACTGATGACTACTCAAGATATACGTGGACCATCTTCATGCGCCACAAGAGTGAGACCCGAGATGAGCTGCCCAAGCTGATGGATCGGATATCGAACCAACAAGAGATGAAGATCATATCCATCCGATCAGATCGTGGAACGGAGTTTCTAAATGAAACCATCATTGAGTATTGCGAAAAGAATGGCATAACCCATCAGACATCAGCCGCGCGTACTCCACAACAGAATGGCGTAGCTGAGCGAAGAAATAGAACTCTGAAGGATGCAGCCACATCCATGTTAGCAAGCTCAGCACTGCCAAAGAGATTTTGGGCTGAAGCGATCAACACAGCATGCTACACTCAAAATCGATCTCTTCTCACCAAGCAGTTGGGAAAGATGCCCTACGAGCTGTGGAGACGCAGAAAGCCAGATATTTCTTATTTTCGTATTTTTGGATCTAAGTGTTATATTCACAACAATGGGAAGACTCAGTTGAAAACCTTTGATGCCAAAGCTTCGAAGGGCATATTTCTTGGATATGCAGCTCGGATCAAGGCATATAGAGTTTTCAACAATAGCTCTCGTGTTGTGGAAATAACACCTCATGTTAGTTTTGATGAATCTACCTTTGAGTGCAGGGAACAGGTAAAGGAACAACATGCGGATCCAGCTGTTCTACCAGTTCTCACCAGATCGCAAGCACTTCGGGAAAAGAACCAAGCTGAACCACTGGTATGGGCAACTGAGGATGAGGATCCATACTCCTCTGAAGATGAATGCGAAGACCTCAGCTCGTCCCAAGGGGGAACTTCAGCTGATGCCCCTCCATCTGCATCAACATCTGAAGCAGAACCAAACTCAGCTCGAACTATTGTAAATGTTGAGGATCCAGACTCAACAACTGATAAATCACCAGCTCTGAAAACTCCAACTCAGATTTCTGAACAGCCACAGTTCATTCCGAAGATGGTATGAAGTTC
Organism: Schizonepeta tenuifolia; assembly: GCA_029490685.1. Classification (NCBI taxonomy): domain Eukaryota; kingdom Viridiplantae; phylum Streptophyta; class Magnoliopsida; order Lamiales; family Lamiaceae; genus Schizonepeta; species Schizonepeta tenuifolia. The sequence continues at coordinate 20,437,110 of CM055955.1, read as the reverse complement.
ATTCCACCGACGACATCATCGGAGATCCAACCGAGGGTGTGCGCACACGGAGCAGAGTTGCAAATCCAGAATCAACCGAGGAAGATTCCAACACATATGCCCAATATGCTGAAGAATTGGCAGTTCTAGAAGAGTTCGAGCAAGTTGGAGATGTTGCCATGATTTCTTGCTTTGTAGCTGATGTGCCAGAACCGAAGAATGTTGGGGAAGCTCTCAACTGTGTCCACTGGACAACAGCCATGCAAGAAGAATTGAATGAGTTTCTACAAAACTGTGTATGGGAGTTGGTAGAAAGACCAAATGGTGTCAAGGTGATTGGATTGAAGTGGATTTTCAAAAATAAGAGAGACGCCATTGGATTCATTGTGAGGAATAAAGCAAGGTTGGTAGCTCAAGGTTACTGCCAACAAGAAGGAATTGACTTTGAAGATTCCTTTGCACCAGTTGCAAGGCTGGAAGCCATCCGGATCTTTCTAGCTTATGCCGCACATCACAAGTTCAAAGTATATCAGATGGATGTGAAGTGTGCATTCCTCAATGGAGATATCAAAGAAGATGTATATGTTGAACAGCCTCCTGGTTTTGAGACTGGAGATGGAAGAGTGTACAAGCTGAAGAAAGCTATCTATGGTCTAAAGCAAGCGCCAAGGGCATGGTATGACACTCTTTGTGGATTTCTTCTGAACTCGGGGTTCAAACGAGGTTCAGTTGATAAAACTCTGTTCACCATCAAAGTTGGAGAAGATATACTTGTTGTGCAGATTTATGTCGATGACATCATTTTCGGCTCCAAGTCGGAGGAGCTGTGCAAGAAATTCTCCGATCTTATGAAGGAGAAGTTCGAGATGTCAATGATGGGCGAGATGAATTATTTCCTTGGATTACAAGTGAAGCAGTCACCTGAAGGGATTTTCATCAACCAGTCCAAATATACAAAGGAGCTCATCACCAAGTTCGGATTGCAGACAAGTAAGACAACAAAGATCCCTATGAATACGAACTGGAAGATCGAACCAGGAGCTGAGGGAAAGCTCGTTGATGCCAGCCAGTATAGAGGGATCATCGGTTCGCTGCTCTACCTAACTGCCAGCCGACCAGACATTTCATACGCAGTTAGAGCGTGTGCTCGTTTTCAAGTCCAACCAAGAGAAGCACACATGTTGGCAGCAAAGAACATCATTAAGTATCTGAAGGGAACTGTCAATGTTGGGTTGTGGTACCCACTGATGACAATATCCAGCTGACTAGATACTCAGATGCCGACCTAGCAGGAGATCGGTTGGACAGGAAGTCTACTTCTGGACACTGTCAGTTCATGGGAAGCAAGCTGGTTTCATGGTTCTCCAAGAAACAAGCGTGTGTTGCTACTTCGACAACCGAGTCAGAGTATATGGCTGCCGGAAGCTGTTGCATGCAAGTATTGTGGCTGAAGCAGCAGCTGAGAGATTATGAAGTCTCAACTGGACAGGTTCCCATTCATTGTGATAGCTCGAGTGCCATAGCTATCTCTCTGAACCCTGTTCACTACTCTCGGACTAAGCATATCGATATTCGTCATAATTTCATCCGAGATCATATTGAGAAGAAGGATGTGTCTATGGAAAAGATCCCAACTGAGATTCAGAGAGCTGACATATTCACCAAACCTCTTCCTGAAGCGCGGTTCAAGATGCTGTGTGATCTTCTAGGACTCTTGGATCCGAGCTAAAAACTCATCCGAGCAGAAGAGTCATCCGAGCTGATGAGGATCCATCCGAGCTGAAGAGTCGGATATCGACTTAAGGGGAAAGCTCAGATAAAAGGGGGAATCTCAGATGCGAACTGCCAACTGAAAACATCAAACGTCAGCTGAACAGACGAACTCGAGTCAGCTGATGGTATGCGGCAACTGAGGAGCACAACTGAGGTATACAACTCATATCGACATCAGCTGCCAGGTATCATTTATGACTGAAGGTGTTATGATATTAAATGAGAATGTTTGAAATAAATTCAAGCATTCCTGAACATGTCAGCTAGACTAAACAAGCCATCATGTCGCATTTAATGTAAAGTCTGGCTGAACACCTATAGCCTTACTTTATAGTGCGACTGGGCTGACACCCTAAACTATTCACCTTCTCACTCGCGCGCGTGGTATATCAGTCAAAATTACCCAACAGTCGCGAAATCACAGCCGTTGATAAATATGCGCGATTTAACCCTAGCCGTTGATTTTATCCGAGTCAAAGATTATATAATACGGCAAATCAGGAAGTGATCCTTACCTTCTCTTTTCGTGCATATCTTTACTCACTATTCATCATCTTCTCAAATCTTGTTTCGCCATTTTCAGTAAAGTCTTTTCCCTCGTCTTTGCATATATATCTACTCGAGATGGCGCCCAAATCAAAAGCCTCTAAGAAGATGGTCTCCGCAGAGCCTGCTACGTTCCAGGAATCGTTCGACCTGGGGATGTCGAAGATTCATTTCGAACAGATTTTATCCAGAGCGGCTCTCTCCTTGCCTGAGCTCGCTTTCGTCGCCGCCATTCTCTCCGACCACCATCTGCTTGACTGGGCAACCCTCTCTCCATCCCTGTTGCTCAGGAAGCAGATCGTACATTTCTACCAGAATCTGCAGCGTGTTGCAGAAGATGGGCTTGTCACGATCATCCCGTAGAAGCAACGCCACAGAACCTCCCGAACAGTAGAAGACACCGTCGTGGAGATAAAGGTATCCAAGGAGCTGGAGAAGCTCATCCCCAGAAATCGCGAAGCCACAGATGTGGTGGGGAACTTCACTGACAAGGAAGCGGATGCCTTCCTTCAAACCATTCTTCTTGTTCCCGAGCCGTTGAAGGGGAGCATGCAAAGGACGAAGCTGAAGCCGGCGCACCGACTGCTTTTCGACGTGATTTCCAAATGCGCCTTCGCATATGGAGAAGCCTTCGGCGACATCAGCAGGCCGAAGCTCAAGCAACAGAAGGCCCTAGAGGAACTACACCAGGTCGACTGGCTGGGCTATGTTGAAAGTCAGCTGATGATGGAGAAGCAGAAAATCTCCTAGACAACAGTTGAGTCCGGAGAACTGCTATTGAGTGTCAAGGGGACACTCAACTTTGGAACAAAGATTTCTGCCCTCATCCTCCAAGCTACACAGGGACTGCCGCTGACATGGGAAGGCAGTGAGGACACGCCGTTCAATAAGCTGACGCTGTTCCCCACAGCCAAGAAGGCAAGGGACGTTGTGGAGGCTATCTACACCCCCAAGGGTGCCCCTAAGCCAGCTGTGGAGTCAGCAGCTCGCCGCCCTTCGAGGACCAAGCCGGCGAAGCGCCAGCTGGAGGAGGTCGCTGAGGAGGAAGAAGACGAAGAAGAGGAAGAGGAGGAACCTCTGCAGAAGAGGCCAAGGATCAGGATCATCCAGCCAGCGGCTCAACCATCCACAACAAGTCCAGAAGTGGTTAAGCCGGCTGAGGCGAAGGAGTCAACCGAATCCAGCCAATCGGTTGACCCAGTTGGATTCATTCTTTAGTCGCATCAGGACATAGCAGCTGAAGACGTCGAAATTCAAGTGGAGGATTCCAGCTCCTCCTCAGATGACTCTACTTTATCTGAGGAGTCCCACGACAGTCAAACTAGAGCTGATGCCAGCCAGGTAAACCCACCTGTGACTGAAGAAACCCTCCTGCCAGCCAACTCTCCATCCAAAGAGGATCCAGTTCTCTCAACTGGTCCTCAGTCAGATATTCCGAGCCTCTCGCTCGATGCCAACGTTGTGACCATTCCTTTGGCCAACGTTGATGAAACCATCGAACCCGTAACCTTCGATATTGACCCCCCTCAGATCGATGAAGAAGCCAACCGCCAGGCGATCCTGGCTGAATATGAAGGAAGACTCAGCTACTGCTTCCGAAAGCTGATTGGCATGTTCCCCGAGGCAGCCTTGATGCCCATATTTACTGTTTTCGGGACGGATCTGCTCTACCAATTCAGCGTCATATTCAGCTATTGGTACGTGAAGGAGGAGACCCTCAGGATCCATGGTTGGGACAGGTTGAAGGTCGAAGAGTCCAACCTGAGGGAGTACTTCGATTATCAAAACCTGGAGGTGGCATACAACCAGAAGGTGGCTGTGCTCCGACGACGTCTGGACAAGAGCATCCAAGAAGGGACAGACACCAGGGAGCTGTGCAACAATCCTGGAGCTGTTCACTTTCTTGATGACATGCTAGCCAAGAATGCCTCCTGCATGGACGACGTCGACGCAGCTGATGAGGCGGCCAAGAGAGAAGAAGACAAGCTCAAGGCCTACCTCGCCAGCCGATCTGCCATGGTTGTCTCGGAGCCTGCTGCCCAGCCACAACCACAGCTTCTGCCCGGACCCTCCGATCAGCCAGCTCTCTCAACCGACGCCATCTGCGAGCTGATCTCGGAGAGGGTCAACCAGCTGAGGCAGGAGATGTTGTCCAAGATCCAGCTGAGCAAGGTGGAGGAAGCTGACAGGATGCAGCAGCTGATGGCAGAAAATGCCAGCTTGAAGAATCAGCTGGAACACCTCTCCTCCTCTCTATAGCACCAGTTCGAAGACCTCTCCACTTCTTCCAGCTCGGAGGTCTCGGCTCTAAGGAAGGCCGTTCAGAGCCTCAGCTCGAATTTCAACGTGTTCAAGACCGTTGCTGAATCTGACCTCGCAAAGTCCCAGCAGACTCAGGACCAGGAGTGGATGTTTTAATTCGCCTCTTTCCGAGCTGAGTTCGTCTCTCTCCACAAAGAGGTCTCTGCGACCATTGCAGCTGTGCAGCGAGCTGAGCAGGAGCGCCAAGACTTGGAGTTGGCCAAGAAGGTAGCTGAGAAGGATGCTGTTGACGAACTGTTTTCCCGAGTTCAACAGGCTGAAGCCAAGTTGACCTCCTTGGATGGCACTGTAGCCACCCTTTTGGATGATGCCAAAAAGGGGGAAGATAAGGAGCCAGCAGCTGGGGAAGACAAGGAGCCAGCAGCTATTGTTGGACGAGGGAAAGCTGTTCTCCAGCAAGCTGAAGGTGAAGGAGTGCCAGCTGAAGGAGCTGAGGGATCGCAGCCGAACTGGAAGTCTCCCACAACCTCGTAGCCGAGCTCACGGCCGAGCTCGATGCAGAACTTGACGGGATATCTGTTGAAGATTGCATTGAAGCTGCCAAAGCTATGGGGGAGTCAAAGGAGAAGTACTTGAATCCCTCCTGGATCAAGAAGTTCGCTGCCGATCAGGCCAAGAAGGTGGCCAAGTTCGAGAAGGAGCTCGCCAAGGTGGAAAAGAACGTTGACAGGAATAAAGCCAGCCCGAGTGTGCGAAGAAACAACAAGCACCAGATGAAGGCTGAGGCTAGGAAGTCGACGCGCCAACTGCAGAAGGATGCTCCGCTCTCGTCTCGGTATCCACATGTTGACAAGTGGATGAATGCTGAGTGGAACGATGACTGGGAGCAGTTCAAGCATGAGTTTGTCAATGACTTTTACTACAGGAAAGTCTACTCGACTGAAGACCCGAGGCAAGCCTTCAAGGAAGCCCTGTGGGAACTCAGATCTGGAGACCCCGGAATGTTTAGTCAGTTCAAGCGAGCTATGCTGAATGCTCAGCTTGATCCCAACACTGTTCCAGTTCCGAAGATGTGCAGGTACCGCCCTCCGATGATCAAAGGCACGAGCACGCCAAATAGAAATACGATCATGGCTGAGGCAAGGCAAGTCTGCAAGGAACACGGCGTCAACACTGGGATCGAGTCGGAGGCGAAGAAGGAGATCTTTAACCGTATCTTCAGCAAGTACGGTCAACAGTATTTTTGAGCTGTCAAAGTTTTTGAGCTGATGAAGTTTTTTGGATGTTGTAGTTTTTGAAGCAACTGTTGTATCTTTATCTGTTTTGTGCTTAACCTTGTAACCTTCAGTTGTAACAAAAACTTCAAAGTATATAATACGATTCACCTTGATGAACAATTACTCATTGTCCAAGCTCTGAATCACAAAGTCTTTCAATATCATGTTATAATTATTCTAACCCTTTGATGTTTTATCTTATAGACTGTCTAGAATTTCAGCTGAGATTTTAGATAAGTTAGTGAGTTTTAGATCAATAGTGGTTTAAAGTTGTAAGTGGTTTTGGCATCATCAAAAAGAGGGAAATTGTTGAGAAATTTATTAGTATAAGTTTTGATGAATTTCAAAACCGACTGACCCCAACCGAGTAGATGTTGCCAGAACCTAATGTTAGAATTTAGGCTCGCTGTTTGAGCAAAGTTAAGATTTTATCTTTACAGGTCTCCAGCTGAAGATGGCAACAAGGCGTCACTCAGACAGAACATCAGTTGTGAAGAAAGACAACTGAGAGTTCATATGTTCAGATGCAAACAAGGGGAAGTCTTCAAAACATCAGTTGTGAAGAAAACCAACTGAGGGTTTGTCAGATGAGAAGCAGTAGAGAGGAAGAGAACATCAGATCATCTGAAGGTTCAAACCCAACTGAGTAAATACAGGGAAGACAACTGAGTGTTCAGTTTCAGAACCTCAGTTGTAGAAATCGAACAAGAAGATCAACTGCTTGAAGTTCAAAGTCAGCTGAGAGTCCAACAGTTCAGAACATCAGCTGAAGACCACTCAGATGAAGATCAAGACTTTCAACCGATGAACCGAGGTTGACTGTCAGAAAGGTTAAGATTTGAATTTCAAAAGGAAGTCACATGAGGGTTTGACCGTTCAGTCACTACCCCATCTGGCCCAACACAAGGCTGTCTCAGATGGAAAGCAGAAGAGCACAGATGCCATATCGGGAAAGTCTGCAGAGATAAAAGACAAGCCATCGCTATCAAACGATCAGAGATCAACAGCTCCTCCAACGGCTAGTTGATTCTCTCCGCCTATAAATAGAGGCATTCTCTCATTCGAGAGATACACCAGACAGACTAAAGCAAGAGAGAATTGTGCAATCACAAGAGAATCAAGCGAAAGAAAAATCTGCTAAAATCCTATTCTAAGAACATCAGCAGCTGAGAGTTCAAGAGTGATAGAACATTAGTAGCTGAGGATTCATAGAGTGAAAATCTGTCTTAGATCTTAGTTTGAGTGTTTATTCGTTCAAGCCTTAGATCCAGCTCTCATTCGTGATCGAGCTGTAGTTGGAAATCCCACCCACACTCACACCCTAAAAAGTGTGCTAGGACCTTACTCTTCCTGTAATTGAGTAGTCAGGTCGTCAAGTACCCGCAAACTTGACATAGGCTGTTTAGTGCCCGGAAACTAATCTGTAAGGTCGATAATTACCCGCAAACTTATCCTTAACGGTTGCTCAGCCCGCGTAAGCTGAGTGGTTCTGTCCAGAAGAACTTGGACTGAGGTGTAAGGATTCACATCTCCCCGTGGACGTAGGAGGGTTATATCCGAACCACGTTTAATCCTGTGTGTCTGTGTTTGTTTTTATTCAGTTGCTTTTGCATTTTTATCTGATCAATCTAACCGACATACAAACCTCATTTGCATTTTTTCAACCGAGCTGTTTTGGTTCTTGACCAACCGAGCTGTTTTGCGTGAATTGTTTTTAACGAGTTTATTTTCCACCACATTCCGCACCGCCTCACTCTTCCAGCTGAGGTCGCTTACTCAGCTGTGAGATTCCAACTGAGTCCTTTTTTCTCAGTTGAAGTGATTTTTCAGGTTTAAGTTTTTAAATCCTAACTGGTGTATCCCCCCCCATACACCAGTAACTCGTTTCGGGACCATCACAGGTTGACAGGATGGTGATGGCATGGATACTTAGTGGTGTGGTGTCTTTGGTTGAGTCGAGTCGGATGTCGGACTGGCATTTGAACGTCTCCATACGTGTGAATGTTAAGTTTTGAGTCAAGTTTCCGCTGCAACTCTTTGAAATGATGTCTGTTGATATATACACTTTGATACTTGTTTTTTCTTCCGAGCGTTGGGCTCGTTGACTTTAAATGTTTTGTTGAATCTAGTTCTCGTTGACTTGATATACTTTTCGTATTCTCGTTTTTGTTGAAATTTTATTCTCGTCAGCATGAAATACTTATCATATTCTTGTTGGTATGTGAATTAAAATGCTGGGTTATTGCTTCTGTATGTCTTTGTTAGCCTTATTCGAGTGTTACTGCTTTTATTGATGTTTCCCCGAGCATGTTTCCCCGTATTTGAGTTGATCGTTAGTTGATTAGGTTGTGTTGTTGTTCGTAAGTCGCACCTCGGGAGTCGGGGTGTGACAGCCTTCCTCAGTCTTTCTGCCATCTCTTGCCCACGGTAGTCTGCACCTTGCCTTCTGGAGTGAAACATGCAAACGTCTAGATTGACCATACCACTGAAAGTGGAGCAACTCTTCATCTTGATTTGGACTTATGCCCTCGGTAGCTTGAGCCACGAGCACGGCTACTATGGTCATTGCCTCGTATCGCCAGTTCCTTCTCTTTTTGCATGTTTTAACTCCAGTCTTGCCCAATACCTGCCTTTCCTTGCCCTGCCAACTCAAGTGTCCTCCCAGACACAAAACAGACACAAAATACACTATAACAGACTCAATCTAGATCTAAAACACACATGACAAGAGCACAAAATATGGGCTCGTCAGTCCTTCACAATTTGACATCAATAAAAGAATAAGACTCGGCGCGAAAGACGTAAAGTAGATTTTGGCTTCGACTGAAGGACTTCTACTTGACTCGACTCTCTCTATTTTTATCTTTTCTAAATCAATATCCTTTCTCGACTTTCTTGCTCTCGACTCGTCGACTCTACTCGGTTACTAATTACTTCATCTCGTATTCTCATTATAAATTATTATTGCTAATTGGTAATCGGCAATACCTTAGCATTTCTCATTAATTAATGAAATATCATTTATCTCAACTTCGTTACTCGAGTTCGTACTTGCATTCTCAACTCAACTAATGTCATATCAAATCAATCATGTCTCATGCACGCATTCTCAACAATTTGAACAAATCATTTCATCACAAACAAAATACAAATATTTCACATAAATATTTAGATTCAATCAAGCATAACAACTTCAACATGATTCGTATTCCAAACTCAATTATGAATTGACTCGACTTTGCTCGATTTTAGCTTTTAGAAAAGATGTTAACTTCAGTAAAATAATTTCATGTCTTTTCAATAAAGCGAATAAAAGTTCAAGTAATAAGAATAAAACTCAAATAATCACTTAATATTTCTCGACTCAATTTATGATATTATTTCAAAAATACGTCATCTTTTCTTAACTACGTACCCATACTCGCATACATATTCTTACTTTATCTTATTTAGTATGTCCCATTTCTTATTCTCAAAGAAATTCGTTTTCTTTTCTTAATATTCAAAACTCGATAACTGTAATACCCCGAATTTCTATGCCTTTAGAGAGCATTTTAAATTAACTGAGTGAGTTTAAATGACGAGATTTGAGGAATAAAAATTTTCTTTTCTAAATAAACAGAAATGAGTGAACGATTGGAATGCCTTATGTGTTTTTGTGTGAAATTATCTGTTCTATTTCTTGAGATGATAATGTGACGTATATGTTGAGTTGTTTATATAAGAATGAGTATGAGTTTAATTTTTGGAAGAACCCCGAAGAGTTTGTCTAATTGAAAAAGAATAAAGTTGATCGCCGAGAAATTCTATGCGCCGAAGAACTTAGAATAGAGTTGAATTAAAATCTTGAAACCTAGAAATTCTTCTAAGGTCATTGAGATAGGATAAGAGCTTATCCGAGATAATTTGAGAAGAGTTACGAGGATTTAACCTTTAAAGGATTAATGACCGGATTAATAAGCCGACTAATTTCTTTTAAGATTTAAAAGACTAAATGATCGGAATCGTTAATCTTTTTATTAAAATGGGAATTAGGTTTGAGATGTTTTAGTGTCAGAAATGAGACGAGGAGAGATTAGACCCGTTTATAGCATAAATGAATTAATACGGATCATTTTATCCGGAAAACCTTTACGACCGGGTAATTAATACCCGTAACGACACAACGAGGACAAGTGTCGTCACCTCTCTCCCTCTCACCGCCACCTCACTACCTCTCTCCCACCTCTCTCCAATTTCCTATGCACTTTAATCATTATGTCTTACCACAATCTTAGCAAAAGATTGCATGAAAATTCAATCACATCAACACTTAAGTATATCAATTTCCAACACTAATTGTCATCATTCCTTATTCTCTTTGTTGGACACAAATGCATGCATTCTACCTCTCTCTCTCTCTCCATATAAAAGGAAATTTCCTTCATTCTCTCTCTCACATTCAAAATCCCTCAAGAAAACAAAAAGAAAACTCTCTCTCCCTCCCTACTCTCTCCCTCTCGGCAAACACACACACCACACACATACATTTGATTTTCTTCCATGCAAGCTTAACTTTCAAGCTCAAAATCCATGGAAATGAAGTAAAGATCATCATTCCCCATCCAGTTCATCCATACCTTCAAGAAAAAGGTAAAAAATTCATCAATTCCTTGAGTTGAAATCCAATGATCATCCCCATTTTTTCTTCATTTTTGGATGATTAATTATTATGTTGTATTTTTCTTTGAGGATTCAAGAGGAGTTCTTCCTTACATCCAAGCTCAAGTTTGAAGCCCTATTTTCCCTTCAATTCGATCCCAAGAAGCCAAGGAGAAGAGATCCATCTTTAATTTTCAAAGTATGATAATCCATTTGATTAATTGTATATATGTATATCTCTAAGCCCTAAAAGAAAGAAAACATGCATGCATGGTATTTATTTTATGTTTAGGCAAACTTAGGTTGTTAATGTGAGATTTAAGTGAGAAGAAATCGATAGGAAAATCGAACACTAAGATTTAATCGGTGAATTAAGAGAAGAAAAAGAAATTAAATCCCTGAAAAAATTGATGGATGACGAAAATATTGAGGAAAAATAGGAAAATGTGAATTTCTTGAGTTATTGTTATTTTGATGCTTAATTTATGATTTTATTCATGTTGTGAATGAATATATATGCATGAAAAATTGAGAAATAAAATGTCCAAAAAACCCTATGAATTCCGTGTGTTTTGGGTGAAAAAGAAGGATTTATTTTGTTGATTTTGTTGATGATCTAGTTGATGTTTTGATCATGAAGTTATGATATGATATGTTGATGTAATCATTTATGTTGTTAAGTTTAAGAAAATGAAATTACATGTGAAGTTATTAAAGAAAACAATTGGTGATAATTTAGAAGATTTGATAATTTTGATAATATTGTGTATTAAAATGTTAGTTTGAATCCTAGATGGAAATAAGATCTTTTGTATCAAAAAGAGCGAAGTTTAAAAGCTTTTAAAATATTAAGAATTGAAGAATGCATAAAAAGATATGTCTAATAAATACTCTTGTATTAAAACTAAAAGATTTGAATTTTTATTAAAATTAAATCAAAAAGAAATTTTGTAATTAAAACTTAATAAGATAAACTAGTTTTTGCAAATTAATTGAAGAATAAAGGAAAATGTTAAATAAGGATTTGGTCTTAAGTCAATAACAAGAAGAAAATGAATTTATTAAGTAAATAAACAAGAATTAAGAAAATCGAGTTAAAAATGAAAGAGAATAAAATAATAAGGAGATAAAGAGAAGTTTTAATCGAGTCGAAGAAAAGATGTTAGGCGAGTTAAGTTAAATACTCATATAGTTTAATCAAAAAGGATAATGAAATAAAATACGAGTAATGGTTTTGAAAGAAATTAAAATAAGTCAATTAAATAAGTTGTGTTCAAACCATGTAGATTGAAAATAACCCAAAGAGAATTGCCGAGTTAATAATTAAAGCAATAATAATTGAGTTAAGAAATGAGAATTGAGTTAGCAATAGAAAGGAAATCTCTATTTCATAAGAAACTAAAATAAATTAAGAGAATTTTTATTAATTGAGAAAAAGGTTATAAAATACTTCATAGGATAACGAATTTAGAAAAAAAAGCGTTGTTTATAAGCAGAGAAAAGATAAATCATATTGTCGAGTTTTATAAAAAGAATTCTTGATGGAATTGAGTGCTAAAGTATAAATTGAATAAATGTTAATGTGTCTTGAAATGTGTTTGATTTATTTGGATTTGTTATGTAATTGAATAAGTGTTTAAGTGCACGATATTAATTGTGACATGAATAATTACTAAGTTATTTGTATGCAAAATGATTGAGCTATTGATTTGTTAAATCGAGAATTTATTTAGTTTTTAAAAGAAAGCTCGAGTAATGGAATGTAGATAGATAACGTTTCATAATTAAAGCGTGAAGTGCTAAGACGTTGGTTAGTAGCATTAACCAACCATCGAGTAGAGTTAATGGTTTAAAGACGAAAATGCGAAATCCTTTAGAAAAAATAAAGCGAAGAGAGAAACGACTCAAGTAGAAGTTCTTCAGTTGAGTCCAATGCCTTTTATCCGTCTTTGCGTATCTCATTTCTCTTTATCGATGTCGGTCTATGAAGGATCAAGCCGGACGGATCGTTAAGTGAGGACGAGTAGCCCTTAAACCGCCTAGCTAGAATCTTCGGAAGTCAGGTGGGCTTTTCTGAACCAAAACTAGCAATGAAGTTATTATGCTATTGAGTATTATTATATAATTTTAAATGCGATTGACTCGCCGTTTTTATTGAGTTTGGTATGTGTTATCATCTGTTTATATGAGATGTTATTATCCTGTGAAATGCGGAAAACCCACGTGTGGTATGTTGAATGTTAAGGTGACTGTGAGCCTTGCTTCGGTTAGGCCAGTCACAGTGTTCGAGAAGGAGGTCTACTTCTCGGCACAATGAGATTATTTGTGGCAGATGATGCATACTATTGATATATGTTATGTTTGACTGCGCAGTCTATTTAAAAGAAAATGTTTTAGCATGCACAAGTAAAACTGTTTTAAGTTACTTAAGTACTTGTGATGTTTCGGCAAGGCAAGTTCAATTGTTATAGCTTTTTAAAAGCATCTTTATCCAAATATTTTGGCATGTGTTCACTGAGTATAAAGTACTCAGCCCTGCGTGTATTTCGAAATGTGCAGGTTGACTGGATGGTGATGGTATGGATGCTTGGTGGTGTGGTGTTTTTGATTGAGTCGAATAGAATGTCAGTCAGGCATTCGTACGTCTTCATACTTGCGAGTGTTGGGTTTTGATGCAAGTTTCCGCTGCAATCCTTTTGAATTGATGTCTGTTGATACATATACTCTGATACTTATGTTTTTTATTCCGAGCGGTGTGCTCGATGATATCAATGCCTATTGAAGTTTTAATCTCTTGACTTGAAAAACTAATCGTATCCTTGTTGGAATGTGATTTTGAAATGCTCTGTTATTATTTCTTCATGCCCTAGATAGTCTTATTCGATCGCTTTGCTCTTCATTTATGTTTCCCCGAGCATGTTCCCCGTATTTTAGTTGATTGTTAGTCGATTAGGTTTTGTTGTTGTTTGTAAGTCGCACCTCGAGAGTCGGGGCATGACAATAACTTTAACGTCTTATTATAAGGACTTGAAAATCAAACTCGATTTATACTACTCAAGCATTGTCAATTCTTCAACACTCGACGAGCAATTAAACACTTATCAATTTATAACTCAATTCTCAAAACAATTCTCATTAAATTTTCTTTTGATTCTCTTTTTTAATTAATTCTAACTCTATTATTTTTGTCTCGAAACTCTTTTATTAATCTCGTTATTAAACAAGTAAATGATCTCAAACTCGACTCTTTAATTAATTCTCTTTAAAAGAAAATTTATTTAAGTTCTTTATTATTGAAAAGTATGTTGATAAGAGAACTTAGACCGTTGTTCTAAGATTTCTCCCGATTCTCTGAGAACTTAGACTATTGCTCTAAGGATTCTTCCGATTCCCTAAAAACATAGACATTTTAAGAAGCGTTGGCTCCAAATGATTTCGAAAGAGGCGATCGGATCGGAAATGACAGAATGAAGGGAATCAAAGCAAATAAACGAATGTCACCTGCGTAAAGTGACATGAACAACAGACTCGTTGGAGTCGATTTGTTCTTTTTAAATGAAAGCCGTAAGAATTCCCTTTTGAGGAAATAAAATAAAGAATAAAAAGAAGAATAAGAACAAATAAGTTGATAAGTTAAAAGGAAAGGAAAGAAACCGTTAAGAAATTTTCTTCGAGGAAGAAATAAAGTAAGAAAGTAAAAAAAAATAATAAGCAAAAGGATGAAAGTAAAATCGTGATTTTTTTTTTATTATATGATTGTTTGGGTTACCGTTCTTGAAATTGCTAGATGAATAAGATAAGCTCAGATTAAGTGGTTAAGTATTGCAATTTTGAATAATGGAGTATTCTAATTGTAAATTTAAGAATTTTCTTAAGATAAGTTATTATCCTACCAGTTGCTGATCCGTGTTTCTTAAAACGTTTTAAGATGGCTTCTAGTAGTGACATGATTCAGGAGAATCAATCCCCGCCACAGCGTACTTGGGCAGATGAGATATTGGATGAGTATCGTGACTACAAGGCAGGCCCGAGTGATGACATTGGACAGATAGTTAGTAACTTTTCAGCAGTTTACCATGCAGCCCGGCACAGTGTTACAGAGCGTCAGGCTATAGCAGACTTGATTGTTCGACTACCAGATGAGTAGTGCGGATGGGCACATGATGTGTCTTGGTACTTCCTTGCACTGTTCGGCGATGATACTGAGCCAATAGGAGATTTCTCAGGATTCGCTCTCGCCGTACACGAGCGTTTCTTTCAGAACAGATTCATAGTGTCAGTTCCCATTCAGAAGCACCACCCCTACCGTCATTTTTCAGAGCCAGAGCCAGAGTCTTTGAATATGGATCCGGAGATGGCCACACCGTTAGAGTTACCACTAATCCTTGCACCCAGTGAGGATTTAGTTCCAGAGATAGGATACCTGGAGATCGGCACGGAGCTTACTACTATGATAGAATTTCCATTCCCATTTAGACCACTTGAGGAGATCTGTGCAGAGTTGGCGAGGTCCGAGGAGAGTTTGAGGCAGGACCATCCAGGGTCCATTCTACAGAGGAATACGAGTCTAGTTCACCTCCCGAGCACCTGCTGCCTCCAAAGAAGATGACAGTAGAGACCAGTTTGGACTACTTGGTTTCAGACTCGGGGAGGACAGTTTCAGACGTGCCTTCACCACCACCACTTACACTTTTGGACGGCACTACTTTAAGGGTTGACGAGGCACGTCAGCTCGTCTTTGGTACAGATTCTGAGGAGGATCTGGACGAGGATCCGGAGAAGGACCCCGAGGAGTTTCAGGCCATAGAGGGAAGTAATGACTCGACTGCATCTTGTTGAGCAGAGCGTCTTAGACGCATAGTAGCAGTAGAAGTTTCTTTTTGTCTTATAAATAGTCGGATCAGTAACCATCCTTTTGTAGTACTCTAAGCGGATACGAAGTTTTGGGATCGTTTCCGTTCTAGTACTTCCAGTAAGTACAGGAAATGCAACTTGTTAGTGCACCCGGTATATAGATAGGCAGTTAGCCTAGTTTAGACTAGTCATAGTCTAACTTTTTGTATAAGTCCTCGTTGGAGGCAAAACTAATATTCTTTTTGACATATATATAATATATATATGATGACCCGATAGTGGGCTTAAATCTTGTGAAAGTTTCTTCTAAGTACGATTAGAAAAAAAAGTTTAGATGAATATTTCGATTTAAACCGAGAAGTTAAAAGTTTAAAAGAGTTAAGAATCGAAGCTATTTTTATCAGTTTTTTTTTCCATGAACTTGTTTAAGTCAGGAAAAAGGGTTAGTAAGTAAAAGAAGGTTAAGTAAGTAAATGATTAAAAGCAAAAATGCTAATGAGAATTTCTGTTTTCAATAGTTTTGAAATGCTGCCAAGAGTAGTAAACCAAAGAGGACCTGGTAGACCTCGGGGACGTGGTAGACGTCAAGCTTGAGTTGAAAGAGAAGGGGAACAGGAATATCATGAAACCCCTCCACCACCATCACCATCTCCACCACCACCCTGTTGTGATATTGAGGACTTATTCCTCAAACGAAACCCACCTGTGTTTAAAGGAACCGGTAACCCAAGCGATGCTGAGCTTTGGGTGCGAACTATAGAGAAAATCTTTAAACTCCTCAGATGTACTGATAAGGAGCGTTTGTCGTGTGTCACATTCCAGCTTTCCGGACCAGCTGACTACTGGTGGGAGGCTAGGCAGAAAGTTATACCTGTAGAGCATCTGGCTCGTTTTACATGGGAAGAATTTAAGGAAGCATTGTATGATAAGTACGTAACTAAGACCTATAGAGCTCAGAAGGAGGCTGAGTTCTATAATTTATAACAAGGAAAGATGACAGTAACCGAGTACGACGCCAAGTTCTGTGAATTAGCAAGGTATGCACCTGCTCAGGTAGATACCGAAGAAAAGATAGCGAAGAAGTTCCATGGGGGACTTAAGCATGAGCTAGGTGTAGCACTAGCCAGTCATGGAAGACTTAGCTACCCAGAGATACTAGGGCGAGCCCTAGAGATGGAGGAAGTAGAGCCCGATGAAAAGAAAGTCGTAATACCCACACTCCAGACTCAGAATCGAAACCATTCCAACAACAATAACAGCAACTTTAAAGGAAAAAGGAAATGGGAAGGAGAAAACCAGGGAAGAAATCAGTATGGCTTTCAGCAGCCAAATCAGAATAATCAATCAAAGCAAGGGCAACAGACAAACAATAACCAAGGAAAGGTTACCGTTCCTGTCTGTCCTAAGTGTAATAAGATGCACTACGGTGTCTGTCAAGCAAACTCTGGTGTTTGCTTTAAATGTGGACAGAAAGGACACGTGAAAAGAAATTGCCAAAAACCGATGCAACCAGTAGGATCAAATCAGTATGAACCTTTAAGGGCAATTCAGGCACAGCCGTTGCAGCAGATGACGCAGCAGCAGTATCAACAGCAACGGAGTGCAAGGGCATTCATGATTAGGCGAGAGAAGCGCAATAAGGGCAAAGGAAGTTAGGCAGGTATAGGACGAACTTTTTGATTACCTTGTCATTATTCTGCCTCATACCAGAACTTTACATTCGTTATTTCTAGTACCTGTCGACACTATAAGAGTAGGATCAGAGTGCGCTAATCATAAAAAAAAAATAACCATGCCTTAAGAGAAATTATCATCACTTCCTTAGTTTTTCTCGAACAATAGAATTTAACTTAGGGTCTTTTTAAAGATCATAGCAAGCAAACGGAACGTAATAAAATGTTCGACATAGGTAAAATCGATGAGATGGATTGATTATCTATTAACTGCGCCACTCTATATGGAGCATGCGCCGAAAGAACTAGAAGAGCTTAAGATCTAGCTGCAAGAATTATTAGACCTTGGGTTCATTAGACCGAGTGTTTCACCGTGGGAGCACCAGTTTTATTCGTCAGAAAGAAGGATGGTTCTATGAGAATGTGCATAGACTATCGAGAGCTAAATAAGATCACCCTTAAGAATAAGTATCCTTTGCCAAGGATAGAAGACCTCTTTGATCAGCTTAAGGGCGCAGGAGTCTTTTCAAAAATAGATTTAAGATCTGGGTATCATCAATTGAAAAACAAACCCGAGGATATACCCAAAAAAAAAAAAAACTGCATTTTGAACCAGATATGGCCATTACGAATTCCTAAGTTATGCCATTTAGTTTGACTAACGCCCCGCAGTATTCATGGATCTTATGTATCGAATTTTTCACCCATACTTAGACAAATTTATTTTGGTATTCATCGACGACATTCTCATTTACTCCAAAAATGAAGAAGAACACAAGGAACACTTGAGAATAGTTTTAGAAACGCTTAGAGCGGAGAAGCTTTACGCCAAATTCAGTAAGTGCGAGTTTTGGCTGAAGGAAGTAATGTTCCTTGGACACATCGTATCAGCAGAAGGCATCAAGGTAGATCCAACCAAGGTAGAGGCACTACGCGATTGGAAATAGCCAACAAGTCCGAACGAAATTAGGAGTTTCTTAAGTTTAGCCGGTTATTACAGAAGATTCATCGAAGGATTCTCTACGATTGCTAGACCTATGACGCAACTACTTCGGAAGGAAAACAAGTACAGATGGACGGACGAATGCGAGAAGAGTTTTCAGACACTCAAGGAGAAGTTAACCACAACACCAGTGTTAGCTCTGCTAGAAGCAAATAAGGAATTCATGGTCTATACAAATGCTTCGATGAACGGATTAGGATGTGTATTGATGCAAGACGGAAAGGTAATAGCTTATGCTTCGCGACAACTTCAACCTCATGAAGTTGAGTATCCAACCCATGACTTAGAACTAGCAGCCGTTGTGCATGCGCTGAAGATTTGGAGACACCATCTCTATGGTGTTAATGTTGAGATTTTTACGGACCATAAGAGTTTGAAGTACTTCTTCGAGAAAAAGGAATAGAACATAAGGCAAAAACGATGGCTTAAATTAGTCAGGGATTATGATTGCGGAATCAACTATCATCCACAAAAAGCAAACGTGGTAGCCAACGCGCTGAGTCGTAAGACTCCAACCAAGTTAGGATGTCTCTTTGTTGAGAAAGGAACTCTGGTACGAGAATTTGAGGAAATGGACTTAGAAGTGCTTGATCCACTTGAAACAATAACAAACCATATAGCAGCACTAGTAACTACACCAGACTTACGAGAAAGAATCTTTAGTGCCCAGAGAAAGGACGAGTCGATCAAAAAGCTTTGGCTTAAGATAAGAACGGTTAAACCAGACGATTATTTCAAAGCACTAGATCATGCGATTTTATTTGAAGGTAGACCTTATATCCCTAATAACGGCGAATTAAAGAACGATATCATGAGTGAGGCTCACAATACGCCATTAACAACATATCCAGAGAGTACGAAGATGTATCAAAACGTAAGAAAGAATTTCTAGTGGAACGGCTTGAAACGAGACGTTGCCTCGTTTGTAGAACGATGTTTTGGGCTTGTCAACAAGTGAAAGTTTTATGCCAATAATCGCAAGGAATGTTGCGACTATTAAATATTCTCAAATGGAAGTGTAACGTTCGATAGAGATGCCAAATTCACATCGAGATTTTGAATCATTATGCAGAAGGAGTTAGGTACCAAACTAAACTAAAATACTGCTTTTCACCCCTAGACGGATGGACAATCCTAGAAAACGATTCAAATACTCGTAGATATGTTGAGAATGATAGTATTGGATCGAAGTGCAAAATGGAAGAATGTTTTGCCGTTGGTCGATTTCGCTTATAATAATGGTTATCAGGCTACGATAAGTATTGCACCTTACGAGGTTTTGTATAGGAAGAAGTTTAGATAACTGCCTTATTATAATAAGGTAGGTGAAAGAAAAGAACCTAGGACGAGATACGGTCAGTGAAATGATCGAGATCATTCGATAGACTCGAGTCTGAATAAAAGAAGTTTAGAGAAGATGAAAGTCTTATGTGATTTACGCCGATCAGAACTTAATTTCCAAAAGGGAGATAAAGTTTTCTTAAGATTTCTCCGTTGAAGAGAATCATTAGATTCATGTCAAGAGTAAGCTTAGACAAAGATTTTTATGATTTCTAGATATCTTGAAAAAGATAGTCCGTGTCGTCAAGTCTATGAAATGTTTATTATATTTGCGTATCTCGTTGAGAAAGTACGTGTTCGTTTCTAAACACGTGATCTACCAGCAAGACATAGTTCTTGATTTCCGATTTAAGTGATAAGTTATGAAGAAAGGCCGCAATCGATCTTGGATCGAAAAGTGCGAGAATTAAGAAACAAGTCAGTACGAGTAGTAAAAGTAATATAGAATCACCACGGGCAAGAAAAAGCCACGTGAGAACTTGAAGAAAAGATGGGGAAGTAGTACCCCGGATAGATTGATAAAGATAAGCAAATTTCGGGACGAAATTTCTTGTTAAAGGGGTAGGATGTATTACCCCGGATATTTTTTTCCGACGAAAAATAAAAATTTGATTAGTAATTTAGGGCTTTGCACACCTGAGTTAAGGATTTTCGATTCTAAGATTTACGGTGAAATCCGTTTCTGAAAATAAATTTCAGAAGTCGGTCGAACGACTACTGTATTAGGGTTTTCGCGTCCAACAAATTTATCGTCCGAAAACTCAGATTGAAAAACCGTCAGAATTTACATTCACTCTTTCTTCGATACGAGTTCACCGGAGAAAGTCAGTTTTTATGATTTTTCCGGGCGAATTTTAGACTGTCTAATCCTGACTTTTTCTCAGATTTTGAAAAATGAATTAGGTTTTTCCGAGTATGTGATTTATTTCTAATCTAACGGATGAATTAGATTTCGTCGAATACATAACCGACTAAAAAGTTATTTCTCGACTTTTATAACGTCGTTTAAAACCCGGAAACGAGATATTTCCTTCAAATAAATCTTACCCAAACACTCCTTAGCGAGTCACCACCCTTTAGTTGGATATTTTATCTCACTTTATGTAATAGTATACATGAGTCATCTCTCTCTCTCCCTCTCTTCCATTACCGCCACTTCTTCTTCTTTCTCTCCCCATTCTCTCTCAAATTCCTCCATTAAAATCATCTTCTTCAAGCTTTCTCAAGAATACAAGTCTCCCGTCTACCGATTAATTTCATTTCCGAGTTCATATTTCGCAAGGTAAGAACTTCGTCTACGTTATGAACCGAACAAAATCTTGATTCCATCTTTTTATTTTTTTCGAAAGTTAAGAGGTGAAGAGGCATGAGGATCCTTTGTTTAAAACTTGATATAGTATGCTAGAATTAAGTTTTATGGATTGAATCATGTAAAAAATCATCTCATCCTAACCTAATGTCATTACCGATTTTTTTTAAGGAATTAGGGGTTTTATGTAGTTCGATTTCCTTGACGTTTGATTGATGAATTAGTGATCTACATGATGTTAGATCACTACATGATTTAATTTAGAATTTTCTAAAAATAAAAATAAAAGTGTAAGAGATGAAGAATGCATGATTTGGTGTAGTAGATGATATGATATGCATGAATTGTTAATGGAAATGGTATGTAAGATGATTGAGGATGAATATATTTATTTGAGATTTTTCTAAAAATAAAACACAAAACGTAAGAGACGGAAACTCGTCGATAAGTTGAAGCTCGATAATGTTTTTAGAATATAATTTGCATATTAGTGATGCTTGATAGATAATGATCGATGTTGTAAAATTTGAACGAAAATGGAGAATGTAGGATTTTTAGTAAGAGACAAGCAATCGTCGATAAGTCGAGCATGAATAATGATTAGGGTTTGTGATTTGAACTTATGATAATCTTGTTGGTTAATGATCGTAACCATAAAATTTGAACGAATTCTAAAAAGATTCGAATTTGGATAAGAGACGAAGAAATGAGATTAAAAGCCGATAGAAAAGTCGAATAAGGAAAACCTTTTTGATAATATTGATTGTTATTGATTGATGAACGAGTTTGTCGTTAACGACTTTTCCATCCGAGATACGAAATGTTATGAGTTATAGTTAAGAAACGAGAAGTTGATAAACAAAAATGAAATAGGAATTGAATTTGAAATTTGATTTGGTATAGTAATTGGTTAGTTGAAAATGACGAGGAAATGCTCGTCGTTCGTTTAATCAAAAGACGTGAATGTGAACCCGATTAAGGGATATTGCATGTTGACTGTATTGAGATGGAAATTTCGTGAAAATAAAAGGGGAACAGTATTGATCGAACCTAGGGAATCGTGCGTCGAGATTTGTCGAGCATTAGGGTTTCGCGCGACTGTTTTCGACGTTTCACGGAAACTGTCATAACTTCTCGATTGCTTAACAAAATCAAGATCCGTAAATTGGAGAGTAAACTAGATACCTATGGCTTTCTTTTAGTATAAATTTCATTCCTTGTTTAAGAATTCTCTGTTCTAAGCGAACTCTAGAACTACTGTATTGTGCAGAAAGTTTCCAAAACTTAATTTCTTAAGTTGAATCCTTTTCAACTTCGTTCCATATGAACTTTTAAGTCGTTATAAGTTATCGACATCCATTATCTACTGACCTAAGTGCCGAGTAATGAGCCGAGTCAGTTTGTAGACGAGAATTGATCGAAGTCTCGTTTATTCGTTAATCAAAAGAAAGTAGTAAAGTGCAAAGGCCTAAAAGTCTAAAAGGAATTCAATTTCTTTTCTTTAATCGTCTTCATCGATTACTAAGTTTGAATATTTGCGATAAAAGAAGGAAGTCGGAGTTGAAGACAGGACGGAAGACCGAAGGTTAAAGTTTGTTCTATAAACGATTGAGGTGGGCTTTTCTATATACAAACTAAAATGAGCGATGCTCGAAAATCTTTATTTACAGCTTTGATAACTGTGTTTTCAAAGTGATTATCAGGGCATAAATGATTTTGATTTATGTGAATTTTATAATGCCTATCTGATGTTGGCTCACCAACTGTTGGTTCGCCAACCAGTTAACGATCGGATTCTGAGTTAACCCACAGTGTGTTATCCAGAATTAGTGTACACGATAGTCGGTGTGCATGGTGCTCTGTTGAGGGGTAGCCAGCTACGGTGAGGAGCATGCGCGGAAGAAGGCCTTCTTTCCCGGCGTTTTAAAAACAGATTACGTGCTAATATGAAAGTGATAACTGTCAGAAAATCTTGATCAAGAAAAGTAAATTATGTTTATAAAAGAAAATGTTCAGTAGGCACGGGTATTTGATGAAAAACCCCGATGTGCTATCCTTTTAAGATGCCTGATTAATCTATACTTATGATATGTTTTGGGCAACGTGCCCACTAAGTATGTTTATACTTAGCCCTGCATATGTTTTATAAAATGTGCAGGTTGAGTGACGGGAGCGGTGAAGGTTGAGTAAGGATTGAGTATAGAGTTGAAATAGTATGAAGAAATGTATGTCAAGCTTTACACTTTCTGCTGCCAATCTTTTTGAAGTTAATGTATCTATCTTTCGGGTCTAAGCCCGTACAATGAACTTCGTTCCTTTTTGATCAACTTGTCGAGTGATCCTTCGAGATCAACTCTTCCTTTTAAATAAAGTCTTGTTCATAGAAGTTATTTTGTTATTAATGTCTGTTTATTCGTTTATTCTTATTCATCCCCCCTTCTTCCCCGCTTCTTTAATCCAACTCCTAGTCGCACCCCGACTTTTGCCGTCCCTCGGGATTTGGGGTTGTGACAACTACGCACTTATAATCACTGGCAATGTATCATTCTCTCCCAAGAATATGTACTTCAAATGAGCGGGGAGAGATTTAAGTTCCAACCTCGGTGCTCGAACTAGTGAAGGCACCAATCTATCTTCATCTCTGATCTTGGGCAATGCATATGGGGACAGTCGGGGTCTATCCATTTTCTCTGCTCCTAAATACTCCAGTGCTCGACTAACCTGGAGAGAATTATGTTGGCTCTCTTCAACTTCTCCTTGAATGACTGCATCCAAAGGATCTTGACTTCCAAGAAGAGGGATTGCCTCTTCTACTGCTTGATCAACGTGGTCAATGTACTCGACCATCTCCGTATCTTGGGGTGTGCTCCATCGCCTTAAATAAATTGAAAGTAACTGACTCCCCATCAAACTCACATGTGAGTTGCCCTGAGTTGCAATCAATTATAGTCTTGGCAGTCTTTATGAATGGCCTTCCCAATAGCATGGCTGATGCTTTAGCTTCTGTCTTGCCCATGTCAAGGACATAGAAATCTGCTGGGAAAATTAAGTCTTCCACCTTGACTAGCACATCTTCCAGTATGCTCTCGCTTAAGGACTGCTGAAACACTCTCTCCTAAGAGAATCTTAAACTCGTCCACGCTTTTCACCTTCTTTGAGCAAAGCTCCTTCAGAAATCTTGCACACTTGGGCATGTTGCGTAGTGCTACGAGGACGGGCAAGTTGATCTCCACTTTTTGAAAGATTTTAAACATCTCCTGTAACTCTTCATCCTTTTTATTTCTTCTCAACCTAGTAGGAAAAACAGCTCGAACAACAGGGTTTGGTTTGACATAAACAGATTTTGGAATTTCTTCCTCGACATCCTTCTTCTCATCTACTTCCTTATCCTTACCCTCTACCTCTTTCTCTTTTTCCTTGGGCAACACAGTATCAGAATCCGACATCTGTACTCTGTTGGGCAACGTCTTTCCTCCCCTCAGTGTGACTGTATTAACTTGGGCCTTAAGGAGCACTTCAGGTTGGGCAGGCAGTTTACCTTGCCTCTTTTCAAATATCGACATAGCATTGACCAAGTTAGTCAGTTGGTTGGTCATGCTTTGAATGGCTCCCCTTGTCTCCATCCTAAACTTCGTAAGTTCCTGCTGTATTCTGATGTTATCCTTGGCAACTGAAGTTACTTGATCCGTTAGGCTCGGCCTATTCTGGTCTCTAGGAGGATATTGCTGTTGTTGCTGAGGTTGTACTTGCTGTTGTTGCCCAAACCTTGATAGTTATTGTTTCCATACCTCAAGCTCTCATGATTCCTCCATCCTGGGTTATAGAATTTTGAGTTTGGATCATATGGCCTCCCTTGGTTATTATTGTTGAACCCAATTGCATTGACCTCCTCTTTCAAGCTCGGTCATTGATCCGTTGCATGCGTGATCGCCATGCAAATTCCACAAGCTCGCACCGCTTTTTTATTGTTGCCTGATAAAACAATTACCAGGGCATCCATCTTGTTGAACATCTGGTTAATCTTATCCTCCATTCCAGTCGAAGTTGGTGGTGATTTGGCTGTAGTTGTTGTTAGCTTGGGCAATTCTCCCCCATCGTCACTCAGCTCCTCTGCCATTTCAGCAGTCATCTTGAACACGACACTTGGTTGCTTCCTCATAACTGACCCTCCACAAGCTGCATTGACCAGTGCCCACTCACTCGTTCTTAGTCCAGCCACGAAACATTGGACCAAATCATATTCCGTAATTTGATGGTGAGGGCACTTTGCTAGCATCTTCTTGAATCTGTGGAAGTACGAGTAAAAATCCTCTCCAATGCCCATCTTAATGCTTGTAATCATCTTCTTCATCTTCTGAATTCAGGCAGCTGGAAAGTATTTTTCCAAGAATTTCTGTTGCAGCTCTTGCTAAGTGGTAACACATCCGGTGGGCAATGAATAAAGCCACTCCCTTGCTTTGTCTTGCAAAGAGAATGGAAAGGCAATGAGCGTTACATATTCGCTCAGATTTCCATCAGTATGAATGGTTCCACAAGCCATCTCAAAGTCTTGTAAGTGTCTTTGAGGATCTTCGCCTGGGTGATAGCTGAACTTGGGCAGGACCTGAATAAAATGAGACTTTAAATTCCATCCTCGCGTGGGTGTAGGAAAAGTTATGCCTGAAGGCCTTAGGTTCATGGTGTTGGGAAACACCATCTCCCTTAAGGTTTTCTCCTCCTCCACTGGGTGCTGCATTGACGTTTCGCTTTGATTGTCTTCTTCTGCTTTGCTTGACAAGGAAAGTTCTTCCTCGTCAAAGGTCTCCTCTGGAATTCCTTCCAATGCCTCTTCCTTCCTTCTTCTTCTTCTCTGCTCGAATCTTCCTTAAGGTCAGGTTGATGTTATCGTCGTACCGCGTTTCTCATTCCTTTTCTATAAGGTTAGTTTCTTGCATAAAATAAGATCAAAGAAATTAGCACAACAGAAATTACCACTGTAATCAACTCCCCGACAACGGCACCAATTTTGACGCAACCGTCGTTTAAGTTGCGACAAAATACAATTTGTATTTCACTCCTATGCCTACCCCTAGGAACAACTAGTTGGCAAGTACGGGGTCGATCCCACAGGGAGTTGCTGGCGATAATCTTTGGTTGGGGCACAAAAAGGTTGTATTGTGTATCTATCTACTATAGCCTTGGGCAACTGTCACTATCACCTTTGGTGAACTGCTGAAAGTAAATATCTGTAACTTGACAAGCAAAAAGATTAGTAATAAAAATAATCCAGATTTAGGTTTCGAATCCATGAGTATAACTTTATCTCGATCATTGGTTCAAGAATATTTGTTGCGTAAGTGTGTCAGTGGTTATAGGCTAAACTATGCAGGGTCCCCAATGGTCACGCCGCCACGTACGCTACATAGTCCGCCCAGCTTCATCTTTATGTTCAGGTCTTGACAGGGACACCCTAGC
Source organism: Schizonepeta tenuifolia (assembly GCA_029490685.1). Lineage (NCBI taxonomy): Eukaryota > Viridiplantae > Streptophyta > Magnoliopsida > Lamiales > Lamiaceae > Schizonepeta > Schizonepeta tenuifolia. The sequence continues at coordinate 20,410,998 of CM055955.1, read as the reverse complement.
CAATCCTCTTGCTTGCCCAAAAGTCCCCAGCATAACATTTTATAAGGCGCATGTTGGTCAAGTAGCATTTGGTTCTAGATGGGCCTACTCCGGCACCATGAGATATCGAGGATCTCCGTCCGACTTACTCCAGCATTGACATATCTTTGCAGGTCTAGGCCAAGACATACAACCCGTTCTTGCCGCTCTCGAGGAACGTAAGGCAAGCACGACCAGGACTTGATAACCCTCCTGCGATGTAGGAATCCGTATGTGCCCAGGGCTCGTTGGCCTTTCGAGTTATCCGTGACCACCGAACTTCTTTGGAATCATTGTCGAATGCCTCGGGAACACACTTATATACAACTATCAAGAACACTTAGACCTCACGAGATCTACAAGTTATACATCATATCATCTATCCTAAACCTAGATTTAAAGGCTTAGCTAGACATAAAGTAAATAAACGAAAACAAAAGAGATAAAGAAAAACATACTTGAATTAATACGTTAAGCAAAAGGTGTTTGTCCTATTGGGACTTAATATTAAACGTAAATTGTATCTAAGAACATAAACATAAATTGTTTGCTGCAGAAAACTAAAGAAATAAAAGCTGGAAAAGTGTATTGTGTGCCTTGCATGGATGGATGTATTTATAGAGTAAAAGAACTAGGGCAAACCCACAAACAGGCCTTCTAGAAAATGGGCCAGCTGCTTCCATGTAAGGATCATCGGATAAGGTTGGAAAGAATTCCTTCCTTATCGCTAAAACATGCTGCTGTTGAAGTAGGAAACATCGATCTCAATCTGCGCAAGGAATTTTTTTTCTTTATAGGACTCTAACAGATGCATCTTCACGCGCCAGCGCCATTGCCCAAGCTCTGCACTCTGTATTCCCCAATCTCTCTGCCATCACTTGCCTACGATAGCCTGCACCTTGCCTTCTGGAGTGTAACACACACCATATCACTGAAAGTAGAGCAGCTTGATGCGTCTTCGACTTTTGGGCCATTTGGCCCTATTTTTTCATGTCTTTTTATGTATTTAGTGTCTGTCCAGGGGAAGGAAGTTATTTTTCGAAGGAAGGAAGCTCAGTCCGAGTCAAACAGAAGAAAGGTGGTCAGAATGAGCAGAACTGGAGTGAATTCAGTCGGTTGCAAGGACTACGCAAAGTAGTATGCAGCGCAGGAGATGAATTGAAGCAAGAGACGAGGTTGAAAGGAGGATTCTATGTGAACCCTAAGTTGCTGTTCATCATTCGCATTCGTGGTATTAACGCAATGCACCCAACAACAAAGAAGATCTTGCAACTGTCTTGCTTACGAAGAATCAAATCATGGAGCATGCAACCAGTTTGACCACTACAGCAATTGTCAGCCAGTCGCCAGAGCTAAAGAAGGAAAGCTGCGTGGAGAAGATTCACAGCATATCTGCCGAGCATTTATGAAAAGAAGGATCTTTAAGTCAGCGCATCACCCTAAATCAATCAACTAATCGGAGATTGTCAATCACCAATCAAGTCAATCAGGAATAATCAGCATCTCGCTCAACATGGAAAGTGCCAATCATGCCAATCCAGTCTACTCGCTTAGGGTTTTGCTCGCTGCCATTGCTACTATAAAAGTCCAGCCGGAGCGGCTGGCACAATGTTGGTTAATCTATCATTCTCCAGTTCTTAGTCCGAAGAAAACACTTTTACTCTCAGTGCTATATTTTCTGTTCAAAACAATTTATCTGCTTTGATTTACATTCCGCTGTGAAGAACAAATCCAAGGCTGTTTGCCTTAGGTACTTTTAATTCAAGTATTTCGTATTTCTTTTCATTCATGTGTTCTCTTTCGCTTATCATTATATATTTAATTATGAGTGAGTAATCTACTTAGTGAGATTTGGGTATGGGAAATGATTGACTGTTGATATGTGAAACATTCGTGAGGCACTTGTGCCATCGGTTGAGTCCAGTAGTTCTGGAAGGACTGGAGCAGAACTCATGGGCAGTCCTGACTTAACGGGTGATCACCGCTCGGTTGGAGCTGTACCATATCAAGCAAAGGCAAGGCAATACAGACGGCAACGTTCGATGTGCCCATGACAGAGTAGCTAAGCAGCACCTGACATGGTGTTGTAGATCTGGATGGTGAGGAATGGACAAGGGGATACTGCGTCCTTCTTCAGTCTTGGGCTTCTCTAACAATCACCCATCAACTGTGACGAGGCATCAAGCCATGGTTATCGACCAAAGGACTCATCTCGCGTATCGTAGACATATCGATGACAGGTTGGACGTAGTACCGGAAATGGATATCCCGCGAGTTATGTCTACTCTGTAGGTGCGGACATGGGAAGCTTGGGAGAGAAGGTTGGTGAGGGTCATACTTGGAGAGATCGGGTATGACTACTATCTAAGGAGGAGTGAAGCACGGCCTTGTGACCGGGGTGAAGCGTGACCTTCGGACCAAGATGACAACAAGGGATTCAACCATCCCAAGTGTGGAGTATGAACTCTTGAAATGCCCCAATATCTTTGGGCCACGCCTTGAGTTTATATGAAGCATGGACGGATCTTCACTGTGCCCATGACCGAATTAACATATCAACAATGATCATAACCTACCCCAAATCTTATCCCCATTTAATATTTAATTTCCGTTTAGTTTATTGTGTAGATATACAGATTGAGACCGTGACAACTCGATTTGTACACTGAAGAGTAAGGTGGTTCATCACTCTCCGTGGGATCGACCCTAGCTTACCGCTAAGTCTAACCAGTCCGGTAGTGGGCATAGGAGAGTGTACTGTCCGTCTGGGGCATACACAGGTATTTTGATCGTACCACACGACGGGTGCGTGTCAAAATTGGCGCCGTTGCCGGGGAGTGACGCGCAACAATTTTACTCTTCTCATTTCATCTTCCACTACTAGTGTATGCGTGGAACTCGTCGAGTACAGAGAGCATTAATCTTTGATCCAGATATTGAACGAACTGAACAACGACTACGCGCACTTGCACGAATAGCGAGACGCGACGCTATGGGTGAACAACCACAGCCGCCGCAGACCCTCAAGCAGTTGGCTTACCCAACTAATCTGAATCTCAGGCCGAACGGGATCACCTTACCAACGAATCCTTTCGCACCTGACCGGTTCGACTTGAAACCTGCATTAATACAGGTCTTACCGAAATTTAATGGATATCCAGGAGACGACCCGCATACCCATCTTCAAGACTTCGAAATGACAGTGATGCATCAGTCCAATGAGAAACAACAAGAATATGTGAAATTGGTTCTTTTTCCATTCTCATTAGTGGACAGAGCAAGGAGATGACTGTACAATCAACCTCAAGGAAGCGTTACCACTTGGGCAGAAATGCAGCAGAGCTTATTGGAAGAGTTTTTCCCAGCTACAAGAGTTGAAAGGATGTGATGGGACATCCGAAACATTAAACAGGATGGGCTGGAGACTTTTTATGAGTACTGGACTCGCTTCAAACAGTTGTTAAGCAACTGTCCTCATCACCAGATCACTCCAAAAGATCAAGTGGAAAGCTTCGTAAAGGGCATGCTGATGAGTGATCGAGGACTTGTATTGGCTGCATGTAATGGATCGTTGCTGAGCAAAACACCTCAAGAGATTTTCAAACTCTTGGGAACAATGGCAGAAGATTCCAGAGATGATGGACATGAAAGAAGCAGAGAGATACCAGAGAAAGGAGAGGAAAAAGATAAACTGACAAATCTGGAAAAGGAGATGAAGGAAATAAAGACACTGCTGAGTGGTCTGACCATGCAGAAGAAGGTTAGACAGTGTGGCCTATGCGATGCAGTGGGGCATCAATCTGAAAATTGCCCCAACTTTGGTGAAGATATAATGGACGTAAATGCCATAGGGGGAAATGAAGGATTTCAGAGGAAGCATGACCCGTTTTCAAATACGTACAACAGAGGGTGGAGGGATCATCCTAACTTTAGATGGAAACAAGATGGTCAACCACAACAGAACGGTACAGGTCTACCGGGATCATCTCAATCATTTGCCCAACACCAACAGCAAGGACAATATCAGGGAGGCCCACCACAACAACAACACTACCAACCACAGCAGCAGCAGGTGTATCAACCGCCTCATCAGAGGAGAGCACCATGGGAAGAGGCCATGGAAAGTATGGCTAAGGAAAGTGAGAAGTTCCGCAATGAAATCCGAGCTGGTATGAATCAAACCAACATGCAGATTGGTCATTTGGCGAAGGCACTGGCGAAAGTAGAAGAGAATACAGGGAAGCTCCCACCTCAAGGGATCAATCACAAAGAACAGGCACAAGTGATAATCACAGAGGTGGATGATGAGCAAGTTGAAAAAAATTTGGCGGAGGCAGAAGTTAACCGGCAAAAAGAGGAGGGAACTAGCAACAAAATTACAGGAGAAATAAATGGTGATGAGCAGACCGAACCCCCTTATCCGGGTAGACTTCGACAGAAAACCAGAGAGAAAGAAGCCAATGATATGATGAAGATCTTTCGAAAATTGGAACTTAGCCTACCCCTACTGGACGCGATTAAGCAAATTTCAAAGTATGCCAAGTTCCTTAAAGATCTCTGCTCGAGAAAGGTGAAGATTGATGAAGATGTTCGATATATTATGGGAGAGAGTGTGTCAGCCATTATACAGCAGAAACTGCCACCAAAGAAGAAAGATCCGGGGATGTTCACTATCGCTTGCAACATCGCAGGCAGGAACATGGACAAAGCCATGATGGACTTGGGGGCATCTATAAACGTTATGCCGCTAGCAGTTTTCAACAGGCTCAACTTGGGAGAACTACAGAACACCCGAGTTGTCATACAATTAGCAGACAGGTCAAACGCGTATCCAGAAGGTGTTATCGAAGATGTGCTGATCAAAGTAGGAGAGCTGATTTTTCCTGCTGACTTCTACGTGCTGGATACCGGTTCAGAAGCAAAGGAGAACTCCATTCTGCTGGGCAGACCATTCATGATGACTGCAGGGACTAAACTGGACATGAAGACTGGAATTCTATCGTGTGAGTTCGATGGCGTGGTAGAAAAATTCAACATTTATGAAGCCATGAGAAGGAAACCTGAACTAGAGTCTGTAGAAATGATTGACATATTCGAACCATTGGTGCAAGAGCAAAACCTGGAATTCAGCTCAAGCAACACCACAGAAAGGGTGATACAAGCCGGACTGACCGATCGAGATGCCGTGCAAACAGAGGACCTCGAGATGAAGGAGGCCATCATGGAATTGTACTCTTTAAAGAAAAGCACTTTGGAAGCAGCAGTGGAGGTTGACAGGATGATTAAAGATATTATCTTGGAAGTGTACTCCATCGGAGAATCAGGACAGGGCAAACCGGAGTTGTTCTCTCAGTATGGGCAACACGAGAAACTGATGCCATCGATTGTGAAAGCTGCAGTCTTAGAGTTAAAGAAGCTGCCAAAACACTTGCAATATGCTTACTTGGGACCGGAGGAAACTCTTCCAGTGATTATCAGTTCTGATTTAACCATGGTGTAGAAAGAAAGACTAATCAGAGTATTGAGAGAGAACAAGGAAGCCATTGGTTGGACCCTGGCAGATATAAAGGGTATCAGTCCAACAGAGTGTATGCACCATATATACTTGGAGGAAGGAGCACGACCAGTACGGGATTCGCAGAGGAAAATGAATCCTGTCATGAAAGAGGTGGTACTTAAGGAGATCCTAAAGCTTTTGGAGTTGGGCATAATTTACCCTATATCCGACAGCCAATGGGTCAGCCCGGTTCACGTCGTGCCGAAGAAATCTGGGATACAGGTTGTGGAGAATGACAAAGGCGAGCTTGTTCCAACAAGGCTACAAACTGGGTGGAGAGTCTGTATAGACTACCGGAAGCAGAATATGGTCACACGGAAGGACCATTTTCCATTACCCTTTATCGACCAAATGCTGGAACGGCTAGCTGGTAATGCTTATTACTGCTTCTTGGATGGATATTCAGGATATACGCAAATATTCGTAGCTCAAGAACATCAAAAAAAGACCACGTTCACTTGCGTGTACGGGACTTTCGCCTACCGAAGATTGCCATTTGGTCTTTGTAATGCACCTGAAACCTTCCAACGGTGCATGATGAGCATTTTTTCAGATTTATTGAAAAATTGCATAGAGGTGTTTATGGATGATTTCATGGTGTATGGTGATTTGTTCGACACATGCCTTAATCATTTGGAGCTAGTTTTGAAAAGATGTGTGGAGAAAAGCCTGGTACTCAATTATGAAAAATGCCATTTTATGGTGAAGGAAGGCATCGTACTGGGCCATGTCATATCGGAGAGGGGGATCGAAGTGGACAAGGTAAAAATCTATTCCATCGCCAAGTTGCCGTATCCAACTACGATCAAGCACATACGGGCATTCCTTGGCCACGCAGGATTCTACCGCAGATTCATAAAGGATTTCGCAAAGGTTGCTCAACCCATGACCCGTTTGTTACAACAAGATGTACAGTTCGACTTTGATGACGACTGTAAGGAGGCATTTCTGAATCTATAGGACAGATTGGTATCAGCCCCTATTATTCAACCGCCAAATTGGGAGATACCATTCGAAATCATGTGTGATGCCAGCAATTACGCGGTTGGAGCAGTACTGGGGCAGAAGAAAGGTAAGGAAAGCCACGTTATATACTACGCTTCGAAGACTTTGAATCCAACTCAGTGTAGCTACACCACAACTGAGAAGGAATTGTTGGCAGTGGTTTTCGCAATCGAGAAATTCAGATCATACCTTCTGGGCACAAAAGCGATCATTTACACCGATCACGTTGCTTTGAAATACCTCATGGCGAAGAAAGAATCAAAACCACGACTTATCCGGTGGATATTGCTGCTCCAAGAGTTCGACTTAAAAATAAGAGATAAGAAGGGAGCCGCCAACCTAGTAGCTGATCATCTAAGCAGGCTACAAATGAAAAATGATGATGGTGAACCAATAGAAGACGCTTTTCCAGATGAGAGGCTGTACGCCATACGAGATCATATGGAGATTGAGACTTTGTATGCCCTGACCGAGAAGGAGCCCTGGTTTGCAGACATAGCAAATTATCTTTTCACTAAGGAAGTGCCACCAGGGAAGACCAAGTTCGAGAGACAGAAATTGGTAACACAGGCTCGCTCTTATTTTTGGGAAGCACCACATTTATTGAAGATTGGCACAGATCAAATCATACGGAGGTGCATTCCGAAGATTGAACATGCTCAGATATTGGAGATGTGCCATAGCACAGCATGCAGTGGCCATTTCGGTGGAAGAAGAACAACGCAAAGAATATTGGATAGTGGATTCTATTGGCCTACAATCTTTGCTGATGCTAAGAAATGGGTACAGGGCTGCCCGAAGTGCCAGATGGTAGGGGGTATCACCGCAAGAGATGAAATACCTCAAATGCCTATTATGCCTGTGGAAATCTTCGATGTATAGGGAATCGACTTTATGGGACCACTCCCTAAATCAGGAAATTATGAATACATTTTGGTGGCAGTCGATTACGTATCCAAATGGGTCGAGGCAAAGGCTACAACTAGAAATGATGCTCATACGGTGGCAGAATTTTTGAGAGAGCAGGTGTTTAATAGATTTGGAGTTCCAAAAATCCTCATCAGCGACCAAGGATCTTATTTCTGCAATGCCACCATTAGAGCACTCACCAAAAGAATGGGGGTGAATGACACGCACCCGTCGTGTGGTACGATCAAAATACCTGTGTATGCCCCAGACGAACAATGCACGCTCCTGAGCCCACTACCGGACTGGCTAGTCTTAGTGGCAAGCTAGGGTCGATCCCACGGAGAGTGAGGAACTACTTTACTCTTCGGTGCACAAATTGAGTTGTCACAGTCTCAACCTGTATATCTGCACAATAAACTAAACGGAAAATCAAATATAAAAAAGGAGGTAAGATTTGGGGTAGGTCATGATCATTGTTGATATGTTTATTCGGTCATGGGCATACTGAAGATCCGTCCATGCTTCATACAAACTCAAGGCGTGGCCCAAAGACATTGGAGCGTTTCAAGAGTTCATACTCCACACTTGGGATGGTTGAGTCCCTTGTTGTCGTCTTGGTCCGAAGGTCACGCTTCACCCCGGTCACAAGGCCGTGCTTCACTCCTCCTTAGATAGTAGTCATACCCGATCTCTCCAAGTATGACCCTCACCAACCTTCTCTCCCAAGCTTCCCATGTCCGCACCTACAGAGTAGACATAACTCGCGGGATATCCATTTCCGGTACTACGTCCAACCGGTCATCGATATATCTACAATACGCGAGATGAGTCCTTTGAACGATAACCATGGCTTGATGCCTCGTCTTAGTTGATGGTTGATTGTTAGAGAAGCCCAAGACTGAGGAAGGACGCAGTATCCCCTTGTCCTTTCCTCACTATCCAGATCTACAACACCATTGAAGGCGCTGCTCAGCTACTCGGTCATAGGCATACTGAACGTTGCCGTCTGTCATGCCCTGGCCTTTGCTTGTCATGGTACAGCTCTAACCGAGCGAAGATCACCCACTGGATCAGAACTGCCCATGGTTTCTGCTCAGATCTCTCTGGAACCACTGGATCCAACCGATGGCACAAATGCCTCGCGAACATTTCACATATCAACACTTAATTATTTTCCCCACCCAAATCTCACAAGGGGAATTACTCACACATAATTAAATACATAAGCACAAAATAAAATGAACACATGAATAGAAGAAAATATGAAATACTTGAATAAATACCAAAGGCAAACCGCCTTGGGCTTGTTCTTCACAACGGAATTGAAATAAAAGCAAGTAAATTGTTTGGTACGAAAATGTAAAAGAAAATACTGAACTAAAGTGTATCTTGGGACTAAAAATGAAGTAGAACACGATGGGGAGTAGCCACCTTTGTTAGCCACACTTGCTGGCTTTATATAGTTGACAGACGTCAGTCTAACCCTAACCCAGCTGTCTGACAGTATCCCTGTGACTGACTTTTCATAAATAGATGATCGTGATTGATTTGATTGTTGGGAATGATTGGCTTAATTGATTGAGTTGACTTTATCTTTCTCTTGCTGTTGATATCCCAGATTCGCTGAAACCTTCCATCCTTGGCTCTTCACACGTTTTTTCATAAATTACCCATATGTGCTGATTGGGACAGTCTGTCATGGCCTTACCAACATGAGTGATCACCTTCCATATTTATCTTGATCTTTGATTGATCTGATTGGTGATTGGCCATCAATTATTGATTGATTAAGTTGACTCCGCGTTTTTCCAGATCCTTCCATTGTTAGGACTCGCCAGAACGCGTTTTTCCAGATCCTTCCATTGTTAAGACTCGCCAGAATCTCCTTAATATCTCTTTCACGCGTCTTTCCATATTTGGCTCCTGCTGCTGACTGTTGCTGTCCAGCATGGTCATATTGACTGCATCCTTCGGTTAGCCTCGCACCAGGTGGTACACTTTGGAAATCATCGCTGCTCAGATGCAACTTGGGCTGATTTGTCTCAGTAATGCCCATTTCGCTCATATTTCGTACATATGCTCATTTTCGAGCTTCCACCTCCAAAACATCTGTTTTCTCCCCTATACGACTCATACAAACACAAAAGAAAAGAAAAATGGGGCCAAAAAGACCCAAAAGTCGAAGACACATCAGTGAAACATAAAGTCACGACTGCATATCACCCTCAGGCCAATGGGCAGGCTGAAATTTCTAACGGGGAGATCAAGGGCATATTGGAGAAGGTGGTTCATCCCAATCGAAAAGATTGAAGCAATCACCTGGGAGATGCATTATGGGCATACCGCACTGCCTATAGGACTCCAATTGGCATGTCACCATTCAGGCTTGTATTCAGAAAAAGATGCCATTTACCAGTAGAAGTGGAACACAAAGCTTACTGGGCGATCAAGAGAATCAACTTCAGTATGACTAGGGCCGGAGAAGAAAGGAAGTTGCAAATGAATGAATTGGAGGAACTTCGATTGGAGTCATATGACAATGCAGTTTTGTACAAGGAAAGAACGAGGAGAATCCACGATGCAAAGCTTAGGAAGAAGGAATTTTGGTCTGGCCAAAAGGTGTTGTTATTCAACTCTCGATTTAAGTTGATGAGTGGGAAGCTTAGATCAAAATGGGGAGGACCTTACATCGTGAAGGAGTTATTCCTAAATGAAAGTGTCGAAGTTTATGATTTGAATGGAAAGGATACTTTTGTGGTGAACGGTCATTGCTTGAAACCGTACTTCGATTATTCAGAGTTGAAGAAGACCAAGGAGAAATGTTCTTTACTGGATCATATTTATCAGTAAGAGCCAAAGCTGGAAGTCGAGCTCAAGACATTAAACAAGAGCGCTGACTGGGAGGCAACCCAGGAATGGTCGTCGGTAAGACCACAACCGCTTTCCCTTAATTAGTTATTAAAGAATTGTTTTGAGTTAAGTGAGTATTGGGCTAAGTCAGAGTTGGAGAATGTAGGCCAAGGTGTTTTTAGAGTCTATTTTGAGATTCGAACCCACTTTGCGATGCAAAGTGTGTAGGTGGAGGTCCAGGGTGAATTGTGAACCCACTTTGCGATGCAAAGTGTGTAGGTGGCAAACCGGTATGTGGAATGGAGACGGTCTAACCAGGAAATGACGTGGAGGCGCATCTGACAAGGACGGCTGGATATAACTGTGGCGCTTGGGATTTCGCACGAAATTTGAATTTCAAATTTGGTAATGATTTTATTCCCTTGATTGTTTCGACTTCCCATAACTGTCACCTCACCACTCCATCAGTTAAAAGGAGAAAACCCTCCTCCATTAACCCTCACAGCCTCCATAACCGCCATACACTCAGCCACTTTCTCCACTTCGCCATAACCGTCGTCCACAAATCTGCCATTTAAACACGCAGATCCAGTTCTCACTCCACATACCTTCACCAGCCTTCGCCGTCTTTCTGAAAACCCCAAAGTTCCAACCATCACCATGGTCAGAATCAAGAAAGCCGCGCACAAAAGAACGAACAAAAGTGTCGCCGCCTCCGGCAGTACTCAAACCAAAGGCCCAGCCGCTACAAAATCTGTACCGGTGGGGGAGAAGAGAAAAATGCACAGCACCACTTCCGAGGAAACTCCTGTGCACAGTTCTGAAAAGACCACACCTACTCGGGGTGTGGAAGAAGAGGAACAGGAGAAGATTCCCTCGCCGGAGAAGCAACCCACCGGAGAAGGAGGCGCTGCGGGTGACCAAGAGCAGGTACAGGTCGAGGAAGAACCAGATGTTCAACCGCCTAGGAAGAAAGAGAAGAAGAAGCCTGCGGTCAAGGACACCACTACCGCAGCAGCAGCGAAGAAGAAGACCGCCGGAAAGAAAGCAGCTAGTCCTCCACCAAAAGAGCCTACTCCAGACCCCAGTTCTTCCCGCTCCCAATCTCAATCAAAGGAGGGTGGTCTGACCACTTCTGACCACGAAGAGAAGGAACAAGAAGGCGAGCAAGGGGGAGAGCCAGTGGGAGGGGAGGAGACAGAAAAAAGCATTCCCGTGCGGGGCCTGGAAGATGTCACCCCGCAGAGCAAGGAGAAAGGGGTGGGAGCAAAGAGGAAGCTCGAAACATCGAAACCCCTCTTATCGCTGAAGTCCAAACAGAGCAAATTAGGAGGCAAGGTTGGTACTACGAGCACGGTGAGGAGGGTTACAGCTGAGGAAAAAGGGAAGGCAGAGGAAGGAGAAAAAGAAGGAGAAGCAAAGGAAATCGAAGAAGAAGAAATAGAGAGAGTGGAGATCATCGACAGTTCTAACTCGGGGGAGATTCAAGCGCCTGTGAAGTCTACACCCAGTGTCACCACCACGAAATCAGGAACCAAGAGAAAAGGCGTACTACGACCTGCATCATCTGGAGCAACCATACCGCGAGACAACCAGCGGTATGCCATCCTGCAAAACAGGGAGATCCTCCCTTGGTACTACCTGTTGACAGAAAGCTTGGAAGCATTTGGAATCAAAGAGAAGGTGGAGGGATACTTCAAGGGTATCGGCTGGGGAAAGGTTTTAGAATGGAACTACCCTGCGTTCAAGAAGCTGTCGGAGGAATTCATGGGGACAGTGGAGTTCAAACCCCGCAGCAAATACGGTATCGAGACTCCGGGCACCCTGCACTTTCAACTGCGGGGCAGGATGTTCCCTCTCTCCATCAATGAGTTGAACATTCAACTCGGAGTACTTGAGCCGCGGGAGGTGTAAAAGGATGAGTATAAGGAGGCAGAGACGGTGGCCTCAGATGAATGGAAGTCTCAGATTGACCACTACTGGTCAATCATCTCCACCAGGAATCACTATGTGAAGAACAACAGCAAGTCCAATGAGATCAGAGATCCAGCGCTACAGATTTGCCACAGGTGGCTGGCTTACAACCTCTACGGGCGTTTGGAGGGGTCCAACGTGGTGACTCAACAGGAGCTGTTCATTTTATGGTGCATGATGGAGAAGAAACGGGTGAACTTCGGGTTCATAGCAGCGCAGCAGTTTCAGTTCGGCATGACCCACCACAACAAACACCTCTCACTCTGCCCTTTGGCGACGATTCTTGCAAAGAATCTCACCAATTTCGACTTGGAGAAGCCAGATGATCTCGCAGTTACTGATACAAGATTTCTGGACCAAGGGCGCTTCATGAGATGGAGGATTGTTGAGGTGGACGAGCATGGAAATTCCTCTCTGGTCCATCCAGAAGGCACAACAGGCAGAGCAGAGCCGAGCAAGGGGAATGAGCAGGCGGTTCCGCGCCGCTCAAACAACGAGATGGTTGCTGTACTGGCAGAACTGAAAGAGCTACGTGCAGAAGTAGCAATACTGAGGGCAGAGATGACGGCAATCAATACCAACATGAAGAAAGGCTTTGAGGCGTTGATGGCAAAAGCGGACGGAGAGGAGGAGGATGCCTCCGACCAGAATGAATAAGTTTCCTTTCCCCTATCTGTAGTTTAGGTTTTTTTTTTTTCTTTTTGTTCTTTTCATTTCTGACTTTTACGTTTTGTGTCAGCTGGAGTCTAGTGTAAAGTAAATCTATGAGTCTATGTGTGCGCATGATATATGGATTAGGGGAATGTGTGCATGTTGTTTGGTTTGACTGGTTTGAATGGTATGCTGAGCAACATTACATGTATAGCAGTAGAGGGAATACAGAAGTCCTTACCTGTGAGAATTGAGCCTATTTATTTCTATCTTCTGTGTGTTCATGCTGCTTAGTAATCCTAGAACTTGTTAGTGGATTTTAGCTGGTGGTGTAGATTAAAGGATAAGGGCAGTTTATTCATGATTAGAAGCCCCAGAATTATCTAGCTGAGCATGATAAACCATTGCTAACCACTTTGAGCCGAAGCACTTTTTCTTTCATAAGCCATTGTAATGATATTTGATTAAGAGTGTGTCTCCCACACTATACAAGATAAGAAGGGTACATAGATGATCTAAGTGGAAAGACACAAGTAAAAGAGGGGTAAAAAAAAGCGGTAGTTTAAGAAGAAGGCATACATGAAAAGAATGGAAATTCTAAGTGTGATCAAAGATCAATACATGCCTAAGGAAGAAATAAACCCCAAAGAAAGAAAGGAGTATGAGGATTAGTGGGAGCACTTATATTGAAAGAGCAGTCCATGTGACTGGAATCAGGTTTTAACCCACTGACCAAAAGTCCTTACCCTGCTCCGTATGCCCCATTACAACCAAATTAAGACCCTTTGATAAACTGCACCAGACTAACTGATAGCCATAAATCCTCAAACAAGCTAATAGGAAAGCTAATGCAGCATGAAATGAGAGTAAACACTAGCCATACACATGAGTGTGTGAGGAAGACTGCTAATGTGATCATGTGGTGTATTTGCTCAATGGGTTGTGGAATGTTAACCTGGTTTATATATGCATGCATGAACTGATTCATTTGATTGCGCACTTTCGTGTCTTGAAGTTTTATTTCTTTTTCATTCATCTCTCTTCTCGGTGTCTTTGTGAATCCACCAACATACTTGAGGGCAAGTATGGTTTAAGTGTGTAGGTGTGATGCGTCTTCGACTTTTGGGCCATTTGGCCCTATTTTTTCATGTCTTTTTGTGTAGTTAGTGTCTGTCCAGGGGAAGGAAGTTATTGTTCGAATGAAGGAAGCTCAGTCCGAGTCAAACAGAAGAAAGGTAGTTAGAATGAGCAGAACTGGAGTGAATTCAGTTGGTTGCAAGGACTACGCAAAGGAGTATGCAGCGCAGGAGATGAATTGAAGCAAGAGACGAGGTTGAAAGGAGGATTCCATGTGAACCCTGAAGCTAAGTTGATGTTCATCATTCGCATTCGTGGTATTAACGCAATGCACCCAACAACAAAGAAGATCTTGCAACTGCCTTGCTTACGAAGAATCAAATCATGGAGCATGCAACCAGTTTGACCACTATAGCAATTGCCAGCCAGTCGCCAGAGCTAAAGAAGGAAAGCCGCGTGGAGAAGATTCACAGCATATCTGCCGAGCGTTTATGAAAAGAAGGATCTTTAAGTCAGCGCATCACCCTAAATCAATCAACTAATCGGAGATTGCCAATCACCAATCAAGTCAATCAGGAATAATCAGCATCTCGCTCAACATGGAAAGTGCCAATCATGCTGATCCAATCTACTCGCTTAGGGTTTTGCTCGCTGCCATTGCTACTATAAAAGTCCAGCCGGAGCGGCTGGCACAATGTTGGTTAATCTATCATTCTCTAGTTCTTAGTCCGAAGAAAACACTTTTACTCTCAGTTCTATATTTTCTGTTCAAAACAATTTATCTGCTTTGATTTACATTCCGCTGTGAAGAACAAATCCAAGGCTGTTTGCCTTAGGTACTTTTAATTCAAGTATTTCATATTTCTTTTCATTCATGTGTTTTCTTTCGCTTATCATTATATATTTAATTATGAGTAAGTAATCTACTTGGTGAGATTTAGGTATGGGAAATGATTGACTGTTGATATGTGAAGCATTCGTGAGGCACTTGTGCCATCGGTTGAGTCCAGTAGTTCTGGAAGAACTGGAGCAGAACTCATGGGCAGTCCTGACTTAACGGGTGATCACCGCTCGGTTGGAGCTGTACCATGTCAAGCAAAGGCAGGGCAATACAGACGGCAACGTTCGATGTGCCCATGACCGAGTAGCTAAGCAGCACCTGATATGGTGCTGTAGATCTGGATGGTGAGGAATGGACAAGGGAATACTGCGTCCTTCTTCAGTCTTGGGCTTCTCTAACAATCACCCATCAAATGTGACGAGGCATCAAGCCATGGTTATCGACCAAATGACTCATCTAGCGTATCGTAGACATATCGATGACCGGTTGGACGTAGTACCTGAAATGGATATCCCGCGAGTTATGTCTACTCTGTAGGTGCGGACATGGGAAGCTTGGGAGAGAAGGTTGGTGAGGGTCATACTTGGAGAGATCGGGTATGACTACTATCTAAGGAGGAGTGAAGCACGGCCTTGTGACCGGGGTGAAGCGTGACCTTTGGACCAAGACGACAACAAGGGATTCAACCATCCCAAGTGTGGAGTATGAACTCTTGAAATGCCCCAATGTCTTTGGGCCACGCCTTGAGTTTATATGAAGCATGGACGGATCTTCAGTGTGCCCATGACCGAATTAACATATCAACAATGATCATAACCTACCCCAAATCTTATCCCCCTTTAATATTTGATTTCCGTTTAGTTTATTGTGCAGATATACAGATTGAGACCGTGACAACTCGATTTGTACACTGAAGAGTAAGGTGGTTCATCACTCTCCGTGGGATCGACCCTAGCTTACCACTAAGACTAACCAGTCCGGTAGTGGGCATAGGAGCGTGTACTGTCCATCTGGGGCATACACAGGTATTTTGATCGTACCACACAACGGGTGCGTGTCACAGCTCTTCACCTGGATTTGGACTTATGCCCTCGGTAGCTTGAGCCACAAGGACGGCTACTATGGTCATTGCCTCGTATCTCCAGCTGTTTCTCTATTTGCATGTTTTGACTCCAGTTTTGCCCAATTCCTACCTTTCCTTGCCCTGCAAACTCAAGTGTCCTCCTAGACACAAAACAGACACAAAAGACACTAAAATAGATTCGATCTAGATCTAAAACATACATGACAAGAGCACAAAATATGGGCTCGTCAATAATCAACAATGCCCAGAGATTGCTTATTCTTTTTGCCACCGGCCTCATAAAGACAAGAAATAGGAACATCATCATCGTCGGAATCATCAGAGAACCTTTGAGTAGAATGACTTCCTTCAGACATGGTGAATAATGATCAACAACACATGAACACAACAAGGGATCTTTGAGAGAGAGAGAGAGAGAGAGCTTCAAAACTAAGCAAAAGATGGGAGAAATCTTAATGCAGAAGCAACAATATATATATAGATTTCGAAGGCGGTGGAATTCTCTCTCTTAGAAGATAAGTATGGAAATAAATCCCTATAAAATAGGAGATGAGATATATATATCAATATTTGAATTGATCTTTATATCCAACGTTCAATTTCGAACGTAAAACAACTGTTGCAAACCCTTGGAAGTTGCAGAGTTGAGCACAGAAAGTAGTCGTTGAAGTGTTGCAGAGATGACGTCAGCCCTTGTCTACCCCAGCATACTGCGTGTGCCATTAGTTGTGCCCAAAAATACGGGCACAGAAACACACAGAAAAATAAGAAAAACACCAAGAAAATCAAAAACCAATAATGTACATATACATTGTGCTTATTCAGAAGACCACAAGGACAAGGTCTCTCTAGAGAGCATAGAGAGAGCAAACACCCAATGAGGCTCGAAGAGATTCGAACCTCGTTGCATCTAGGGTCTTAGTGAACAAGTCCGCCAACTGCTTCTCTGTAGGCATAAACTCCATGTTAAGTATCTTTTCTTCAATCAGCTCCCTTATGAAGTGATGGTGAATGTCTATATGTTTCGACTTGGAGTGGTGCACAAGATTCTTCGAGATATCAATCGCACTCTTGTTGTCACAGTAGAGAGTGAATGGCTCGAACGACACTCCATAATCTTCAAGCATTTGGCTCATCCACATGAGTTGAGTGCAAGCTAATCCAGTGGCAATGTATTCACCTTCAGTTGAGGATAGAGACACGCTCACCTGCTTCTTGCTGTGCCAGGATACTAGATTGTTGCCAAGGAAGAAACAAGCTCCAGATGTGCTCTTCCTATCGTCTGGGCTACCTGCCCAATCCGCATCGCGGTATCCCACTAAGGATGTAGTGTTGTCCTTAGTAATCCAAATACCAAATTCACTTGTTCCTCGAACATATTTGATAATGTTTTTCATAGCTAGAAGATGACTCTCCTTAGGATCTACCTGGAACCTGGCATAAACGCCGACACTGTGGCTAATGTCTGGTCTACTGGCTGTCAAGTAGAGCAAACTTCAAATCATGCTTCTGTATAGAGACTGATCAACAGAAGCACCTTTTGTGTCCTTGCTGAGCTTGATTGATGTTGACATAGGTGTGCGACGCACCTTGGAATTTTCTAGACCAAATTTCTTCACTAAGCTCCGAGCATACTTTGATTGAGTCACAAATATCCCCTCCTTGGATTGCTTAATTTGAAGTCCCAGAAAATAATGCAATTCGGCAAAAAGACTCATATCAAACTCCTTCGTCACGTGTCCCACAAATTCCTGGATCAGATCCTGAGACACAGAGCCAAAAATTATATCATCGACATAAATCTGAATAATGATGATACCTTCTGAATTACAATTATAGAAAAGAGTCTTATCAGATCCTCCACAAACATATCCCTTGGAGATAAGATATTTGGACAACGTATCATACCAAGCACGAGGTGCTTGCTTCAATCCATAAAACGCCTTGTTTAACTTGTAGACATGGTCATGAAATTCTGGATCGACGAACCCTGGGGGCTGCTTCACATATACATCTTCTTGAAGAGTACCATTGAGAAAGGCACTCTTAACATCCATTTGGTAAAGTTTGAAGTTCATGCAGTATGCCATTCCAAGTAGTAGTCGAATGACTTCAAGGCGAGTGACCGGAGCAAACGTCTCTTCATAATCAATACCCTTCTCTTGAGAGTATCCTTGAGCAATTAGTCTTAACTTGTTGTGAATAATTTTCTCCATCTCATCCGTTTTGTTGCAAAAAATTCATTTTGTCCCAATTACATGAGCATCAATGGGACGTGGCACAAGATACCAAACATTGCAATGAACAAACTAGAGCAATTCTTCTTGCATGGAGGCAATCCAATCTTTAATCAATAAAGCCTCATTGACATTGTTTGGAAGAACTTTAGAGACATAACACATGAACGCAATGTTTGCCACCATATGTTTGTAGTCTCTCACTACGTTTCTTATTAGTCTCCCTCCGGTGACATCTCCAATAAAATTTGTTAATGGATGATTCTTGGATACTTTTCTGGATGGACCTGGAGTAGTAGGGACTATCTCGTCTGTTGTGGAATCAGATGGAGCTTTAGTTTTGATAGGATCAATAACAGTGTCAGAAGATCTAGTCTGTGTAGTGGAGGAGGTTGGCACAGACGCTGGAACAGGTAAAAACAATTGAGCCTCATCTTCTGCTGCTGCTTCTGTAGAATCAGTGAAGACCACATTGATAGACTCCATGATAGTCTTGTTTGTCTTGACATAAACTCTGAATGCTCTACTGTTACGAGCATATCCCATAAATATTGCTTCAAGACCTCGATCATCAAGCATTTGTGTGTATTTCCTGTTATTCAGAACATAGCACACTGTTCCGAACACATGAAGGTGTTTGAGGTTGGGCTTCCTTCCCTTCCAGATTTCATAAGGAGTCTGATTTGTCTTTGGACGAAGATAGACTCGATTCACTATATAGCATGTTGTATTCATTGCCTCAGCCCAAAACCTGTCAGCCACATCTTTCGCCTTGAGCATGGTCCTCATCATCTCTTGTAAAATTCTGTTCTTTCTCTCAACAACTCCATTTTGTTGAGGAGTTTTTGGAGCTGAAAACTCATGAGCGATTCTTTTTTCAGCACAGAAGCTGAAGAATTCTTCACTTTGAAATTCTTCACCATGGTCGCTTCTTATTCTTCTCAAGGGAAGATCCTTCTCCAGCTTCACACGAATGCACAAGTCCTTAAAGCTCTTGAAAGCTTCTAATTTGTGTCGAAGAAATTCCACCCAAGTGAACCTTGAATAATCATCAACACACACAAGAACGAACTCCTTCTTTGCTATGCTTTGAGTTGGCAACGGTCCTACTAAATCTATATGCATCAATTCAAGAACGCTAGAGGTAGTGATACTTCGAACTTTCTTGTGTCCTACTTCGATTTGTTTCCCCACTTGACAAGGTCCACACACTACCTTATCATCAATCTCTAGCTTGGGAACTCCATGAACAACATCTGTGTTCAGAAGTTTCTTCATACTCCTCAAACTTGCATGTCCAAGTTTCTGATGCCAGGTCTCAGTCATTCCAGCACTAACTTGCAGACAGACATGAGCGGGTGTGACAAGATAGTACTTGTCATGAGATCTGCTGCGACCAGTCGTAAGTTCAGCTCCATTTTTTACTACTTGACACATACTTTCATCGAATATGACTTTGTATCCTTCATCGCATATTTGACCAACAGTGATAAGATTGGCCTTAAGTCCATCAACCAAATAAACATTCCGTAAAGGCGGCATTCCAGGTATGTTTAGTATTCCTTTCCCAATTACTGTAGCTTGATTACATCGAAGATATCAACAATATTGGTTAAGAAATTAGGATTACCTGTCATGTGCTTGGAGCAAGCACTGTCCATGTATCACTTGTTATCCGCTCGTGCCCAAAGAGATGTTAGAGCAACATATGCATTGTAATTGTTTCTAGATTGAAACATCATTTTTCTGTCGCCGAGATAGTATCTGCAGTGTGGCCTTATGTGTCCAGGAAAATCGCAGCAATGACAGACTGGTCTTAACAGCTCCTCTTGTTGTGGTGGTTGTCCCCTCTTGAATTGATGATTCTGATTTCTTGGAACACACCTTGTCACATGTGTCTGCATCTGTGTCTGCTTCTGTGAATTCCTTTGAGGAATTCTCTTTTGCCTCCTATTGCTGGAGGGGTTTGTCTTAGAAGCTGGATTACCCTGAGTTTTTTCTTTTTGAGAAACAAACTTCACCTTCTTATCCTTATCTTCGATAGCCACCCATTGTTTTCCTTGGAAGCCCAGACCTGATTTGCAGGTCGAGCTCTGTCCAGTTTCAATAATTTTGTCAAGCTTGTTAGTTGCATCACTATTCATCATCTTAACAAACTTATCCATGTGATCCATCTTGTGAAGAAGCATGTTGTTTTGATCAAGCAGAGACATATTCAAGACCTTTAGATTGTCTCTTTTTCTCGTTACTTCCTCAATGTGGGCATTGAGGGTTAGATTGATTTTTCCAACTTCATCACACTTAATGATCAGATATTCATACTTTTTGATCATTGACTCCTCATCCACGCTGTCTGCATCACTTTCGTCATTCGCTGGATTGTTCTTGCTAGTAGGCACAGCCGCAGGGACAGGAGTAGATGGCTGTACTATAGAGATTGCAACATGGGAAACATTTTCTTCAGTTTTACTCTCACTATCATCAGTGTCCTCGTCACTGTGGGTAGCAACGGATGACTTGCCTTGCCTCCATGTCGTATTGATGCATTCACACTTGAAATGTCCATAACCATGATACTCATGGCATTGAGGTCCAGTCTTTGGAGTGGGCTGGTAGTCATCCTAATCCAGTTGGTTGGGCTCAGCTTTATTTCCTTTCTTCTTGTCAAGCCCTCGTTTGGCAAACTTCTTAAATTCCTTATTGAATGACTTTATGACTAAGGCCATTGCTTCAGCATCTGCTAGATATCCTTTTGGCACAGACGACACCTCAGGATGCCAGTTGTGAGCTTGAAAGGCAACTTCCTTCCTTTCAGTACTTTTACTCTTCTTCCCCATCTCAAAGGTTCTTAAAGATCCAATGAGCTCATCTAGTTTCATGCTAGAGAGATCTCTTGCCTCTTCAATTGCAACCACTTTGTACTCGAACCTATTGGGGAGAGATCTTAATACCTTTCTGACAAGATATTCATCATTGAACTTATTCCCAAGGGCCACGCTTTCATTATGATCTTCAACAGCTTTGCGTGAAAGTCACTGATTGACTCATGTTCTTCCATCCTCAGTAGCTCAAACTGAGTCGCTAGTTGTTTTAGATGTTGCCCTTTCACAAGATCATTTCCTTCAAAGAAATCTCCAGAATATCCCATACTTGCTTTGCTGAGGTGCATGTGGAAATAAGAGAGAATATTTTCACAGTAACAGAAGCTTGAATGGCATTCAGTGCAACCTGATTCATCCCAGATTCTTTTCGTTCAACTTCCGACCATTCTTTCCTGTCTTTGACTTTTCAAGCATTGGGTTCACTAGTGGCTATGGTGGGAGGTTTGAATTCTGACTTGATCGTCTCTCACGCCTCTTCATTGATGGCTCTGATGTGTGCTATCAAACGAATCTTCCAATATCCATAGTTGGATCCATCAAGAATTGATGGTTTCATCATCAAACTGCCACCTGTGGAAGTCATTGTGTCTTATCACAAACGCAACAATACGTTTAGATGTTTTTCCCAAGATCAACACCTGTAAGATCAGTGTACCGCTCTCGTACTAATTGTTAGATTTGAATGAACACTTTATGCATAAAAGGTTATTACGTTACTGAAAAACTTAGCACAGTCAGTATAACAGAAATAATAAACTGTGCTGAAATAAAACACACAATATGGTAACCCAGTTCAGTTTTGTAACCTACGTCTGAGGTAACCCTACAAGTGTGGCTGGCAAAACGTTGGTTACTCCTAGTATTCGATAATATTTAGTGCAATCAATCACATCACATCGATATGGTCTACCAAAGAAGGATGTTGACCACCACAGTCTCAGCTATAAAAGTCCAGCAAGTGTGACTGGCAAAACGTTGGATACCCCTAGTATTCGATAGTATTCAGCGCAAGATACAATTTACTTTCAGTTTATTTACATTTCTCGCACAAAATAATTACTAGCTTTCATTTCAATTCCAGTCGCGAACAAATCCAAGGTATTTTGCCTTAGGTATTATCTTAATTCAAGTATTTCGTATTATATGTTATTCATGTGTTTACTTACTTTCGTTATTATGTATTTCAATATGTGTGAGTAGTTTACCCTGGTGAGATTTGGGTGGGGAAAATGATTAAGTGTTGATATGTGAAATATTCGTGAGGCATTTGTGTCTTCGGTTGGATCCAGTGGTTCTAGAGAGATATGAGCAGAATTCATGGGCAGTCTTGACCTAGCGGGTGATCTCCGCTCGGTAATGGCTGTACCATGCCAAGCAAAGGCTAGGGTATGACAGATAGCAATGTTCAGTATGCTTATGACCGAGCAGCTGAGCAGCGCCTTCAATGGAGTTGTAGATCTGGATGGCGAGGAACGGGCAAGGGGGTACTGCGTCCTTCCTCGGTCTTGGGCTTCTCCATCAATTGTGATGAGGCATAAAGCCATGGTTATTGACCAAGGGACTCATCTCATGCATCGTAGATATATCGATGACCGGTTGGACGTGTTACCGAAAATGGATATCCCGTGAGTTATGTCTACTCTGTAGGTGCAGAGCCGGGAAGTTTAGAAGAGAAGGTTGGTGAGGGTCATACTTGGAGGGATTGGGTATGACTACTATCTAAAGAGAAGTGAAGCACGGCCTTGTGACCGGGGTAAAGCGTGACCTTCAGACCAAGTGACCACAAGGGATTCAACCATCCCAAGTGTAGAGTATAGACTCTAGAAATGCCCCAATGCCTTTGGGCCACGTCATGACTTTATACGAAGCATGGACGGATCTTCATTATGCCCAAGACCAAATACACATATCAACAACAATCATGACCTATTCCAAATCTTACCCCTTTTATATTTGATTGCCTTGAAGTTTATTTATGTAGATAACAGGATTGGACCGTGACAACCAAACTTGTGCACCCAAAGAGTAAAGTAGTTCCTCACTTTCCGTGGGATCAACCCTAGCTTACTGCTAAGACTAACCAGTCCAGTTGTGGGCATAGGAGTGTGTACTGTCCGTCAGGAGCATACACATGTATTTTTATTGTACTACACGACGGGTGCGTGTCAAAATTGGCGCCGTTGCCAGGGAGTGACGCGCAACAATTTTACTCTTCTCATTCTATCTTCCGCTACTGGTGTATGCGTGGAACTCGTCGAGTAGCAAGAGCATTAAGTTTTGATTCAAACATTGACCGAACTGAACGACAACTATGCGCTATAGCACGAATAGCGAGACGCGACGCTATGGTAGAACCACAGCAAGCACAGACCCTCAAACAGTTGGCATACCCAACAAATCTGAATCTCAGGCCGAACGGGATCACTCTACTAGAGAACTCTTTCCATTCTGAGCGGTATGACTGATCGCTAAAAATACTTAGCAAATTAAACTGCACTTTGAACGGGCAATTGTAGTACTAGAGATCAGATATTGTATCCACAAGGACTATTGGCTCGAATTTATATTGAAAACAAAATTCATGCATCTTTCTACTACTCAAGCTCTTTGAACAACATGATTGGTGATTCATTCAAACACTTAAACATAAGATCAAAGTAAACAAGCAAATAAACAAACAAATTCAATAAAATAAACGACTAAGAAGCGATTAAGGAACAAATTGGAACAAGGTTGGTTCTAGGGATTTAATCCAATTCTAGATAGCTTGATCAAAACTTCCTAATTCATGCATACCAATTTAATCTTCTAATTAAGAAGCAATCACCTAAAATATTCACTAATCTCTCTCGATAATTAGCAAAAGGAGATCATTCTATCGACTCTCTCGGCTAAAACTCGAGACGAAAACAACTCCAAAAAGCACAAGGATCACAAGCTTCCATGCATTAGATCATCACCTACTAAGTCTCAAATCAATACATGATGTGCAATTTGATTTTCATGCATGTAAAAACCTATTAAAATTTTCTACAAGCACTTGGCATGCAAGAAAGGTGATCAACAATTCCCACATGAAAATAAGCACCAAATCCACAATTAATTAAAAGAAGGTAATGAGAATCAACAAGGTATGATCATTCCATCATCAAATCATCACAAATCCCCAAAACCAACAAGGAAATTTAGCTAGACATGAATGAAATCAAAGCAAGACAAAGGAGAAATGATTGCATAATTGAAAAACTAGGAACCCAATGATGAAATCTTCAAATAGTCTTCAAATCCAACCTTAATCCACTAATACAATGATAGAAATGTGTTTGGAACCCTAATTGGAAACTTTTTGAATAAGAATCTAAGCTAAGGGGTAGATGGTACACGTTTTGGGGCTGAGCCCATGTATATATAGGGAGGAAAAAGTGCTAAAGGAGACTAAAAACGCGAAAAGGGCAAAATCGTCCACTTTTGGACGAAAAAGGCGAAATCGGCGCTCCAATCAACAGAAATTGGCGGTCTGGGGCCCGAAATCGGCGATCCGGGCCCAAGGCGCCGATTTTGGCTTTTGCCTTGAGAGGTAATACAGTAACTTTCGGTGGTTGGGCCGGTGGTTCACCCCTGAACCACCGGATTTGTGATGCCAACCGCCGATTTTAACTCCAAAGCGCCGGTTTTCGTATTTTTGCTCCTTTTCGTCCGATTTTTCACTTTTTCGTTCCGTTTCTTCGACTTCGCTCTTTTAAGACCCTTTTATTCTAGCTTAGCATCCCTTAAAAGACCTACACACATGCACAAACTCCACCAAACGTGAAACCAATCCAAAATATTGAAATCATTCCAAAATAAATCACATTTAGAGGGTAAAGCAAGGCAATAAGTGGTAGAAAAACACGTTTAGTTGCTACAAAATGGATGTTTATCACTCCCCTAAACTTAAGCATTGTTCGTCCCGAACAATATATTCAAATAAAGAACATAAACATCGAATGGAGTAGTGACTTTGGATTCTAAATGCCTCAGATTACACACATCATTTTGAAAGCCAAAACCAAGAAAATCTAACATGATTCCACACAAATCAAAAACATGTCAACCTCAACTCTTCAACAATTAATTCTCACAAGGAAGTGTATCTCTCAACCCTCAAATGAATGGTTATGCACTCATCGGATTCACACAATGCACCCCACTCACCATATGCTTGTAAATCGTCTAACATCTCCATTGCAACACATGTCATGCAAGAACAAGGATCACAAAGGGCTTTATTTAGGTTGTAATGTAGGCACATTAGTTTAGGAGGAGAAATTTGGCTAAGTGACTTATCAAATTCATTCACCAACCTTATATCTCCTTCAAAACAAGCATGAAATCAATCCATCTTCCTCTTTCACCAAGCACTACTCATTTTTGGACTCAAACAACAAGTGTATTCCCTTATGCTCTCATTTTCTTCTCTTTTTTTTTTCACATTTCATTCTTTCAATTTCAAGTGAAAGTATTCTAACAAACAACATAGACTCATTTTCTTCAACTTTCACTTTATTTTCTCTTTTTAATTCATTTTTTCTTGAGCTTATGGGAATATTTTCATTCATTTCACAACAATGAGCCCAAAACTATTATCCAAACCATCATTAGTTCATTTCTTTTCGTATTTCAACCCACACCGGGTACACTTACACAACCAACACCCCATTTTCTCCGAATTAACAAAGAAAGGCAAAATCAAGCTCAAAAGGGAACAATGGATAAATGTAAAGCACAAGGAAGTGTTTAGAATTTGAGGTGGCTAAAAATGATGGCTTAAGTTCATTTCCAAGTTCTTGCACAATTAAGCATTCACAATATAGAACCAAAGCAAGTTCTAGGAGTAGATATGCATGCATGACCAATCTCACATGAATAAAATGCACATTATGGCAATAAAAGGCTCAAATCTCACGGGTTTATCCAAAAGTCAAAGAGCCGAGATCAACACACAATCAATCCATGCAAAACCAATCAAGACATGCTCAATTCCAACCAAATTTTTGCAAAAACATAACATTATCCTCATAGGCATTTCACCAAAATCACATTGAGCACAAACACCAAATCATAGCAACTAAACCTCAAATTTTTTTCAAAAGTTTCCAAACAACCAACCAAACATAAAACAAGAGAACAACTACTAAAAACAAACCAAACACAAACTACCAAACCAAACAAACTCAAGCAACCCAAACAAGCCAAACACACACATATTTACAAGCATATTTGTATTCATCTCCCCCCCTCCCCCAAACTTATTCAAAACTGAAGGGAACCGAATAATTTGAAGGGAAGAAACAAATACAAATACGTTGGTACCTCATACTTCATTGGGGAGGCGGAGGCGCAGGCCACTCGTGACCTTCATTGAGTTGATAAGTTTGAAAACGGCAGAAGAGCTCCAACATTTCCCTTTGATTGACTTGATTCTCTTGGCGGTATTGATCGTAGCGCGCATATAAATCTTGTTGAAACACGTCTTGCCTATCGAACCATGCTTGTTGGAAAGCTTGTTGGTTGGACTGTTGCTCTTGATGATATCTATCTTGACGCTCATAAAGGTCATGTTGGAAAGCGTCTTGGCGATCAAACCAAGTTTGTTGAACAGAGGCTTGGAAACTTTTCTGCCGAGGATACAAATCATCTCTGAACTCATCATAACGCTGGTACATCTCAGCTTGGAAGCATTGTTGATTGCCAATTTGCTGCTGCTGGATTTCATTCATGTCTAACTGACGGAGGCGGATAGCTTAGATGTCATGTCGCATCACAGTAAATTCACTATCCCACTGCGTGCAGTAGTTATCAATGTGCTCCACTCTTTCGGCAAGCTAGCAAACTCTTCGCCATAGAAGCTCCCGGACCTAGACGGTCCTTCATACATGTTAGATGGCCCAGACGACCCTCCAAAACCTTGATATCTGCCTTGGTACCCCCCGTGTGAAGCTTGCCCTTGATCAAAGTCTTGGTGCCCTCGTCCGCCTCTTCTTTCTTGTCTTCTTCTCTCTTGTCTTGCCTCTCTTCTTGCTTGCCCTCCTTCTTCTCCTTCATCCTCATAGTTGGTGTCCCCATCACAATCATTGTTGTCACCATCTTCCTCGCCCCCACTACTACCACTCGCATCTACCTCAATTCGAGGATTTCCGGCCTCTAGAATGGCTGCCTCATGGATTGGTGTATCCATCTTCCAATTTGTTCTTTTACGGAAAGTGGTCACCGCTGTAAGTGTGGGGTCGGGCAACGGGAAGATCTCAACTACCTCTCGTTCTCCTGGCTTGGGCTTTATTTCTTTATGTTGCTGCAAGAGGTAGGGACGAGATGCCGAGGCAAGAACTCTCATATTTTTCCATGTGTTCAAGTCGATGCGAACATTATCTGAAAGCTTTGTCCATTGTGGGTATTGAGGGCAAAAAGCCATAGCAATGGGCGTGATGAGACCACCACAAAAAAAGAACTCCACTCTTTTGATTCTTTTGGGCATATAATTGTCGGAAAATGAATTGTCCCAAGTTGAGTGATGTGTAGGTAAGCATAGCCCACATGACTTAAAGTTCGGTACTCCGGCACGAACTATTCTCCCCTTTTTGGAAAACTGTGTGGGCGAGAATCCTTTGAATGACCCGAAAAATGGGATTACGGAGGAGTGTAGCCTTTGAACTCCCGGATGAATAAGGCCTCCTAGCATTGGTCATCGTCTTCCATAGCTCTCTCGGCTTGAATTTCCTCGATTTTGAGCATTCTCTCCCATCCGTACAATTGAATATTTCATTGACTTACTTCATGGACAATGTATGTGTCTCATCACTCAACTGGAAATGCACCGTTTGAGGAAGCTTCACTTGATTGATAGGGATAGTCAAGGTGGAAAGCAACTGCAAAGTAGCTCTCGAACATGTAGGCCACATGCCCGTCAAAATAGATCCCTACCCAATTTGGTCAAATATCTCCTTGACATTATCCCAAAGACCTAGGTCTTTGAGGGTTTGCTCATCTGGATACTTGCACGACCCAAGGCCTCGTTTAGCAAGTCGAACAAACAAAGCTTGATGGTCGTCTCGGAAGAGAAACACGTCATAAACGGAAGGTGCATATGGACCAGAATCCTCCTGGCGACGTCGAGAGGTTGGATTCGTTGGTAAGTGTTGCATGTACACATCTTGACGTTTGGCTTGTCAGGATGTAGAGGCTCTTGGTTTCTCCTTTTGCATTGTCTTCAGAGGTGAGTCCTCAAGACATGGACGCTTTTCTTTGCGTCTCACCATTGTACCTATGCGAACTAGATAGATTAGTTTCCTAACAAAGCCATATAATGCAAGTACCCAAACTTAATAACAATCCAACATTGTTCCAAACATCAAAATAAGACAAGCTAAGCACCAATTAAGCTCAACCACATCACCAACATTCAACATAACAAGCTCTTAACCAACTACAAATCCAAAACTTAAACTAATAAACACAAATTCATATCACCAATCCTCTTAACTTATAATCATGCCACATTTAAACTAACAACCCCAAATAAAAATATGCTAGAAATCACTTAAGGGTTCCGATTTAACAACAAAATCAAGAAACAACCCTAAGCAACCAACTAACATGCTCAATTTAACACCAAATTACAAGGTAACATGATTAATTAGGCAATTAAACACAAAGCCCCCCAAATTTTCAAAATTAAAGCCCTAGAAAAATTACCCAAACCTAAAAAATGAAATTAACACAAATTAACAACAAAACTAAACATATTAAACAAGAAAAATGAAAAATAAAAGAGGAAATTACCTTAAAATCGAAAAATTAAAGGAAAAAACGAGCAAGAACTTCAACTTTTGGGTTTGAGGAATTTGGTGGACGAAACTACAAAATGCTTGGATGGAATGGTAGCTTGAGAGGTGGGAAAGAGATGTATGGAAGGAATTAAGAAGTCATGGACGATTGAAGGAGTAATTTGACGAGAGAAAGAAAGGATTTTTGTGTGTTTTGGGAAGAGAAGAGAGGGAATGAGAGAAAGAAAAGAAAAATGAAGAGAAAAAAGGGGAAAATCGCTCGACTCGGCGGTTCGGCGGGACGAACCGACGCCCCGGCCGCCGAAATCGGCGGTCCAGGCTTAAAGCATCGGTTCACCCGCCGGTTTGAGGTTTGAACGATAGAAGTAATACCGTAAGTTTCGGCGGCCCAACCAGCGGTCCAAACGCCGAGCGCCGGTTCGGGTCGCCGATTTGGCATTTTCACGCGATTTTCAATTTTTTTTAAGGAGAGGCTAGAAAATGAAATAAAAACCAAGACGACACTAAAACACGAAATGAGACGAGCAAAACGACATAATTACCAACCAAAATGACAAACTACCAAAACAACGAGAAGACAAACAAAACCACAAGCTCACCCAACGAAACCACAACCAAACCGAAAACAAATTACAACACATCCGAACCAAAGCAACCACATATTCATAACTACCACTAAACACACCACCAACAAAATGAACAAAAACTAAAAACGGAGGGCAAACAAAACGAAAGAAACAAAAGCAAGTAAATGTGTTGAGGTGCCTCCCAACAAGCGCTTTGTTTAACATCTAAAGCTAGACGATACCTCACTCTTCTAGGGTCGTTGAGAAGTGTGACCGTCATATTCCGATCCGGTTCACAATTGATGTAGGGCTTGAGGTGATGTCCATTTACCACAAAGGTTTCTCCATTGGATTTGAGAAGCTCATAAGTCCTCTTCCCATTGCACTTGTACACAATATATGGACCCGTCCATCTAGACTTCAACTTGCCCTCATCTAAACGAAGGCGAGAATTGTAAAGAAGTACCTCATCTCCGAAAGCAAAAATCTTTGGAACGAATGGCTCGATCATGGAACTTCTTTGCCCTCTCTTTTTAGATCTAAGAACTCTCAAAAGCTTCGTTCCTCCACTTATAAAGCTCAAGTAGCTTCTCAAGTATTGTATATCCGGCTTCCTTAAACTCAAGATTCATATATCTTGTGGCCTAATACGCCTTATGCTCAAGCTCAATGGGAAGATGGCACGACTTTCCAAAAACAAGTTGAAACGGAGACATACCAATGGGAGTTTTGTAGGCGGTGTGATAGGCCCAAAGTGCATTATCCAAATGATTTGCCCAACCCTTCCTATGTGCCACCAACTTTTCAAGAATTTGTTTGATCTCCCGATTTACAAGCTCCGCTTGACTATTCCCTTGAGGATGATAAGGAGTGGCGATCTTGTGCTTCACCTCATATCGAGAAAGTAAACTCCCCAACCACTTGTTATTGAAGTGTGAACCTCCATCACTAATCAAAGCCCTTGGGGTGCCAAAACGAGTGAGGATATGCTTTCGCAAGAATTTAAGCACCACCTTTGAGTCATTTTTCGCTGTGGGAATCGCCTCCACCCATCGAGATACATACTCAACCGCAAGAAGGATGTATGTATACCTTTGAGACTTAGGAAAGGGTCCCATCAAGTCAATTCTCCACACATCAAAGAGCTCGACTTCCACCATAATATTTTGCGGCATCTCGTCTCTCTTGGAGATATTTCCCATTCTTTGACACCTATCACAAGACTTGACAAAAGCAATGCAATCCTTGAAAATGGTTGGCCAATGAAATCCGGAATGGAATACCTTGATAGCGGTCCGATGGCCACCAAAATGACCTCCACTTGGAGAGCTATGACATTCCTCCATGATTCTCAACCAATCGGTTTGCTTTACACATTTCCGAATGATGCCATCAGTGCATTGACGATAGAGATTAGGGTCTTCTCAATAGTAAAACTTTACATCATGCAAGAATTTCTTCTTTTGATAATGAGTAAGATCACTCGACACTTCACCAATGACTAGATAATTAACATAATCCACAAAGTAAGGAGTATAATTAACCAACTTCAAAATTTGTTCATCAGGAAAGCATTCATTAATACGTACCCGAGAATCTTCTCTTTCAACCGGATGCTCAAGACGGAATAGGTGATCAGCAACGACATTTTCACATCCCTTTCTATCTCAGATTTCCATGTTGAATTCTTGGAGCAATAATATCCAACAAATCAAACGGGGCTTTGCATCCTTCTTGGAAAAAAAGTAATAGATTGCAGCGTGATCCGTATAGACAATAGAATACGTCCCCACTAGATATGGACGGAACTTGTCGAAGGCGTACACCACGGCAAGTAATTCTTTTTCGGTGGTGGTGTAGTTCAATTGAGCCGAATCCAATGTCTTGCAAGTATAATAGATAACTCGAAAGAACTTATCTCGTATTTGTCCCAACACGGCCCTAATGGCCCAATCGCTAGCGTCGCACATCAATACAAATGGCTCCGTCCAATCCGGAGTAATCAACACGGAAGTAAACACGAGTGCTTTCTTGAACTTCTCAAACGAATCAAGGCAAGCACTAGAAAACTCAAACCTTGCATCCTTCTCCAATAGTAAGCAAAGAGGCTTGGAGATTTTTGAAAAGTCTTTAATAAACAGTCTATAGAACTCGGCCCACATGCCCAAGAAAACTTTGGATAGATTTCACATTTGTCGGTGGAGGTAACTTCTCAATTGCCACTATTTTGGCTCTATTAACCTCTAATCCATCTTTAGACACCTTATGCCCCAAAATAATGCCCTCTCTCACCATAAAATGACATTTCTCCCAATTGAGACATAAAGAAGTTTCCTCACATCTTTGCAAAACTTGAGAAAGATTTTCCAAGCAATTATTACAGGAAGAACCAAAGAAGGAAAAATCATCCATGAATACCTCCATAATATTTTCGATGAGTTCATGGAAGATCGCCATCATGTATCTTTGGAATGTGGCGGGTGCATTGTAAAGACCAAAAGACATCCGTCGGCA
Source organism: Schizonepeta tenuifolia (assembly GCA_029490685.1). Taxonomy (NCBI): domain Eukaryota; kingdom Viridiplantae; phylum Streptophyta; class Magnoliopsida; order Lamiales; family Lamiaceae; genus Schizonepeta; species Schizonepeta tenuifolia. The sequence continues at coordinate 20,379,010 of CM055955.1, read as the reverse complement.
AGCAAATATTCTATAAGGACAATTGAAAGCCGTCTTGTGTTGGTCCTCCGGAGCTATGGCAATTTGGTTGTAGCCAGAATACCCATCCAAGAAGCAATAATACTCATAACTGACTAGCCTATCGAGCATTTGATCGATGAAAGGAAGAGTAAAGTGATCCTTTTTTTGTAGTCACATTCAAGGCTCTATAGTCAATGCACACTCTCCACTCCATTTGCAAACGATGGCTATTTGTTCACCCTTCTCATCTTCTACAACGATGATACCTTGTTTCTTTGCAACCACTTGAGTCGGGCTAACCCACTCACTATCGGATATGGCATAGATGATTCTGACATCAAATAACTTCAAGACATCCTTCCTCACAACCTCTTGCATCACCGGATTCAAACGACGTTGAAATTAGACCTTAGGCTTTGCACCATCCTCCAATAAAATTCGGTGCATGCAAATAGAAGGGCTAATTCCCTTAATATCGGTTATAGACCATCCAATGGAAGACTTATACTTCCTCAATACCCTCAATCAAACTCCTCATCATTTTGAAATGAAGATACAATAACCGGAAAAGTTTCATCCTTACCCAAAAAAGCATACTTGAGGTGGTCGGGCAAGGGCTTCAATTCCAAAGTCAGTGGAGAACTTGACTTTGGCATTTCTTCCGGCACTCCTCCTTCAATAGGTGTATAAAGATCTAAATATCCCAAATTCTCTAAAGGAATGTCTTGATTTGCATACATGTAAGTAAAAGACTCCAACAACTTATCACATACCTCATCCAATTCCGAATAAGAATGAATAGAATCCACAATACAATGCTCTAAAGAATCTTGAGAATAAGATGAATAAGAGTCAATGAAATTACACTCTTCAAGCTCCAATTCTTGTGGCTTCTTCATGGCTTCATAAATTGAGATAGTCATATTCTCATCATTGTAACGGAAGGTCAACTCACCATCTTGAACATCGATCAATGCCCTTCCGGTTGCCAAGAACGGACGGCCAAGAATAAGTAGAGTATTGTCATCTTCGGGCATGTCAAGTACCACAAAATCCGTAGGAAATATGAACTCCTCCACCTTAATAAGCACGTATTCCACAATTCCTCTAGGATAAGAGAGAGAACGATCGGCCATTTGCAAGGCAATAGTAGTAGGCTTCAATTCTCCAATCTCCAACCTCTTAAATATCGAAAGAGGCATAAGATTAATACTAGCACCCAAATCACACAAGACTTTCCCAAAAGTTTGGCCTCAAATAACACAAGCGATCACAAAACTCCCGGGGTCCTTTTGCTTTAACGGCAACTTCCGTTGCAACACGGCACTACACTCCTCCGACAAGTTGATGGTTTCAAATTTACCAAGCTTCCTCTTTCTTGACACGGCTTCTTTCAAGAACTTAGCATAGCCCGGCATGTCTCTCAAAGTATTAAAAAAGGTATGTTAATTTCAACCTTTTTGAACATTTCAATGAACTTAGCAAGCTACTCATCACCTCTTGCCTTGGCAAGTCTTTGAGGGTAAGAAGTTTTGACAACCACATCCTTACTTGGCAAAGAAGAGGAAGGAATGATAGGAGTAGCTTTAGAAGGTACCTCCTTTGGAAATTTAGACTTCTCCATTTGAGGAATGGATTCTTCCACATCCAACACTTCATTCACAACCTCCTCTGGATCTTCCAACTCCGGATAGTTCTTATAAGTAGTTCCACTCCTCAAATGAATAGCATTGCATTGATTCTTCGGGTTGACCTCCGTATTGCTTGAAAATTGCCCCGGCTTATGTTGAGAAGCCGCTTGATTAGCCATTTGACTCACTTGCCCTTCCAACATCTTCATTTGCTTAGTCAAAGCCGTGACGGTTCCTTCCAAACTTGTAACCTTTTGCCCCGTTGCACCCATGAAAGCATTTTGGTTTGGGAGAAGTTGTTGCATCAATTCTTCCATGGTCGACATTGGCTTTTTTGGCTCATTGATCATCCCTTGAGACACCAAAAATTCGGGTGGTGGATGGATAGCATTGTTCGGGTTAGAGCACGACAAATTTTGATTCCTATAATTCGGATTATAGGCTTGATTCCCCGGAGGATAACTCGAGCGGTTATAGTTGCTATACCCCCGTTGATTCACATAATTAGCATCCTCAAATTATGAATACTCTTCACTTTCTTGTTGCATCGGTAGAGACACCATCTTCACATCCAACTTTCTCTTTCTTTCGGCCTCATAGTCCCTCTTGAGCATGGTGAATTACTCAAGAAGATCATCATACCTCTCGTCCGAAATGGAGGCAACTCTCTTGGAAGAACTCTTCTCTTGAGGCCAATGGCAACTATTGGCCGTCATTTCCTCTAAAATCCGAACCGCTTCTTCATAAGGACGGTTAGTCAAGCCACCACCGGCGGTGGCATTCACAACCTCCCTTGTATGATTAGTAAGTCCTCAATAAAAGTTCAAGATTTGTTGCTCCTTTGAAAATCCATGTTGAGGACATCGCCTCAACATATCCTTGTATCTCTCCCAAGCTTCATAGATTGATTCATCCCCGATTGAGAGAAATGAGAGATGTCCGAAATAAGCTTTTGAGCACACAAAGACGAAAAGTACTTGGCTAAGAAAAGTCGGCACAATTGCTCCCAAGTGGTTATCTCTGAACGGCCAAGTATTTTGTACCAAGCTTTGGCCTTGTCCCGTAGAGAAAATCCGAAGAGCCTCAATCGGATGACATCATTTGAGACCCCTTGGATCTTGATAGTTTCACACACGTCCAAAAAGGCACTCAAATGGGCATTTGCATCATCATTGAACCCTCCTCCAAATGACTCCGCTTGAACCATATTAATTAACCCCGGCTTTAGCTCAAAGTTGTTGGCATTGCACCGATTGCACCAACCTCCATCTTGAAACATATTAACTTGAGGCTCAAACATTTGGTTGATTGGAGGCAGTGGTGCTTTATCCCTTTAAGCTTGTTGCTCATTCATTTGACAACGGAGTTCTTGCATTTGACGCTTCAAGTCGGCCATATTAGTAGGCCTTTGGTTCTCCATTGCTTTCGTCCTTCATTCTTTTCTAGCTTGCTTATGAGTGACTTCAATCTCCAAGTCTAAAGGAATGATTTCTCCTCCCTTTCTCCTTGTGATCATGCACCAATTCACCTACACAAACCAACCAAGAACACACTACGATTCACAAAACAATTTAAAACAAGAAATGCTTGAACTAGTACTCTCAATGCAAAGATCATTAACACTATAAATTCTTAATAGTCCCCGGCAACAGCGCCAAAAAGTGATCGCTAAAAGTACTTAGCAAATTAAACCGCACTTTGAACGGGCAATTGTAGTACTAGAGATCAAATATCGTATCCACAAGGACTGTTGGCTCGAATTTATATTGAAAACAAAATTCATGCATCTTCCTACTATTCAAGCTCTTCAAACAATATGATTGGTGATTCATTCAAACATTTAAACATAAGATCAAAGTAAACAAGCAAATAAGCAAACAAATTCAATAAAACAAACGACTAAGAAACAATTAAGGAACAAATTGGAACGATTAATCCAATTCCAGATAGCTTGATTAAGACTTCCTAATTCATGCAAACCAATTTAATCTTCTAATTAAGAAGCAATCACCTAAAATATTCACTAATCTTTCTCGACAATTAGCAAAAGAGGATCATTCTATCGGCTCTCTCGGCTAAGACTCGAGACGATAAAACAACTCTAAAAAGCACAAGGATCACAAGCTTCCATGTATTAGATCATCACCTACTAAGTCTCAAATCAATACATGATGTGCAGTTTGATTTCCATGCATGTAAAAACCTATTAAGAATTTTTACAAGCACTTGGCATACAAGAAAGGTGATCAACAATTCCCACATGAAAATAAGCACCAAATCCACAATTAATTAGAAGAAGGTAATGAGAATCAACAAGCTATGATCATTCCATCATCAAATCAACATAAATCACCAAAACCAACAAGGAAATTTAGCTAGACATGAATGAAATCAAAGCAAGATAAAGGAGAAATGTTTGCATAATTGAAAAACTAGGAACCCAATGATGAAATCTTCAAATAGTCTTTTAATCCAACCTTAATCCACTAATACAATGATAGAAATGTGTTTAGAGCTCTAATTGAAATCTTTTTTAGTAAGAATCTAAGCTAAGGGATAGATGGTACATGTTTTGGGGCTGAGCCCATGTATATATAGGGAAGAAAAAATGCTAGAGGAGACTAAAAACGCGAAAAGGGAAAAATCGTCCATTTTTGGATAAAAAAGGCGAAATCGGCGCTCCAATCAATAGAAATCGGCGGTCTAGGGCCAGAAATCGACGGTCCAGGCCCAACGCGCCGATCCGACCGCCGATTTTGGCTTTTACCTTGAGAGGTAATACAGTAACTTTGCGCGGTTGGGCCGGCGATTCACCCCTGAACCCCCGGTTTTGTGATGCCAACCGCCAATTTTAACTCCAATGCGCCGGTTTCGTATTTTTGCTCCTTTTTGTCCGGTTTTTCACTTTTCAGTCCTGTTTCTTCGACTTCGCTCTTCTACGACCCTTTTATTCCGGCTTAGCATCCCTTAAAAGACCTACACACATGCACAAACTCCACCAAACGTGAAACCAATCCAAAATATTGAAATCATTCCAAAACAAATCACATTTAGAGGGTAAAGCAAGGCAATAAGTGGTAGAAAAACATGTTTAGTTGCTACAAAATTGATGTTTATCAATGACCTCAAACCAGCACTGATACAGATCTTACTGAAGTTTAATGGATACGCTGGGGACGACCTCCATACTCATCTCTAGGATTTTGAAATGACAGTGATGCACCAATCAAATGAGAATCAGCAAGAATATGTGAAACTAGTACTTTTTTCATTCTCATTGGTGGATCCTGCAAGGAGATGGTTGTACAATTTGCCAGAAGAAAGTGTTACTTTCTGGGCTAAGATGCAACAATGCTTTTTAGATGAATTCTTTCCAGCAACCAGAGTTGAGGGAATGAGGTGGGAGATCAGGAATATTAAACAAGATGGGCTGGAATCCTTCTATGAGTATTGGACGAGATTTAAGCGGCTTTTGAGCAATTGCCCTCACCACCAGATTACTCCAAAGGATCAAGTGGAGAGTTTCGTGAATGGAATGCAGAGAAATGATCGTGGGCTGGTGTTAGCCGCATGTAATGGGTCATTGATGGCCAAAACACCCCAAGAAATCTTCAAACTATTGGGGACTATGGCTGAGGAATCACAAGAGGAGGGTCATGAAAGACATATGGAATTGCCCTCCAAGGATGAGGAAAAGGAAAATCTTACCGCACTAAGTAAGGAAATGAAGGAAATTAAGGCACTACTGAGTGGTTTGACCATACAGAAAAAAGTTCACCAATGTGGCCTATGCGATGCTACTGGACACCAATCTGAGAATTGTCTGAATTTGATGGATGTCAATGCTATGGGAGGAAATGAAGGATTCCATTGAAAACATGATCCCTTCTTTAACACGTATAATCGAGGATGGAGGGATCACCCAAAATTTAGATCGAAACAGGACGGTCAGACCCAACAAAACAATGTCGGTCTGCCATGGTCTTCACAGCAGTATAACCAGCACCAGCAGTAGCCACAGTATCAAGCTGGATCGCCACAGCAGAACTACCAACCACAACAGCAACAAGTGTATCAACCTCCACATCAGAGACGTGCACCTTGGGAGGAAGCCATTGAAAACATGGCTAAAGAAAGTCAAAAGTTCAGGAATGAGGTTCGAGCCAGAATGAATCAAACCAATGTGCAAATTGGTCATTTGGTGAAAGTACTTGCCAAAGTAGAGAAAAATACGGAAAAGCTCCCTCCCTAGGGAATAAATCACAAGGAATAAGCACAGGTGATATTGATAGAGGTGAAGGATGAGCAAGTAGAGAAAATTTTGGCCGAAGCAGAAGCTAATAAGAAAAGAGATGAGGGGAGCAGTAATGGGCTTACTGGAGAACAGATTGGTGACGATCAGACCGAACCCCCTTATCCGGGCAAACTACGACAGAAAACCAAAACAAGGAAGCGAGTGAGTGATGAAAATGTTTCGAAAAGTGAAACTTAGCATACCCCTATTGGACGCAATTAAACGAATTCTGAAATATATTAAGTTCCTAAAGGATTTATGTTCGAGAAAGGTGAAAGTGGAAGAGGATGCTCGATATGTAATGGGGGAAAGTGTGTCAGCTGTAATCCAACAGAAATTACCCCCAAAGCGTAAGGATCCTGCAATGTTTATCATTCCTTGTAACATAGCAAGAAGAAATATTTGGATAAAGCTATGATGGATCTAGAGGCTTCAATAAATGTGATGCCCTTAGCTATTTTCAATCGACTGAACCTGGAAGAGCTAAGGAATACTCGAGTGGTCATACAACTAGCAGATCGGTCTAATGCATGCCCAGAAGGAGTAATAGAAGATGTGTTGATTAAGGTGGGGGACTTAATTTTTCCTGCCGACTTCTATATATTGGACACGGAATCAAAAACCAAAGAGAACTATATCCTGTTGGGCAGACCTTTCATGATGACTGCAGGAACAAAGATTGATATGAAAACAAGGATTCTATCATGTGAATTTGATGGAGTAGTAGAGAAATTCAACATCTATGAAGCTATGAGGAGGAAGCAAGAAGTGGAGTCAGTTGAGATGATAGATGTATTTGAACCAATGGTGCAGGAACAAAGCCTTGAGTTTAGTTCTAGTGATTCAACGGATAGAATAATCCAATCTGGTCAGACCGATCGTGATGCCGCTCAAATGAGAGATTGGGACATGAAAGAGGCTATTATGGAGTTATATTCGCTCAAGGAAAGCACTTTGGAAGTAGAGTCTGAAGTGGACCAAAGAATTAAAGATATCATTTTAGAAGTATACTCAGTTGGAGGATATGAAAAGGGCAAACTGAAGCTGTTTTCTCAGTATAGGCAGCACGAAAAGTTGCTCCCATCAATTGTCAAGGCCCATGTCTTGGAGCTTAAGAAACTGCCCAAGCATCTGCAATACGCTTATTTGGGACCGGAGGAAACTCTTCCAGTCATTATCAGCTCAGATCTGACCATAGTGTAAGAAGAAAAATTGGTCAGGGTCTTACGGGAGAATAAGAAAGCTATCGGTTGGACCTTGGCAGACATTAAAGGAATTAGTCCAACTAAGTGCATGCACTATATATATCTCGAGGAAGGAGCAAGACCAGTGCGAGATTTACAAAGAAAAATGAATCCTGTGATGAAAGATGTAGTGCTAAGGAAATTCTGAAGCTTTTGGAGTTAGGAATTATTTTTCCTATTTCTAACAGCCAGTGGGTCAGCCCCTTACATGTCGTACCGAAGAAATCTGGGATACAAGTTGTGGAAAATGATAAGGGAGAGTTGGTTCCAACTAGATTGCAAACTGCATGGAGAGTCTGCACAGATTACAGAAAGCTGAACATGGTCACACGAAAGGATCATTTTCCCTACCTTTTATCGATCAGATGCTAGAGCGCCTCACTGGTAATGTCGATTACTACTTTTTGGATGGGTATTCGGGATATATGCAGATTTTTGTAGCTCAAGAAGATCAAGAGAAAACTACTTTCACAAGCGTATATGGAACATTTGCTTATTGAAGGATGTCGTTTGGTCTATGTAATGCACCTGGGACTTTCAAAGGTGAATGATGAGTATTTTTTCCAATTTGTTGGAGAATTGTATTAAAGTCTTTATAGATGACTTCACGGTGTATCGAGACTCGTTCAACACATGCCTCAATCATTTGGAGCTGGTGTTAAAAAGATGCGCGGAGAAGAGTTTGGTGCTTAATTATGAAAAGTGCCACTTTATGGTGAAGAAATGAATAGTGTTGGGTAACGTTATTTCTGAAAGAGGGATCGAAGTGGACAAAGCAAAGATCGATTCCATTGCCAAATTTCCATACCCAACCACGGTAAAGCACATACGGGCATTCCTTGGTCATGCAGGGTTTTACCGTCGTTTTATTAAGGATTTTGAAAAAATCGCCCAACCCATGACCAGATTGCTACAACAGGATGTCCAGTTCGATTTTAACGATGATTGCAAAGATGCATTTCTTGATTTGAGGAATAGAGTTGTGTCAGCCCCTATCATACAGCACCCAGATTGGGAATCGCCTTTTAAGATTATGTGCAACGCCAGTAATCACGCGGTTGGAGCTTTACTAGGACAAAAAAAAGGGAAAGAGAGCTACGTTATCTAGTATGCGTCAAAAACCCTTAACCCCGCTTAGTGTAGTTACACCACTACTGAAAAGGAACTACTAGCAGTGGTATTCGCCATAGAGAAATTCAGATCATACCTCCTGGGTACCAAGGCGATCATATACATTGACCATACAGCCTTGAAGTATTTGATGACAAAAAAAAGTCTAAGCCACGTCTTATTAGATGGATATTGTTGCTACAAGAGTTCAACATTGAAATCAGGGATAAAAAGGGAGCTGCCAACTTGGTAGCAGATCATTTGAGCCAGTTGCAAGCATGCAAGGATGATGGAGAACCTATAGTGGACAACCCTGATGAGAAGTTGTATGCAGTATATGCCAGTATTGAAATGGAATCTCTGTATGCCCTCACTGGAAAAGAACCCTGGTACGCAGATATCGCCAACTATTTAATTACGAAAGAGGTTCCATCAGGGAACACCAAGTTTGAAAAGCAGAAATTAGTGACGCAAACTCGCTCCTACTTCTGGGAAGTACCACACTTGTGGAAAATCGGAGCAGATCAAGTCATACGGAGATGTGTTCCTGAAGACGAACACACTCAGATTTTAGAAATGTGTCATGGTACCTCGTGCAGTGGACATTTTGGTGGTAAAAGAACAGTCCAAAGGATTCTAGATAGCGGATTTTATTGGCCTTCGGTGTTTGCTGATGCAAGGTGATGGGTACAGGGCTACCCGAAGTGTCAGATGGTTGGAGGTATTACTGCTAGAGATGAGATACCTCAAATGCCTATTATGCCTGTGGAAATTTTCGATGTATGGGGGATAGATTTTATGGGACCTTTCCCAAAAGTCTGGAAATTACAAGTATATCTTGGTGGTAGTCGACTATGTATCTAAGTGGGTTGAAGCAAAAGCTACCACAAACAATGATGCTCATACAGTAGCTGAATTCTTGAAGGAGCAAGTGTTCAACCGATTTGGAGTTCCAAAGATCCTCATCAACGATCAAGGGTCTCATTTCTGTAATGCCACCATTAGGGCACTCACAAAACGAATGGGGGTGAAACATAAAGTGACAACAGCATATCACCCCCAAGCAAATGGATAGGCTGAAATTTCGAAAAGGGAAATAAAGAGCATATTGGAGAAGGTGGTCCATCCCAATCAGAAAAAACTGGAATAATCATTTAGGAGATGCGTTATAGGCATATCGAACTGCTTATAAAACTCCAATTGGGATGTCGCCCTTCAGGCTTGTGTTTGGGAAGAGATGTCATTTACCTGTGGAGATAGAACACAAAGCGTACTGGGCCATCAAAAAAATAATCTCAGTATGACTATGACCGGAGAAGAAATGAAGTTGCAATTAAGTGAGTTGGAGGAGCTCCGGTTAGAGGCATACGACAATGTTGTCCGGTATAAGGAAAGGACAAGGAGGATTCGATGCAAAAATCTGCAAGAAGGAGTTTTGGGTTGGGCAGAAGGTACTACTTTTCAATTCCTGCTTTAAATTAATGAGTGGGAAACTCCGATCCAAATGGGGAGGTCCATACATAGTCAAGGAGATATTTCCAAATGGAAGCATTGAAGTATATGACTTGAATGGTAATGATACATTCGTGGTAAATGGGCATCGATTGAAGCCCTACTTTTATTATTCCAATCTGAATCAGCAAAAGGAGAAATGTTCTCACCTTGATCCTATTTACCAATGTGAAAGAATTTGGGAAAGGTCGAGCTCAAGACAATAAACAAGAACGCTGATTGGGAGGCAATCCAGGAATGGTCATCGGTATGACCATAACTGTTGTGTTATTCCGTTACTTAGGAAATTTTCTTTAATTATTGATTTTGGGCTGAAAAAGAATTTGGGGAATACGGGCCAAAAATAATTGAAGCGCAATGGAGAGTATGAACCCACTTTGTAATGCAAAGTGTGTAGGTGGAGGCCCATGGTGTTTTCTATGGGATAGGCTAACCGAGGAGTGACGTGGAAGCGTGTCTGACATTTTCTGACTGAGAAGTGACTGCGCCGCTTTGGATTTTGCAGGATGGTTTGAATTTTGAATTTGGTAATGATTTCTTTCCTTAATCATTCCCAACACTCCATAACCGTCATCTCCACTCTCTAAGTCGGTTTAAACTCCCTCTCTTAAAACCACCATGAACTCCATAACTGCTACACACTACACCCACTCTCCCCACTCCGTTCGTAATTGCCATTCCCCAAATTCCATAAGAACTCTCAGTTTTCGTGTTGCTTCGCACAAATTTATTCCCAAATCGCAACCCTAAAGTACCCAACCTTCGAAATTCGCCATGGCCAGAACTAAGAAACTTGTAGAAAGAAAAAGCTCCAAGAGCGACGCCGCCTCCGGCAGTACTCAAACTGCTGCCACAGAATAGAAAAATATTGCGTCCTTCCTCGGTCTTGGGCTTTTCTAATAGTTATCCATCAACTATGACGAGGCATAAATCTATAGTTATTGACCAAGGGACTCACCTCACGCATTGTAGATATATCGATGACCGGTTGGACGTGTTACCAGAAATGGATATCCCGCGAGTTATGTTTACTCTGTAGGTGCGGAGCTGGGAAGCTTGGAGGAGAAGGTTGGTGAGGGTCATACTTGGAGGGATCATGTATGACTACTATCTAAGGAGGAGTGAAGTACGGCCTTGTGACCGGGGTGAAGCGTGACCTTCGGACCAAGTGACCACAAGGGATTCAACCATCCTAAATGTGGAGTATAGACTCTAGAAACGCTCTAATGTCTTTGGGTCACGCCTTGAGTTTATACGAAGCATGGACGGATCTTCAGTATGCCCATGACCGAATACACATATCAACAACAATCATGACCTATCCCAATTCTTACCCTTTTTATATTTGATTGTCTTTAAGTTTATTTGTGTAGATAACAGGATTGGATCGTGACAACCAAACTTGTGCACTCGAAGAGTAAAGTAGTTCCTCACTCTCCGTGGGATCAACCCTAGCTTACCGCTAAGACTAACCAGTCCAGTTGTGGGCATAGGAGCGTGTATTGTCCGTCTGGGGCATGCACAAGTATTTTGATCGTACCATACAACGGGTGCGTGTCAGATATCAATCTACTTAGAGAGAATAGTTTCTTTTTCAAAATAAACATAATAATTTAGTATTATGATATTGGAAATTTTTATCCTTTTCAATGAACAGATATTCGTATGATTCCGTAACTTTGAAATTTAATTAGCTTTTTCTTCTTTTGTTTTATGAAAACATTATTCAAACGGATTTTCAATATAAAGAATTTATTTTTACATCTATTAGTCGCATATACAAGCAAATAAACTCTTTTTGAGCTTCCAATTGAGAATCCTGCTTTACATATATGATGCGCCACATCTATTATGAAGTACTCGAGTTAGATAAAATATACTTATGATTTATCAGATGTTTTTCAATGTCTTATTTAATTGGTATAGATATTTTTCCATACATGACAATTAGGCGATATAAATCTCAAAGAGCAATTGTGAGTTTTGTTGAGGATAATATGAAATTGATACGTGACAATCTATAATTCATAATTGTAATATGTTTAATTATAACAAGGTTTATTTAATTTTAAGGTGTCTTCTGGTTATATTTCATTTTCGAAACTTCTATAGTTGAGACTCCAAATCTAAATGCTTTATCTATTATTTGTTGTAAATATGTAGTTGGATTCCGCGATTAGGATGTTGTGATAAATTAAAAACTATAATTCGTTTTTTCTTATTTTGCTTGGATTCAAAGTTACAGGACCTAGAAAAATAGTTATAGTTACATGATGCATGCCTCCATACCTCACCAAATTCAATTTTTGTCACCTTGTGACCAGTTTCATAACCACAATATAGAAGGAATTAAGCGGTTATTATTATTTTTTTAATTTCATACCAATTAATTAATCCAACACTCTTAACACATGATGGCTAATATTTGCTTCTAATATTGCTAATGGTGTCGATTTACATGGGGTCGTTTTGCCGAGGATTTTAATTATTGAAAACACAATAGGAACAAAGAGAAAATCATAAGAAACGATAAAGAAGAAAACTGACCACTAGAGATGAACATTGAGTTATTACATATGTTTATAGATCTATGTGATGAGTTGAAAAAGTTCCCACGATCAATTCATGCAGCTTAGTTCATTGGTTCATATCCTTTGTAGTGAAAGTTGAGCAATTCTTCACGAATATGCATGTTCATTAATTCTATTTTTAGTCTTTGGACTTTAGGACTTTTATAAGCTTTTGAACATCATATTTCATACCAACACTCATCTAATAATTACACTCTTTATGTAATGTATTTGAAAGTGTGTTAATTGAAAACATGATTATTCTATTAACATGACGAAGCGCTGTCGTCACACTCTTCGCACAAATATATTTATAAAACACCTCTTGCCCAACAAGGTAGTAGTTAATGGTAAGTGGGGTCGATCCCAAGGAACTTGGCGTAGATCTGCTCTTCAGGTAGTTCTCAACATAAGATGTTATGGTCGAGATGTGTCTCAATATCCTGTAACTCAACAAGTGAAATATCAAATAACAAAGAAGTTTGGGTTAAGTTTCGAATCAATGATCCTAATTACTCATTACTCGTTCATTGGTACAAAGATATTCAATTATTTGATCTCATTACTTGGTTTAAGACAAAGATTAGTTTATACCCTAATGATCATGAAGTCACGATATAAACATACCATGCCTATGTCTATCCAATTTTACAGATCTTGACCAGAAGACAAGATCTCCTCTTTTGATCAACAAAGTCATGGACACTTCAGTAACAATGCTATCCAAAAGGCATTAAGAATAAACACACCCAAGACAGCCAAGAGGTAAGTCAATACCGACTTGTCACACCCCGACTCCCGAGGTGCGACTAACGACACTAACACTACTAAACCATCTACTAACTCAACTCACATAAGGGAATCATGCTCAGGAAACAAGGGGAAATCTCAACTGAAAGCGATAACAAACAAAGCATGCTTCTAAATTTAAACGGAACAACCAACGAGCATGGATAATTTACATATCAAGTCCAAATCGGGATAAATATATCAAATTCACAAGAAACGAGAATAATGGATAAACGGTAAATTGTATCGAGCACATCGCTCGTGAATTAGAACATGTATCAGAGTAATACTCAAAACATATCAAAAAACTTCAATTAACATAGCATTGCAGCGGAAATCTCGACTCAATCCCAACAACTACATGTATGAAGACATGCAATTGTCAGTCCACTTTCTACTCGACCAAAACAAACACACCACCAAGCCGTCCACGCCATCCACATCCCGCTAACCTGCACGTTTAGAAATACATGCAGGGCTGAGTACTTCGTACTCAGTGAACACATGCCAAAAACATTTGAAAACTTGCTCTTAGAGCTATACAATTGAACTTTCCTTGCCGAAGCATCACAAGTATTAATGCAATTAAAAACATTTACTTGTGAATGCAAAAACATTTTCTTTCTGTAGAACCCTGAAAATTCGAGCCTAAAAATTTCGTTGTAAGTATATAAAAATTTAATTAGAGTTAATCAGATAATAGAACAGTCACTTATTCCCGATAAATTTTATACGTCTAAATCATAAAAATTTAGACGTCATATGCATTGCATAGCAAGAGCATTCATATTTTATTATTCGAGTGAAATATGTCGATATTATTATCGCCTATACAATAATGTGATTAATTAGAAATAATTAATCAAAAAGATAAATTATATATATAATATAAATATGAAGCGTTTGTTTATTTAATTTTGTAAAAGAATTAATTTATAGAATAATATGGATATTGGTCTCGTTAAGACCGAAATAATTAGTTCTACGTATATGCTCGGTCGAAACTTTGATCGGATGAACGAATGTCGTATAATGGAAGAATAATCGAAATACTATATAAAAGGAAATTATATAATATAATAATATATATTATATATAGGTAAGTGAATGTGTTTTGTCGTGTGTGCCGTGTGGGTGAGTGTGCGTGTGTTTAATTAGAGTTTTTTTTTATTTCTTTAATTGATTAGATTTTGCTTAGATTTTTCTCCCTAACATAATCATTATCCCTTTTTCATTCTCCCATATCACCTCCCATAATTCCCAATCAGAATAAAATAGAGTAATGATATTCCTAGTTGCCTAGAGATTCCTCCTCCCCTTCATTCACGTTAAAAAAAAAAAAAAGGTTGCAGATGAAACTTTTCACCATCTCTGCAAATCACCTTCTCCTCAAGCCCTATTCCCTTCTTCTTCTACCACCATCTACCACCATCTATCACCATCGGAACCACCACCACCACCATCTAGTAAGGCCGGAGAAACGGGCAGCCGTGAGGGAGGAAGGAGAAGGAGAGAGAACCGAGAGTAAGAGAGAAAGGAGGAGGAGAAGAAGGCTAGGTATAAAGTCTAAACCCTCGTTTCTCTTATTTCTTCCTTCTTTTCAATATCTTAGAAGCATGTTTAGGGAAAGAAAATGGTGGAACCCTTGGTCTTGGTGTGAAGAAGATGATGTTTATGTGATTTCATAGTGTAGTGATGGCAAATATGATTTTGTGTGGTCTTGATGCTTGTTGTAAAGTTATACTCGATTATATGCATTCTAGGAAGAGCATGACTTAGGAATGTATGTTCTTCATAATCATATGGTAGCTATAGATGATATGTGAGTGTGTTTAAGGCTGAAAACCGAGTATATTGCTGCTGTGTTGGTGTTTTGAGTTTGAATAAACGAAGCTTGGAATGAATCGTGTGCAACGTATGAAACTGCACTGCTCTGATTTATCCGTTTGGATATGATAGGTTTCGAATTTGAATCTCAAATTTTTATATGTTGTAGATAAGCATGTTAGGATGGTTATGTAAAATTTTCAGAATTTTTCGTTGAAGCATGTAATTTTGGTGGATTTAATACTCTACTGCTCTTGTTTGAAAATCTAATCTGCGCAGAAAAATGTATAAGTATTTTTCTCCTTTGATTCGTAACTTTTGAAGGCTTAACCTTTTGAAAATTGAAACTAGACATCCTAAGGATTTTAAGTTGATATTCCTCATCCCTTGAGGCCAAATGAAAGATTTTATATTGAATTTTTAAGTAAATTGTTGTGCAGTAGAACTTCAATCTTTGGCAGATTCACTGATCTGCAAACGAGGCTCAATTA
The DNA here is from genome assembly GCA_029490685.1 of Schizonepeta tenuifolia. Lineage (NCBI taxonomy): Eukaryota > Viridiplantae > Streptophyta > Magnoliopsida > Lamiales > Lamiaceae > Schizonepeta > Schizonepeta tenuifolia. The sequence goes on along the minus strand of CM055955.1, from coordinate 20,363,542 downwards.
GGACAAGTAAAACCTTATAATTTTGAAGTGTAACAACTTCTGGAAACTCTATTATGTGTTAGGAGCATGCCATAAAAATTTCAAGCCTTTTTTATCTCGTTTACTATTTTAATTAGAATTTACAACGTCAAAGTGTCATGCTGAAAAAAATTGCAGAAATATGTTTATTATCAATTAATGCCTAAATTCGATTTTATTGCTAATAAAATACATATGTGAGCCTCAAGAATGTACTAAGTAAATTATTTCCAAAATGACATGATAGAGTATGAGTTGTTGGAAATTATTTTATGTGTTACCATAGCTAATTAATTAGATTGAAGCTAAGTTGTTTTGGGTCAAAATAAATATAATGAATTGGACTTGGGCCAATGGGCCAAAGTTTTCAGATTTGTATGTACTTGGGCCAACTTAATAAATTGTGTGTGTGGGCTATGTGGTTCGGGCTCGAATTAAAATATTGTGGGCTTTTGAATTGATTTCGGTTGGGTCCGGATTTATTTTAAAAATGGGCTATATTCTTTAAAATTGAAGGAGCCTAATAACATAAAATTGGACCTATGTTGTTATAATATTGTTGGATTGGACTATCCCAAGTTAATAAAAAGAAATATGAAATGGGCTTAGTCTTATATTAGTTAATGTAATTATGATAGTCCAAGATGACTTGTTATGTGTGATATGGACCCTTAGTCCATATCCATATGTAATTAAATGTGAAGTTGTATATTATATGATTAATGTTTATTATTATTATTATTATTATTATTATTATTATTATTATTATTATTATTATTATTATTATTATTATTATTATTATTATTATTATTTATGCATGATTAATTGTTTATTATTTATTATTAATAATTAATTCTATAATAATTTATTAATTGATATTTAATTGTATGTCTTAATTAATTAATTATTTATTTATTTATTTATTAATTATATGTATTTAATAATTAATTATTAATTAATTAATTATATGCCTTTAATAATTAATTATTGATTAATTAATTATATCCCTTAATTAATTAATTAATTCTTTATTAATTAATTTATATGTCTTTAATAATTAATTATTAATTAATTATATGCCTTTAATAATTAATTAATTCTTAATTAATCGATTAAAATGATCTAAGTCAATTGAATAATTGTTATGTATTCAATAGTCAAATGAATATCTTACATGTTTTAAAGTGTGATCATATGACATGAGATAAGCGATTAATCAAGTGTACATGAATTAATATGATGTGATGAAAAGTATATAGTATGCATAAGACATCTATGTGACTCACGTTACATAACATGCATGACATACATGTTATAACTCGGGAATAAGCTTGACCTAGGATGCTAAGACTTTAGACACTTTTATGCTTGTGAACCTAAGTGTTTAAGACAACTCTTGTAGGATCGAGCAATCCCTAATTCGAGGACTAGTCAAACGAACTTGAACCAAGGTGGGTTTCTATTTTCAAACTGTGGGATTACAAACTCCCACTGAGGTAACTTTAGGGTTATTAAACCCAATGCTTTCAAAGTGTGATATGCATGCTAAATGTTTAATGCTCAATTGCTTGTGGTTTACCTATGTTGAAAGTTTTATAATACGATCGGCCTTGTGCTCCGTACAAGCCAAGGTAGTGTACACATGAAGTTATGACGGTTCGGTTGGAGGGAGTGGCTCCCCTCTAATTGAACCGGGTGGTAACCCAAGAATGTGAGATGTTCTATGGTTCGAACCGTCAACTGTTTTAAAAAACTTATGTGAAGGATATTTTTACCAAAGTAACCCCCTTCCATAAGAATGAAGCATGCTATATCTTTTGAAAAATTGTTATCAAAATGGGGCACGGAATCCACTGAGTGCTTTTGTACTCAGCCCCCTGCATTGTTTTTCCTAATGCAGGTTGATCAATGTGGAGGCGAAGGAAGGGGATGTCGATGTCGCTATTGTCCGTTGTTCGTTTTCAAGTACTTGTAGTGTCGGTCTTTATGACCATTGTTGTGTCTTTAGTAAGGCTCATGCCACCAAACTCATGTTACCTCTTATGTCCTAATCATCTACTTGTAGATGGTTATCTTTTGAAACGCTTCCACAGTGCGGGGCCGGTGTCCTCATACATCGACCCCAGTTATGTTATGCTAGGGCATCGATTTTGAACAATTACCCACCTTTCCTTTATTATCCCAAACACTTGTCATTTCGATTTTTCAATAAATAACTATTTGTTATCATTTATGAATCATGATTATATGGTTTCACCCCACCCACTGCGTGGCGGCTCGGACGGATCCGCATAGGCCGGGTCGCGGGTCGCCACACTTTCTGAATAGACTGCGCAGTCAAAACATAATATATACTCAACAAAGGCATGTATCATCTACCACATTAACTTTGTGCCGAGAAGTAGGCCTCCTTCTCAAATACTGTGACCGGCTAAACCGAAGTAAAGCTCACAGTCACCTCAAACCATTCGAATACCACACGTGAGTTCCTATCTTTCACAGGGCATTCATATCTCAAGCAAATGATAAAGCATACCAACACTCACGTAGAAACGGCAAGTCAATTGAACTTCAAAACTCACATAATAATAATACTCAATAACAATAATAGCATTTATCGGAGATTTTGGTTTAGAAAAGCCAACCTGACTTACCTAGAACTAGCTAGGCGGCTTACTCTTTGGACTGTCCTTGCTACTTTTTCGTCCCGCTCGATCCTTCACAATTTGACATCGAAATAAAGATTAAGACCCTTGACGCGTCAGACGTAAAGTAGATTTTGGTTTTGACTGAAGGACTTTTACTTGACTCGAATCCTTCTATTTTTATCTTTTTCTAAGTCAATATCTTTTCTCGACTTTCTCGTTCTCGACTCGTCGACTCTACTCGGTTACTAATTACTTCGTCTCACATTCTCATTTCTAAATTACTTCTGTTTAGAAATTCTCACTAGTTAAGGAAATATTACTTATCTCAACTACATTACTTAAATTTTCTCTCGAATTCTCGATTCAACTAATCGTCATTTCAATCAATCATGCTGCATATATAAGCATTCTCAACAATTTGAACAAGTCATTTCATCATAAATGAAATACCAATATTTCACATAAACACTTAGATTCAATCAAGCATAATAAATTCAACATAAAATTTAATCAAACATATTATCTCAAACATGATTCACACTTCAAATTCAATTAGCAATTACTCGACATTGCTCGACTCTAGTTTTGGAAAAGACGTTAACTTCGATCTCATAAAATAATTTCATGTCTTTTCAATAAAGCGAATAAAAGTTCAAGTAATAAGAATTTAAAACTCAAATAATCATTTAATATTTCTCGACTCAATATACGACATTATTTCAAAATACGTCGTCTTTCCTCAACTACGTATACGTACTCGCATACATACTATTATTTTATTTACTTATTCTATTATTATAATTTCTCTTTTCTTATTCTCAATTAACCTCTTATTTAATAGAAATTCATTTTCCATTTATAACTCGACTCTTAGAATTTCGTTTCCTTTAATAAAATTCTTGTTTTACTTATTTTATGAAAACTCTACTTATCTCTTCATAAATTATTATTCGATTATCTAAGCTCAACTTAACTCGTTATTCCCGTACTCTATTATTTCTTATTTTATTAAGAAATTACCTCTTTATTTATTTAATTCTAACTTTATTATTTTTATTTCAAAATTCTTCGACTAATTTGTAATTAAACGAGTAAACGAACTCGTACTCGATTAAACTTCTCACTAAATTTCTTATGCTCGACTCTTTAAATATTTTTCTCTTTAAAACAAAATTAAGATTAATTTCTTATTATTTCTCGTTCGGTTGAATGACTTAACCTTGACTAACTCGTCTCAAATTTGTACTCGATTACTAATTCTATTTCCTTAACTCTAACTCCTCTTATTATTTCTTCTAATCTCTATTATTAATCATACTTAACTTTCTCCTCTTAAACTCTAATTATTTAATAAAAAATTATCTTCTTTATTTTTCTCAATTTCATGACTCATTATTATTTTAATAATTTTTCCTTTTTATTTTTTATTTAATTTTATTCTCAAAATTTCTAAATATTTTATTAATTTAATTTATTTTATAATTAATTTTAGTGTTCTTTAAATCTTCATAAAATATACCAACAACACCTAGAACACTAAGAACACTCATTCAAATCTTCAAAAATACATCAAGAACACCTAGAACACACACTGGGCATTCAAACTCATCTCCTTCGATTTTTACATATTTTCATGCTTAAAATTTCATTTTCCTCATCTCAAAATTTCTATTGAACATACAAACACATCTATAACATCAAATCATCAAAATTACTAAAATCATCAAAATACCATTTCTTCCATAATCATGCATATATCTCGATTTTCCTCAAATAATCGATATAACAATTCAAATCATCCAATAACTCATATTTATATCATGCTCATAACATCATTAAATCATCAAATAAATAATCAAATAAAATACTCCTCCAAAATCCCAAAACTCACGGCATTCATCATAGAATTTAGGCAAATTATTTTCTCAATTTTCTCATGCATAAATCTCATTTAAATCATACTCATAAACACATATAAATCATTAAATCATCAAGAAATCATGCAATTCGATTTTCTTCCTCTTTTCCCTATTTTCCGATTTTAATCATTTTAATAGGGTTTTTATTTCTCATTTCTCTTTTAATTCTTAGATTAATTCCTAGGGTTCGATTTCCTAATATTTTTCTCACATCGATTCTCACATCGTAACCCTAGTTTGCCTAAGCACAAATTAAAGCATGCATATTTTCTTTTCTTTAGAGATTAGGAATTACATATTTACAATTAATCAAATGAATAAACATACTTATAAAGATTAAATCAAAGCTCTCCTCTTGATCTTGGTTGGACCGAAAATGAAGGGTTTGAGGCTCAAATCTTTAGCTTGAAATTTTCATGGTGGATTTCACCTTGAACCTCAAGAAAAATAAAACAATAATCAACCATCTCTTCTGGGGCATAAGTGCCGAAATTTAGTAGAAAAAAGAGAGATGATTTTGCTTGGAATTAAACTCAAGATTTGAAGGATTATTACCTCTTCAATTAGGGTTCGAAGAATTAGAGAGGATGATGATGATCTTCTTTGGAGTTGGAAGCTTGAGAGCTTGATGATCTAAGCTTCAATGGAGTTTTCCTCTACTATGTGTTTGTGTGTGTGTTCTCGGTTGAGAGGGAGAGAAATGAGAGAATATTTTCTTTCTTTCTCTTGTGGATGAACTCGATGGAGAGAGAGAGAGTTTGAGAGAGATAGATGATGAATGAATTAGCTTCATCAATAAGGAAATGAATTAATTTAGCTAAGAGGGATGAATGTCATCATGATTATTCCATGTAGAGTAGAAAATAGCCTAGTCTAGGAGAGAGATTAGGGAGAGAGAGAGATGAGAGCGGTGGGAGAGGGGAGAGAGATGATGTAATACCCGGCTTTTCTTTTCCGTCGATAAATAAAAAATTTCGTTTTAATTAAGGCTTTGCACGCCTAAGTTAAGGAATTTCAGTTATAAGACTAACGGTGAAATCCGTTTCTGAAAATAAAATCCAGAAGTCGTTCAACCGACTACTGTATTAGGATTTTTTGCGCCCGATAAAATTTTCGTTCGAGAACTCAGATCGAAAAACCGTCTGACTTTACATTCACTTATTTTGCGATACGAGTCTATTGGTAAAAGTCAGTTTTAATTTTTTTTCCCAGATATCTATAAAATCTGCACTACAAGCCTGAATGGAGAAGTGGAACTGAAGGGACCATATAAGACGTAGAAATCATATGAGAACTTGAGATGATGGATTTAGAGGTGATCGATCCATATGAGATTATAACTAACCGAATAGCAGCACTAGTAGCTACACCAGACTTACGAGAGAGAATTTTAAGTGAATCCAAAGGAACGATTCGAGTACTAGAAGATATGTTAAGAAAGATAGCGTTAGATCAAAATTTAGAGTTGACGAAAGGAAAAAGTTTAGAGAGAACGAAAGTCTTAAGTGATATATGCCGATCAGACTTAAATTAGAGAAGAGGGACAAGTTTTCCTCATGATTTTTCTTCTAAGGATATGATAATTATTTTCATGTCAAGTATAAGCTTAGACAAAGATTTGTATGATTAGTAGATATTTTGAAAAAGATAGTTTAATGTGTATAGATTGGTCTTGTCGCCAAGTCTATGGAATGTTTATTATGTTTGTATATATCATTTGAAAAAGTACGTGTTCGATTCTACACACGTAATTCATCAGCAAGACGTAGTTCTTGATTATGAATTAAGTTATAAGTTATGAAGAAAGACCGCAATCGATCTTGGATCGAAAAGTGCGAGAGTTAAGAAGCAAGTCAATACGATTAGTAAAGTGTTATGGAGTCACCACGAGCAGGAAGAAGCTACGTGAGAACTCGAAGAAAAGATGATGGAGAAATACCTTGAATTTTTTTTCTTTTCTCGAAGGAGATAAGCAAATTTCGGGACGAAATTTTTCGTTAGAGGGGTAGAATGTAATACCCAGCTTTTCTTTTCTGTCGAGAAATAAAAATTTTCATTTTAATTAAGGCTTTGCATGCCTAAGTTAAGGAATTTCAATTATAAGACTAACGGTGAAATCCATTTCTGAAAATAAAATCCAGAAGTCGTTCAACCGACTACTGTATTAGGGTTTTTTGCGCCCGATAAAATTTTCATTCGAGAACTCAGATCGAAAAACCGTCTGACTTTACATTCACTTGTGTTGCGATACGAGTCTATTGGTAAAAGTCAGTTTGAATTTTTTTCCCGGGCGAATTTTGGACTGTGACGTCCCGACTTTTCGATAGATTTCAGAATTTGAATCGTCCTTTCCAACTAAGTGAAATATTCCGGAACTAATGGTCGTATCCATTTTTGTCAATAATGTGTTCATCTAATAAAGTAATTGTTCATTTTTAGGTTGCAGTTTTAGATCCGGAAAAATTAGATTTAAAGTTAATATCTAGATATTTACTTAAATAGTTAAACCTCCATACTTTACTATAAATAGCACCCTTGGTCATCTTTTTTTCTCTCATTTCTCCCCAACCAAACCGCCCCCCCCCCCCCCCCCGTCTCTCTCTCTCTTCTCTCTCTTGTTCTTCATCTTCAAGTGTGTTCATCAAGTTCTTCAAGCATTCAAAGTTCCATAACTTATTCATCTACCGATCGATTTCAATTCCGATTACATATTTGGAAAGGTGAGAGCTTCCTCTTCACTTCTATCTAAACAAAAATCCTATTCTATAATTCTTGAAATTTTCAAAAAATATAAGAGAAGTAGGATTGATGTTCTAAGATCATTACATGATTATTAATGCATAAGAATGAGTTTCTATGGTTGAAATCAAGAATAAATCATGTAGGATGAAATAGGGTAATTTTCGAAAAAAAAAATGCATGGACTAGTTGGTGAAGATTTAACTTGAATTTGGATAATTGATTTGTGGAATATGTTTCTATGTATTAGTATGTTGGTGTAGGAATTGTTTTGGAATTTTCTAAAAATAAAAATAAAAATGTAAGAGATGAAGAAGCATGATTTTGATTGAGTAATTGTTATGTTTTTGATGATATGATTTGATATATATGATGTAGGAAGAATGTAGTTCAATATATATTTAATTTAGATTTTTTTAAAAATAAAAATGAAATCGTTGGAGACGAAGAATCGTTGATAGAATTAGTTTTGATGTTGATTTGGATTTATGGTTTGCATATTAGTTAATCTATGTGGTTAATGATGATAATTGGAAAGCTTGAACGAAATCTAAGAACGTCGAACTTTTCGTAAGAGACGAAGAGTCGAGCATAATCGTCGTTAGGAAAATCGAAAGAGAAAACTAATCGAATATTAGTAATTGTTGGTATGCTAGGTTGGTTGTAGAATTAATTGAGAATTAATTAACAACTATGAATAATCGAGTTCATAAACCAATAAAAATGACGTGAATTGGTTAAGTACTAGTTTCAATGATGTTAATATGTTAAGATGATCATTATTGAGTAAAAAGATAATAGAAACTAATTTGGTTTGAATCGGATTAGTAGAACTTCAAGAATCGAAGAAAGTAAGTAAGTGTAGAAACAAAGAAACGAGAAAACGAGGGTTGGTATGTTTCCGATTGATGATATGGTTGATGTATTGATGATATGCATGATTACATGTACTTAGTTTGAATTTCTTAGATTTTATAAAAATGTTTAAGAAAATCGACAACGATGTTCGTTGCTCGATAAAAACGACGTGTTTGATAATTATGAGTATGTGTTGATTAATTTGAGTTCATTGATGATTAACAAGCATGAGTGTAGTTGATGATAATTTTATATAAGTTATGAAATAGAAGTCGAGAATTAAAATTGAATTGAATTTGAAATGAAATTGCTAAAGTGAAATTAATTAGTTGAAAAGACGAGAAGTGCTCGTCGTATCTTTAATCGAGGAACGTGAAAGTGATCACGTTAAATGATTGTGTGTTTGACTGTTAAGTTGATAGAAATCTCGTGCCATAAAGGTTGTATAGCATCGATCGAACCTAGAGAATCGTGCGTCGAGTTTTAAAACGATTAGTGTTTCGCGGACAGTTTTGCGACCCTTCACGAAAACAGCCATAACTCTTAGCTCGTCTAACGAAATTGAGATCCGTAAATTGGACAGTAAAGTAGAAATCCGTGTCTTTCTTTTGACATAAGGAACATCCCCTGTTTCGAAATACTCTGTTCTGTAGAAGCTCCTGACCTACTGCCTTGTGCAGAAAATTTCTAAAAATCATTTTCTTAAGTTGAATTCTTTTCAACTTAATTCTTTAAGAACTTTTAAGTCGTTAAGAGTTATCGACTTCCGTCTTAACTAAATCTAAAATGTCGAGTAAGGAACCGAGTTAGTTCTAAACGAGATGTGTCTGAATCTCGTTTCTTTTTAAACTAAAAGAGATTAGTTAAAGTGCAAACGCCTAAAAGACTTAACCGATTTCGATTTCTTTTTCTTTAATCATCTTGATCGATTACTAAAGTTTGAATATTTGTGATATAAGAGGGAAGTTGGAGTTGAAGATAGGACAGAAGACAGAAGGTTAAAGTTTGTTCTGTAAACGGTTGAGGTGGGCTTTTCTATATAACAAAATAAAGTGAGCGTTGCTTAAAATGTTTACTTATTGCTTTATAAGTGTGTTTTGAAAGTGATTATCAGTGCATAAAAGAATTATTTTTGTGAGTTCTTTTGTGCCATTCTGAGTTAATGACACCGTTAGGTGCTAACTAATCAATCGGGCTCTGAGTTAGTGACACTGTTAGGTGCTTTCCAGGGTTAAATCGATTGGACTCTGAGTTAGTGACACCGTTAGGTGCTATCCAGAGTTAGTGTACATGGTAGCCGTTGTGTGTGGTACTCTGTTGAGGGGTAGCCAGCCACGGTGAGGAACGTTCGCGGGAGAAAGGCCTTCTTCCCCGGTGTTGAAACAGAAGATGGACAATATGAATGAAACAATAGAAAAATCTTGAATTCAAGTAAAGTATGAGAAAATGTTTAGTAAGCACGGGCCTTTGAAAGAAAAACCCCGTTGTGTTACTGTTAAGATGCCTGATTAATCTATAAAACCTATGATATATTTTCGGCAATGTGCCCACTAAGTGCTTTCGTACTTAGCCCTGCATGTATTTATAAATGTGTAGGTTGAGTGACGGAGACGGCGGAAGTTGAGTAGAGGTCGTACTTAAGGATAGAAGTTTAGTTGAGCCTCGATTTCACATCTGAAAATGTGTTATCACTCTACGTTTTATTCCGCTGCAAAATACTTCTTTTTGATGTATAATCTTTTAGGTAAAAGTTTTCATACTTGAAACCTAGTCAACTCTGAATACAACTTTGTCGAGCGATCCTTCAAGATCGACTCTCTTTTGTTTAATGGAAGTAGTTCTTAGTTATTATCTTATCTAAGGTATGTCAGTTCATCATTTATTCAGTAATTTCTCATTTCTTCCCCGCTTCTTTAATCCAACCCCTAGTCGCACCCCGGCTTTGCCGTTCCTCGGGATTTGGGGCTGTGACAGATGAGAGAGAGATTCTCTTTTTAATTTACTGGTATAATTTTACCAGGCTGAAAAAGTTTTCTGGTAGAATATGTCCGTGTTATTTCATTTATACTGAAAACGGCTCTAAACTCTCCTCGTCTCATTTCCAACATTGAAAACACCTCAACTCTATCTCATGTCCTACGAAATAAATCAAGGATTCTGAATATCTAATTTTTAGGTTAAAATTCCGAGTAACGATGAAAAACCTAAAATTGCTCGGCTAATTTATCCGTTAGGAACTAAACTCTTAGAAATCTCTAATGTGATCTCGGATGAGCTTCTAATGTATCTCAAATGTCTTAGAATTAAATCTAGATTGAAAAGACACTAAATAAGTTAAATTCTGAGTTCGTTGGTGAATAGTGTTTCTCGGTTCTCGTTACTATTCACTGAAAAGTAAAAGTTCTCGGAATTCTCTGAAATTCATACTTATGCTGAAGCTCATATAAATAAAATCAATTAATGCATCATAGACTCGATTCGGATATTTGAAACGAGAAAAATTAACGTCAAAGCACACTAGGGCATTTTGGTCATTTTTAAGAAAATATATTTTCTTGGAAAAATCTTATTACTCAAGGCATATTATTTAAGCATATTATGATATTTAGAACGCACTTAAAGACTTATAAAAGTTCGGGGTATTACACGACTGCTCTCCAACACTCTTTACCTTCTTGGGCACGAGAGACACTCTCGAGTTGATCCTAAATCTTGTTAATAACTTAATCTTAATATCTAGATGGTGATCAATCAAATGTCAATATCAATTAAGTCTAGAATTATTCCTGAGTATTTCGGGAACAAAATCAATTAACGAACTCACACAATTTGACCTCACGAGTTTAGAACGAGTAATTAAGACCACATCATCTACATCCAACCCAAACAATAAATTTAGCTAGACATAATATTAAACGAAATCACAAAATATATAAAGGAAATCATAACTGAAATTAAACTGGAACTGGTTGCTGCCCAAAAACGTAAGTCAGCAACCGAGGTCTTGACTTCAAGTCAAAAACTAAAAACTAATGCAGAAAATACTATAAACGATATGTAAAAGCAAATGCCCCTAGGACTTGTTTCTTTCTCACTCTCTCTCAAACTAGGATGCAGAATTAAATCTCGAACCCCTCCATTACAAAGTGAAGTCGGCCATATATATAGGCGATGGATTCAGGGCTAGGTTAGAATCCTTGTTGGTTAAGGACTCTTTCCATGCATATGCGCCTCCTTCCTTATCCATGCAGCTGCGATTTACTTCCCTTATGTGGTATATATCTTCTTTGATTAGGTTCGGCTAGGATAAGGAAAGAAATCTTCGATCCTTATCCTCTTCCTTGGAAAAGAAGAAATTTGCTGCTGCTACGACTCACTTCTTGACTTTACTGTCTGCATCCTGTATTGCTTCCCATGCTGACCAAGATCCTGGCTCCTCCGGGTACTCTGTCTGTTAGCTTTAAGGATATGGGGAGGTACTTCCTAACTTGTAGATCATGTAGAACGTTGTTGCCCAGCTACAAGCCTCTAGCCCTATGCCCATTTGCATCCTATTGCCATCTCAGCATCTCAACAACATATTTTCACCGGTTTTGCCCAAGATCCCACCTGTTCTTCCCTGCACAACATCTCTCGACTTTGTGTCCTCCCAAACACACTTTGACTCGATAAAGACTAAAAAGAACAAGAAAAACACACGAAAAGATGGACACAAATATGGGTTCATCACACCCACACAATTGAATTACACTTGCCCTCAAGTGTACAATTGCAGTTTTGCCCAAGACTCAAACACAGAAAATACAAAACAAGACACAGACTCAATACATCAGCACATCAACATGTCAGTCAAAACAGAGTGTAAAGTAGATATTTCCATAAAACAGGTCAAGATAGAGTTATTGGGCAACAAGGGTATCCTCACCAGCACTCAACTCTCAAGTGTATATGGTTAAGTGTATACGCTCTTGACCAATATCAATAATATTTTTCCATAGGCTTGCCTGCCCTCTACATCTCTACTTTTTTAAACAAAATCAAAATTACTTATCCTTAGGTCTTTATTGAGTTGTAACGTGGCTTAAGGCAAAAAGGTGGGATAAAATCGGAAAATGGCTATGTCAAGAAGACTCAGCTCTTGGCAACATGTTGCCTTCGACTCCTACCACTTCGACCTTAGCATAATTATTTTGCAGGACTATTTATTTGTTTTTCTCTTTTTTTTTTCTTTTTTTTAACCTAACACCTCTAACATAGGTGATATTGCCCAGCTAGTGCTACCCACAATTTCCTTTTGTCCCTTCTTCTTCAAAACCTGAGTTCTTGACCGGGAAGGCTCGTAAATCCAGGCTACTATAAGTGAATAGAAAGAATTACCAATAAGCTCAAAGGGGCCAGCAAGGGATAAATGTCGAGGTAGGGAATTTTGGACATGGGCTAATTTGAATAAAAATGCCTAATTCATCTAAGCAACTCGACTAAGTTATATGAAGTTTCAATAAGAGATGCAGGCAAGTTCTAGATTAACAAGTCTCAATTGGTTTTTGTCACACAAGAAAGAAATAAATGTTGCACATATATATATAGCATTGAACAGCTCAAAACCTCACAGTTCATGCCCAATATCTCATTCCGTCCTACCTATCTACATACGGCATCATTTACATCAACATACCTATTCTGACCTATCATGCCAACATGCTGATCAACAACTAAAACACAATTTAAAATTACACAAAACAGACCAACATCCCAACACCCACACACTTTGCCTTAGGCAAAGTGAGTATGATGTTGGGCAACAACAGACATAAAAAAAGCTGACTTAACAATTATTTACCAATAAAGCCGAGAAGAGGATTCTAAGGCCTTCACCACACAATTTGTTGGGCAAATTGTGGGTGAAGGCAATAAGAACACCTTTTCGACCAACAATACACAACAGAAAATAAAACACAAAATAAGACTCGACACAAAACACAAAAATGAAAAACAAAGACCTAAACTAATAAAAAAGTGGAAGGAACATAAAATCAAAGAGAAGATTCAGGCGAATACCTGAATCCTTGGTGCGCAAAGAATGCCAGCTGGGCATCCCTAATCTCGGTCAACAATTTCTCCATATTGGCTAGCCTGGTTTCGACCTCGTTATTGGGCAGCACCGCGACGCTGGTGCCTGCCTCCTCCTTCTTGACCAAGGGTGGATGCCTGGTGGATTTTGACCTGCCGTAGTCGATGAACATGAACTTGCCATTCCTCACCTCGATGTCGTTCATTTTCTTAAGGGCCGCTTCTCCTAACTTGTCGACCCCCATCACAGGCTTCTCCTTCATCTCATCATACACACCAACTACCTTCGCAAACGCTGGCACAAAGTGCCCACACGTACACCCTAGAGCTTGCTTGGCCAACACCGTTTTGAGCTGCTCACCAAGGAAGGCGGCGAAGTTGACCTTGGTCTTGGTGTGCATACACTACAGAAGGTGTCTCTCCTTGTTTCTCAAGGTGTTACCGCTGTCGTTCTTGCCATACATGTTGTAGGCAAGGATGCAGTGGCAAAGCCTTAACACATGGGTCTTCAACACCGTGCCCTTATTGTTGCCTCCATTGTACGGTGCTCCGTTCCCAATCTCCTTCCATTGCTCCTGATAAGCAATATCTCCAGGGGGTGGCACCACCTTCTTGGCCTCCATAAATTCTTTCTTGGCCAAATCCCTCAGACTCACCATCCCTAAGATCTGGTTGAGGGCACTAACCTGAAAATCATACTTCTCGCCAAAAAGTGAGAAGGAAATAGTGCTCACCCCAGACTCAGGATCACTCATCATAGCTGTCGTGCTGTACACCTCCTTAACTTGCTCTTCGAAGACTTCCACCGGCCATTCCAAAAACTTACTTCATCCTATCCCTTCTTCTTCTTCTTGTTCTTGCTGCTTGCCGGTGTTGACTGGTCGTCGTCCTCTTCTTCCTCAATATCCTCACTCACTATCGAGTCAGTTCCGGTGGCCGTCCCTTTGGACATCGATGGTTGGATAGAGCTGGCATCCGAAGCAGCAGATTTGTGCTTCTTTGCCAGCGTATCCTCCCCGACGTAGGAGTCCTTGATGGCCGACCGACCGCTTGTCTTCGTCAGGATTTTCTTGACCTTGGTCTTCGCCTCCACCGCCAACCCTGCTGCCACTGCTTCTATGGCCTCATCCAGGTCGTCCTCCTTATTTTCTTCATCGTCGCCACCTTCCCCTTCACCTTCTCCATTATCCTCTTATTCCTCCTCTGATTGTTGCCGAGTTACCATAGCCTTCGATTGGGTCTCCTCCTCCGGTTGCTTCGCCACCTCATCCATCATGCTCGGGTTTCGTCGCTCATCATGAGCGTGGCGTCGACCGGTAGGCTCCTGGGCACACATAATATCGGCAAGGGCTTGCTTGTTCTCCAATCTAAGTTGCTCCAGCCTGGCATTGCTCTCCTCCAGCTTGGTCAAGCACTCCATCACCGCTGTTGTGTCTTGGGCAGGCATCGCTGGGGTACTGGGCACTCCACCTCTAACTGATTGAGGTGTAGTATCAGTAACTTGGGCAGACTCGTCAGGTGGAATCACAAATACCAGCGTTCCTTCATCAACATACGCCCATGGCAGTCAAACAAGCGAGGTCCAGGCGCTCCTCTTGCATTGGCTGTAGCTGCGTATTGGCTTCGTCAAATCCGTGCATCTCCTTGGCATAGCGGGTCACTAGGTGGGCAAGGGAGAACCTCTGATTGCGGGAGTTCATGATATCCTTGAGATGGTACATAGTAAAAGCCCCAAAGTTGAGCCTCTGCTTGTGCACCATGCTTGACAGTATGAAAATCTTCAGCCGCGTGACTGAGTTGCTGCTATCCTTCTTTCCGAAGAAGTTGTAGGCCAGGATTCAGTGACACACCCTCAAAGCATCATCCTTCATCATATGCCCCTTTGTCGTGCCGGCCTTGAAGAAGGGGTCATCACTGAACTCCGCCCATTTCCTTGCCCACTCATCAGCGTCAAATTGAGGAATGTACCTCAATGCTCTCTTGTACTCCTCACTCCTGATCGAGCGAAAATTCTCCATACCCAAGGCCTGGTTCAAATCATTCACGGACAACTCCTTGCTTTGCCCCATGAATCTAAACTGCATGCACTTCGTGTTGTGACCTCCCACCGTAGGACTTCTTACCTGCAAACACTGATAAAACTCATAAACCAACTCCGAGTGCACTCTTTCTTGCCACTCTAAGAACTTCTCCCATCCAATCGCCGTGAAATACCCTAGTACTTCTTCCCAAACCCCCAAATCTTCCAATGCGCTTCGATCTACCAACTTGGGGACAATGATTCCCCTCTTCGGCATCTTCCCTACTCCGCGGTTTGAGGCTCTACCCGGCACTGAGATGCGCCGCTTGGGTGGTGCAGTTACCACCTCTTTGCCCTGGGCAACAGATCCTACCCCCTTAGCCTTCTTGGTTAGGGGCTCCTCCGACTCCTTTTTCACTTGATGTTCCTCCTCCGTAGCCTTTGAATCATGTTGTTCTTCCATAGCCGCATCCTCTTCGCCGTCTCTGACGAGCACAATCTCTTCCTCCTCCAGCGCCTTGCCAAACGATGCGTCCGCCTCAGACGCGGCATTTTCTTCTTCGTTGAGCGGCGGAGCAGGCACGTCCGTGAGCATTCGTGCGACATCATCTTCTTCCTCCATGTGCGATGATCCAGACATCGGTGATGGCTTGGTTGGAGGTTTTCGAGAAGCTTTGGTGGGAGTGGTAGTGATTGAAGTAGCTTTGGGTGACTTGAGGTGTTTGGTTGATTTTAAAGCCTTACTGCTGCGGGTGTTCTTCATTGTGAGAGTGGTGAGGGTTTTGTTTCTGCAAAAGTAGAGAGGGAGAGGAAATCGAAGAGTTCCAATTTGAATTTTAGAAGATGAATGAAAATTTGTGAGAGAGAGATATAGTAATAGGCTAGAAAATAGGGTATAGGCGTGTGAGTTGGCAGTTGCAGCAACTGCCAACGGATGGGACGTGCTGACGTCAACCATATTCTCCTGTTCTGCTTGCCTTGTATTCACCGGGCTTAGTCTCTCCTCGACCAACACGAACTCTTCGCTTGCCTAACTTCTCTGCATACCTGCCCTACACACATAGACGCAAAACGTACTTCCAAAACAAAACTCCTATCCTATGATTAGAAAATAAAAATTTAAAATAAATTACTGAAAAGAAAATACGTAAAGGGAAAAACTGAAAATAAAAACTCACTAGGTTGTCTCCTAGCCAGCGCCTTAGTTTACGTCGTGGGCACGACGCAGTTTTGCTTGCCCCTAGACAGGCATCATCACATGGACTTCCTCCTTGTCCACCTCTTTATCCTTTTTGTCTCCATAGAAAAGCTTCAACCTCTGACCATTGACCCTAAAATATTTAGAGCTCTTTGGGCAATAAATCTCCACAGACCCATTAGGAAATTGGGTCACCACTTTATATGGTCCAGTCCATTTCGTTTTCAGCTTGCCCTTCATAAACTTGAACCTTGACTGATACAGCAGAACTACTTGCCTAGGCTCAAACTTCTTTGCCTTGATCAACTGGTCATGAGCCTTCTTCAGCCTTGTCTTGTATAAAGTGGCATTATCATAAGCCTCAATTCGAATCTCCTCTAACTCTTGCAACTGCAACTTCATTTCCTTAGCAATATCATTCCAATCGTAATTGAACTTTCTCACCGCCCAATATGATTTATGCTCTAACTCCACAGGCAAGTGACATGGTTTCCCAAACACCAACCGGTACGGCGACATGCCCAACAGTGTCTTGAAAGCTGTACGGTATGCCCAAAGTTCATCGTCCAAGTGCAAACTCCAAACCTTTCCATTTTGCCCAACTGCCTTCCTTAATATGGTCTTGATGATCCTATTTGTCAGCTCTGCTTGCCCATTGGCTTGCGGATGATAGGCAGTGGTAACTCGATGATGGACTTCGTATTTTTTTAATAGGTTGTCAATGGTAGCATTGCAAAAATGCGTCCCTTGGTCACTTATAATCACCCTTGGAACCCCATATCGATTGAAAATATTTCTCTTAAGAAAAGTAGCAACCACTCGGGCATCATTCATTGGTGTAGCCTTCGCCTCTACCCACTTTGACACGTAATCAACTGCCAAGATGATATACTGATTCCCGCTTGAGTTGGGCAAAGGTCCCATAAAGTCCATCCCCCACATGTCAAAGATCTCCACCGGCATGATTGGAGTCATGGGCATCTCATCCCTCCTAGTTGCATTCCCTTCTTGTTGACACTTGAAACAATTCTTGCACCATTCGTAAGCATCTCTTAGAATCGTGGGCCAAAAGAATCCACAATCAAAAATCTTCCTTGCTGTTCTTCGGTGCCTAAAGTGACCTCCACACTCCCTGTTGTGGCAATGCTTCAAGGTACTCTTGGTTTCCCAATCGGGCACGCACCTCCTTAATCCTTGGTCAACACACTTTTTCCATAAGTAAGGATCATCCCAAACATAGTGTTGACTCTCCTTGAGAATTTTCTGCCTTTGATAGTATGAAAGATTGTTTGGAACTTCTCCCGTACTTTTGAAGTTGGCAATGTCGGCGTACCAAGGTTCTCCATGAAATTGAGCTTCCGTCATGTATAGATGCTCGTTAGGGAAAGTTTCCGTAATGGGCACGGAATCTTCTTCTCTGACTATCCTACTCAAGTGATCCGCCACCAAATTCTAAGCTCCACTTTTATCTTTGATCTCCATATCGAACTCTTGCAAGAGCAAAATCCAACGTATAAGCCTTGGCTTCGACTCCTTCTTATTCATAAGGTATCTCAGCGCTACATGGTCAGTGTAAACAATTGTCTTGCCTTCGAGTAGATAAGACCTGAATTTTTCAAAGGCAAACACAACCGCCAAAAGCTCTTTCTCAATGGTGGTATAATTAATTTGAGCTGCATTAAGAGTTTTAGAGGCATAATAAATAACATGGCTTTCTTTACCTCTCCTTTGACCAAGCACTGCTCCCACAGCATACCCACTTGCATCGCACATCAACTCGAATGGCATACCCCAATCAGGGGGCTGTATCACAGGTGCCGTGACCAAGCATTCCTTCAACACGTCAAACGCCCTTTGACAATCTGCATTGAAATCCCACTCTACTTCATTCTGGAGCAATCTCGTCATTGGTTGGGCAATCTTAGCAAAATCCTTCACGAATCTTCTATAGAATCCGGCATGTCCCAAAAATCCTCTCAATTGCTTGACGTTGGTTGGATAAGGCAGCTTGGAGATGACATCAATCTTTGCCTTATCAACCTGTATCCGTCTTTTTGAAATCACGTGCCCAAGCACGATGCCTATCGTACCATAAAGTGACACTTTTCATAGTTCAACACCAAGCTCTTTTCCACGCATATGCTCAAAACCAACTTTAAATGCCCAAGACAAGCCTCAAATTACTTCCCATAGACGGTGAAATCATCCATGAAAACCTCAATGCAATTTTCCAATAAGTCTGAAAATATACTCATCATGCACCTTTGGAACGTGCCTGGGGCGTTGCATAAACCAAATGGCATGCGGCGATACGCAAACGTCTCGAATGGGCAAGTAAAAGTTGTCTTGTCCTGGTCCTCTTGGGCAACCCATATCTGCATATATCCAGAGTATCCATCCAAGAAGCAAAAGTACTTGTTCCTTGCCAACCTTTCCAGCATCTCGTCAATGAACGGTAAAGGAAAGTGATCCTGCCTCGTTGCCTTGTTAAGCTTCCTGTAGTCAATACACATTCGCCAACCAGTTTGGAGCCTTGTAGGCACAAG
The DNA here is from genome assembly GCA_029490685.1 of Schizonepeta tenuifolia. NCBI lineage: Eukaryota > Viridiplantae > Streptophyta > Magnoliopsida > Lamiales > Lamiaceae > Schizonepeta > Schizonepeta tenuifolia. Next base: position 20,344,526 of record CM055955.1, on the reverse strand, counting down.
CTCGTTCTTGTCATTCTTGATTACTTGTATTCCTGTTTTCTTGGGCACCATGTGTACCGGACTTACCCACCTGCTATCTGGAACTGAGTAGATAATGCCCAAGTCTAGCAGCTTGAGCAACTCCTTCATAACGACTTCCTTCATGGCTGGGTTTAACTTCCTTTATGGATCTCTAGTGGGTTTAGCATCATCTTCCATCAAGATATGGTGAGTGCAAAGAGATGGACTAATGCCTTTGATGTCGGCAAGGGTCTAGCCAATTGCATCTTTGTAGCGCATAAGGACATCTCGAACTCCATCTTCTTCTTTCTTGTTCAACTCTGAACTTATAATCACTGGCAATGTGTCATTTTCTTCCAAAAAGATGTACTTTAAATGAGCGGGGAGAGATTTGAGTTCCAACTTAGGTGCTCGAACAAGTGAAGGCACCAATCTGTCTTCATCTCTGATCTTGGGCAAGGCATATGGTGACAGTCGGGGTCCATCTACTCCTTCTGCTCCTAAATACTCTAAAGCTCAACTAACCTGGTAAGAATTATCCGGGCTTTCTTCAACTCCTCCTTGGATGACCGTGTCCAAGGGATCTTGACTTCCAAGAAGAGGGACTGCCTCTTCTACAGCTTGATCAACATGGTCAATATACTCAACCATCTCCGTGTCTTGGGGGTGTTCCATTGCCTTATATGGACTGAAAGTAACTGATTCCCCATCAAATTCACATGTTAGCTGCCCTGAGTTGCAATCAATTTTAGTCTTGGCAGTGTTCATGAATGGCCTCCCCAACAGCATAACTGGTGCTTTAGCTCCTGTCTTGCCCATGTCAAGGACATAGAAATCTGCTGGGAAAATTAAGTCCTACACCTTGACAAGCACATCTTCAAGTATGCCCTCAGGGTACACATTAGATCTATCCGCCAATTGAATAACCACTCTGGTAGACTTGAGTGGTCCCATAACATCTTCATCGTACATGGCCAATGGCATCACATTGATTGACGCACCCAGGTCAAGCATGGCACGCTCAATCGTCATATCTCCTATTACGCAGGGAATGGCAAACATCCATGGATCTCCGCACTTCTTGGGCAAGTCTCGCTTCAGAACTGCTGAAACACTTTCTCCCAAGAGAACTTTAGCTTCGTCCACACTTTTCACCTTCTTTGAGCAAAGCTCCTTCAGAAATCTGGCACACTTGGGCATGTTGCGAAGTGCTACGAGGAGGGGCAGATTGATTTCCACTTTTTGAAAAATCTTGAACATTTCGGACAACTCTTCATCCTTCTTATTTCTTCTCAACCTAGTAGGAAAAGGAGCACGAACAACAGGGTTAGGCTTGGCATAAACAGATTTTAGAACTTCTACTTCTTCTTTCTTCTCCTCATCTACTTCCTTATCTTTGCCCTTTACTTCTCTTTCCTTTTCCTTAGGCAGCAAAGCATCGACACCAGGCATCTGATCTCGATCGGGCAACGTCTTTCCTCCTCTTAGCATGACTGCATTGACTTGAGCCTGAGGAGGCATTTCAGGTTGAGCAGGTAGCTCTCCTTGCCTCTTCTCGAATCTGGTCATAGCTTTGACTAAGTTAGTCAGTTGGTTGGTCATGCTCTGAATGGCTCCCCTTGTCTCCGTCCTAAACTTCTCAAGCTCCTGCTGCACTCTGATATTATCCTTGGCCAAGGAAGTCACTTGGTCCGTTAAGCTTGGCTTATTCTGATCTCTAGGAGGATACTGCTGCTGTTGTTGTGGTTGTGCCTGTTGCTGTTGCCCAAACCCTTGGTAGTTGTTGTTTCCATACCTTAGGTTTTCATGATTCCTCCATCCTGGGTTATAGAACTGCGAGTTTGGATCATATGGCCTCCCTTGGTTATTATTGTTGTATCCAATTGCATTGACCTCTTCCTCCAAGCTTGGGCACTGATCCGTTGCATGCGAGATCGCCATACAAATTCCACAAGCTCTCACCGCCTTCTTATTGTTGCCTGATAAAACGGTTACCAGGGCATCCATCTTGTTAAACATCTGGTCAAGCTTATCCTCCATTCCAGTTGAAGTCGGTGGTGCTTTGGCTGCAATTGTTGATAGCTTGGGCAATTCTCCCCCGTCATCCCTTAGCTCCTCTGCCATCTCAGCAATCATCTTGAACACGACACTTGGCTGCTTTCTCATAACTGACCCTCCACAAGCTGCGTTGACCAATGCCCTTTCACTCGTTCTTAGTCCCGCCACAAAACATTGGATCAAGTCATGATCCGCAATTTGATGGTGTGGGCACTTTGCTAGCATCTGCTTGAATCTGTGGAAATACGAGTAGAAATCCTCTTCAATACCCATCTTAATGCTTGTAATCATCTTCCTCATCTTCTGAATTCGGGTGGCTGGAAAGTATTTCTCCAGGAATTTCTACTGCAGCTCTTGCAAAGTGGTAACACATCCTGTGGGCAATGAATAAAGCCACTCTCTTGTGTTGTCTTGAAAAGAGAATGGGAAGGCAATGAGCCTTACATATTCGCTCAGATTTCCAACAGTATGGATGGTTCCACAGGCCATCTCGAAATCTTGCAAGTGTCTTTGTGGATCTTCGCCTGGGTGATCACTGAACTTGGGCAGGATCTATATAAAATGGGACTTCAGCTCCCATGCACGCGTGGGTGTAGGCAAAGTTATGCCTGAAGGCCTCAGGTTCATGGTGTTAGGGAACACCATCTCCCTTAAGGTTTTCTCCTCCTCCACTGGGTTCTGCATTGACGTTTTGCTTCGATTATCTTCCTCTTCTTCTTCTGCTTCACTTGACAAGGACAGTTCTTCCTCGTCAAAGAATTCCTCTAGAATTTCTTCCAATGTTTCTTCCGTCCTCCTCTTCTCTGCTCTAATCCTCCTCAAGGTCAGGTTAATGTTATCTTCGTACCACGTTTCTTTTCATGTGAGGTTAGTTTCTTGCATAAAATCAGATTAAAGAAAATAGCAAAACAGAAATTACCACTGTAATCAACTCCCCGGCAACGGCGCCAATTTTGACGCAGCCGTCGTTTAAGCTGCGACAAATACAATTTGCATTTCACTCCTATGCCTACCCCTAGGAACAGCTAGTTGGCAAGTACAGGGTCGATCCCATAGGGAGTTGCTCGCGATAATCTCTGGTTGGATCACAAAAAGGTTGTGTTGAGTATCTATCTACTATGGCCTTGGGTAACTGTCACTATCACCTTTGGCAAACTGCTGAAAGTAAATAACTGTAACTTGACAAGCAAAAAGATCAGTAATTAAAACAATCCAGATTTAGGTTTCGAATCAATGAGTATAACTTTATCTCGATCATCGGTTCAAAGATATTTGTTGCACATGTATGTCAGTGGTTATAGGCTAAAACTATGCAGGGTCCCCACTGTCACGTCGCCATGTACGCTACATAGTCCGCCCAACTTCATCCTTACGTTTAGGTCTTGATAGGCATACCCTAGCCAATCCTCTTGCTTGCCCAAAAGTCCCCAGGCATTCCACCTTTATAAGGCGCATGTTGGTCAAGCAGCATTTGGTTTTAGATGGGCCCACTCCGGCAACGGGTGAGATACGAGGACCTATCTTACGATATTAGTCTGAAATGCAGTCACTGAATACAAGCACTCGCGCAAAACTGGAAGTATCACGTCTTCACGCGCCTTCGTGTTATGCTTTCACTATTCTATATTATGGCACGAAAAGAGGTAGTGACGCAATCACACGTAGCATCGTGCCTTTGTGTTTCACTTAAAATTCGTATTGCGCGTTAACATGAATTTACAAACGACGAATTTTTGGAGAATAGATAAAATCTGCGGAAAAAACAAAAATAAACGGTACAAGTATAGATTGAAAGATTATCTACTAATAAATCGATCAGTGATGAATGTAAAGTCGAAGTAGCAGACTCAAACTTTTCATAGAGAAGTTGAAAAATGAAAGAAACACAGATGAATGCCAAATGAAAGTAATCAATTGTGTTGGAAGAGATTAATTTGTGTATAATAAATCTAAAACATGTGCTATTTTTGTTTTTTTAGAGCAATTATTTTGTAAAACACTAAAATAGAAAAAGAAAGATAAATAAATTAGCATATTTGGAAGCTCACCGCAAAAAAATTGCTGAATTTAATCATTTCTTTAAGTTGTTGCTAGCTAAAATCAATCTTTAACTAAACAAAAGTGTCATTTTTCCCCTCCAATAATTTTGTATCAAAATAAATTATGTCTACAATTGCAAAAAAGAAAAAGGAAAAGAAATAAAACACCTAACATATGGCGAGCATATTCGGTCCGATAATAAATGAGTAAAATTATTGATATATTAATCTGTCTTAGATATATGCACTGAATACTGATATTTGTTAATTGCTTTTTTTTTTGAATTTGTGGGAATCGGCACCGGGTAAACCCCCATCCTTGTGCACTAGCATGTAAACCACACAAGACAAGTAAATTTTTATAATTTCGTGGGGTTTTGTGGGGTCAGGGTTCTTTGGTGCGCACTGAATAAACCTTTGTCCTTGTGCAGTAGCCTGTAAACCACATAAGGCAAGTAAACCTTTATAAATTGCTCTTGAATATACGTTATCCATTTATCCTATAATTGTAATCAGTCGTGGGTACGAATTTTTCCCTGTTACAATGCTAAAATCGAGCAGAAGCACTCAAATTGATGATGGTATTACAATATATATATATATATATATATATCGTAATAAATATCAACTTATTTTAAACTAACACAAACCCATATATTATTATTATTATTATTATTTGGTAAATAAATTTATTTATTACCAAGTAGGCAAAAGCAGTACACAAACGACAAAAACATAAAACAAAGAAACAACAACCTAATTAGCTAACAAGCTAGCTAAATTAGGATCCTTTCTACACCTAATGACAATAGTTAATTTGCAAATCCAAGCCACATCAGTAGAGGTTTGAAAAGTTATAACTGAAGAAAAGGTGACCCAGCGTCTCATTTGCATCATTACAAAGACAGCATATAGGGTCACAAGTGATGCCAACTTTCAGCAAATTATCATAAGTAGCCAACCGGCCCAACACTGCAAGCCACGTGATGAAGATGCATTTTGGAGAAGCAATATTATTCGAGATGATCCTCTGCCAAGGCACATTTTCCACTTCTCCTCTTAGCTACTTGTAAACCTTATTGATAGAAAACTTTTGGAGATTTAATAAGCTCAATCCATCTTAACACTACCTCAAATACTCCCTCGCAGCAAAGATCTTCCTTACTATCCAAGAAGCTTGCTCTGGGATCCGCATGGTAGCAAGGGTAGAATCCTTTACATAATACTCATGCAACCACTTAACCCACAACTTATCTTATTTTTGAGCAACATTCCACAAAAGCTTGCATATGGAAGCCTTATTCCAATCCTGAATGGCTACTATATTCCAACCCCCAGCTTGCTTTGGTAAACACACTCTCTCCCAAGCTACAAGGGCTTTCCTCGAACTACAACAGGAAGAGAAAAGTTCTACATATAGTTTTAATGATTTGAAGCACTTTCTTTGGAATAATGAAAATCTGACTCCAATAGCTTTGGATCCCCATAAGAACATATTTTATTAGCTGTAATTTTACAGCATAAGATAAGAGTTTAGTTGTCCAACACTCACCCTTGCAAGGATTCTCTTAATCAATGGTTGGTATTGCAACATAGTCAGTTTTTTTGTAGATAAAGGCACTCCCAAGTATTTAAAAGGAAGTTCCCCTCTACTCATGCCAAACTCAGCCAACACTTATTCCTAAACCTCAGTATGGACACCCCCAAAATAAATACAACTTTTGTTTTGATTAGCTTTCAAACCAGAGACAGAAGAGAATTTGTCGAAAGCTTTCATGAGCTTTTTAAAGGAAGCCAGATCACATCTGGTAAACAAGAGCAAGTCATCTGCAAAGCATAAGTGCAGTAATCCAAACTTGTTTGCACCTTGGATGAAATCTAAAGATTGTGTCTGTCCTAAGCTTAATAAGACAACGATTAAGGTATTCCATGCACAATACAAAATGATAGGGAGCGATGGGATCACCTTGTCGAAGTCTTTTCTTAGCAGCAAAAGGAATGGTCAAGTCACCATTAACATTGATGGAATAGGTAACAGATCTGATGCAGGCCATTATCCATTTGACAAAGGTGTAAGGAAATCCAAGCTCTAGCATCAGCATTTCAAGGAATGGCCACTCCACCGAATCGTACATTTTCTGTATATCAATTTTAAGAAAACAACGTGGTGAAATTTCTCTTCTAGTATAGCCTTCAACCAGCTCATGGCTCAAGAGAATGTTATCATAAATTATTCGACCCTTTTACAAAAGCTGACTGGTGCTCACTAATAATGCTACAACACTCTTTGCATTTTGTTGGTAAGGACTTTAGAAATGATCTTGTATATCACATTGCAGCATGCAATAGGTATGTACTCTCTTATTGTTTGTGCATTTTCTGTTTTAGGCAAGAGAGTGAGGATTATGTTATTTACTGCTCTTGGGATATAACCAATGGAATGGAACTCCTATATGTATTGCATCAATAATCTCTTGACCAATAATATCCCAGGTTGCCTTGTAAAACACCACATTATAACCATCTATTCCTGGAGACTTATTAAAATTCATACTTAATAGAGCCTCCTTGATTTCCTTTGCAGTAAATTCTTGAACAAGTTGGACCTGTTGATCATAAGTTAGTTTAGGGCCCTCTAGCAACAATTTTCTTTTCAAGGCTGGGTAAAACTGGAGCTGCAGTACCTATAAGTCCAGAGTAGAAGGATCTAACTTCATCTTTTATTTGGACATGAGTTGTGCATCTTGAGCCATCTTCTCTGACTAACACTGTGATTGCTTTAGCTGACTACTTAGCTTTGGCATATGAATGAAAGAATGTAGTATTGGAGTCTCCTAATTTTATCCAGTTAACCCTGGCCTTCTGCTGCCAAATTTTTTCTTCTATTCCACTCCGTTTTTCCAACTTCTCAAGTTGTACTTTCTTTTCTTGAATCAAACTCTCATTTTGCACATCTGCATTTAAAGACTTGTGTATAGCAGCTAACTGTTCTCTAACTTTGACAACTCTTTCTGTAGTTCTCATAAACAGTTTGGTGTTAATCTGCTTGAGAGGCTGCTTCAAACTCTTCAATTTCTGCCAAATTTGAAGCAGCTTATTTCCATTTCCTGGCACATTCCAAATCTCAGTCACAATGTTTCTAAACTCCTCATGATCTATCATCACATTAAGGAACCTGAACGGAGAGTTTCTTTTCACTTCCTCAGCATTAAGTCCAAGATATTGAGGGCAATGATCGGAGATATTCTTATAAAGGATCTCAACCTTAATGTGAGGATAAGTTCTACACCAATATTCATTTCCAAAGCATCTGTCAATAAGAGAAAATATTCTATCAACCCCTTCATGATTATTAGTCCATGTAAACTTGCCTCCTACCATTCTCAAACTGTATAGACTATTATTCTGAATGCATGCTTTGAAATCCTTTATCTAAGCTTCTGTAACCTGATTCCCATGTAATCTATCTTCCAAACTCAACACTGAATTAAAATCCCCCCAATCAGCAAAGGTTGGGTAAGATTTTGGCAAATGTTAGAGATCAGCTTCTACAAATCTTGCCTTTGTTCTATGCTATTGTATCCATACACTACAATGAACAAGAATTGACTTCCAAATAATAGGTCGATCACTTCACAAAGAATTCCTTAAGCAATAGTTTCCAAACTCTTAACAGTTATAACTATGGGATTCCACCCAATCCAAATTCTTCCATTTACTGCACAATCAAAATTGTTGATGAATTCCCATTTGTGATTCAGCTTTGAGCATATTTTCTGAAAATTAGCTAGCTTAACTCTGGTTTCCAATAAAGCCACAATATCTACTTTAATTTTCAGCAAGAAAGGGATTTAATTTCCTTCTGCTTAAAGGGCTTGTTACAATCCCTTACATTCCAAATTAGAGCCTTCATACCTCCACAAAGGGGAAAAGGTCATCGCCTTCTATTTCACTTAGAAGATTTTGATCATGTAGTATCTGATAAGAGTTCTCAGAGGTAATAGCAATATCCTTTGATCCACTTAAAGCTAGGCTATATGTTTTGCAAGGGACAACCCATTTCTCATTAGCATCTACATTATTCATAACATCATCATTCTTCTTCTCTTCAGTAGCTTGCTCTATCGGGCTCAGACGATTTTCAGTATGGCTAATCGGATTAAATTTTTCTGGTCTACAATCGACCACAACCCTTTTTTTCCAAACTATTAAGGTTGACCTGTCTGTTTGGGATAATTTGATATTCGAGATCGATTATAAATGATAATGGATCGAGCATTGTCATACCTTACTTTTTTGAAGAAGTTATATATTGGCGAATGACTAATGATTAAAACTAAGAAAGAGCAAAAGAACGTGCTAAATCTCCATAAGATTAAACTCGAGACTTCGTTCAAAATGATTATCACATATCCTTACACAAAGATGTACAAGATCGAAGTTCTAGTCGTATCCGAAAATAGAAAGACTTAACAAATTTAGATACAGCAAAACTAGGATTCAAAAGATTGAAAAATCATAAGTCGACATAGACAACTAAGCTTAAAAAGCTTAAACTAGCGGAAACAAATTCAATGTTCGAACTCTATCCTCAGTTTCGTCCGTCGCACGTCCTCAAAGACTTGAAAAACATTTGAAAACATTTGGACTGAGCACTAATGTACTCAGTAGGCTATGCATTTCATAAACATTTCATAGAAATATAAACTTATCATATCCATAACGTACAGTTATACATAGAAGGTTTTTAAATGAAAAGCTTCTAAGTTCACTAAAACAGTTCACATAACTTAGGACGCTGTTGTTTGTGACGTTCTTGTGTTACTCTTATAATTTGATGAATCTCAAGTCGAAACTTAGAGAATTCGCTGGTGAACCTGGAGCCGTAGCTCCAAGAGTTCTTTGGGTGAATCTCGAGCCGAAGCTCCAAGAGAAATCCCCTAACTATGTCAAGCACACAGTGGGGATCAATCATTGCATATCATGACTCTGGGGTGTACACAACACTTATCAAATGTGTTAGATTATCACAGTGTCTCGATCAATAATATAAGAGCATTAAACACATTGAGCGCACATAAAACATTTCATCATGGATAGCACTTTCGTTTCATAAAACCAGAGTTTAATAACTCAAACATAAACTTTGGGAAGAAAAGCCCACCTGATAAGAGATTAAATCTGAAATAAGGACTGAAGTACACTTGTGTCGGAACAAGCTATATATCTTTCTCCGTAGGCTGATCCTACAAGACAAGTTCTAGTCTTAATTGGTCTCCAAACCAACCTCATTAATTTCTATTTCTAAAGTTAGCATTAGGTTGCAGGTATAAGCATTCCCTAAGCTAGACAGTTTTTAGTGAACTTCATATAAAAACCCCCACTCAAATATATAAACAAGTATAGTGTTCATACTTTAGTTTCTTTTTTGAAACTCCCTATACTTAATCAAATCTTACCTCTGAAAAGTCATAAGAGTCTATTTTCCGACAAAGTTGGCGGCACTCGAAAATATTAAACAAGTCAAAAGTTATTGCAGTTTGAGTACCAGCTGTCCAGGTTGGGCAGAAACATATATACATGTATGTATATTTATGTATAAATCGATGCACACATTTCTAACAATAACTCTTTCTTTTCTTTTGGACATTTTCTCAGACAGTTGCCTTGCATGATCACAAAGGCACATACTAGGGAAATTCGAAATACCCTACCTTAAATTACAGATTTTCAGATTGAACAACAATCGATTGTAGGCATATTAGAGCATAACATTTTAACCCAAATCCCCTATCTTATTCATCTTAATTTCAAAGATTGAAAGAATTAACATAAACTAACAACCTTTGAGAAATCTCCTTCTCCTTCACCTTCTTTTCACCGGTTGAGCCTCTCAATTCTCTTCTATCCTTCTGTCCGATTTCACTCTCTAATTTCTGCTCTTGATATCTCTCTCTTCGCTCTCTCGATTCTTCTCTCACCTTCTAGTAATTGAACTCTTCTAATTCACTTTATACTCGTGAAATTCTCTCTTCTCTAATGTCTCTCTTTTCTTCCTTCTTTCTCTTAACTCTCATTTTCCTATTCTGCTCTCTCTTTTTCCTTTCTTAATTCTAATCCTAATCGTTTATGTTGTGGGAGAAAGAAGGCGGTGGATTTATTAATTAATGTTCTAACTGGTGTGATGTCACACCCCGACTCTCGGGGTGCGACTTACGAACAACAACAAACCTAAACAACTAACAACTAACTCAAATAAAGGGAGCATGGAAAAACAAAGATGGAAGATAAGGCAATCGAATTGGGTTTCCAAAAGCATAATGAAATAACATTCGAGCATCTTAACTTCACCTACAACAGTAATCCAAACAAGTAATTCATACTGATGGGGATAGAATTCCAACAAAAAGAGAATGCATACAAATATATAGACCATGTTAAGAGGATCAAGTTCAACAACAATTCAAGTTAATGAGCCCATCGCTCGGAATTACAAGTCGAGTAGTTTAAGAGGTTAACAAATGTTCAAGGTCTTCGAGCACAACGCTCGGAATCAAAAACATGAGAATCAAAGTATTAACATCAACAGACATCAATTCAAAAGGGTTGCAGCGGAAACTTGCATCAATACCCAACATCTGCACGTATGAAGACGTACAAATGCCAGTCTGAAATTCAACTAGACTCAACCAAAAGAACCAAACCACACCACCAAATATCCATGCCATCGCCATCCAGTCAACCTGCATGTTTAGAAACACACGCAGGGCTGAGTACTTCGTACTCAGTGAACACAAGTCAAAACATTTGAATAAAGATGCTTCTTAAAGCTATAACAATTGAACTTGCCTTGCCGAACATTACAAGTATATAAGCAGTTTTAAAAACAGTTTTACTTGTGCATGTTAAAAACATTTTCTTTTAAACAGACTGCGCAATCAAATATCATATAATATAACAGTATGTATCATCTGTCACAACAATCTTACTGTGCTGAGAAGTAGGCCTTCTTCTCAAACACTGTGACTGGCCTAACCGAAGCAAGGCTCAAAGTCACCTCAACATATACCACATGTGGGTTTCCTGCCTTTCACAGAATAATAACATCTTCACATAAATAGATGATAACACATACCAAACTTTAATAAAAACGGCAAGTCAATCATATTTAAAATCATATCATAATACTCAATAGCATAACTAATTTTCATCGATAGTTTTGGTTCAGAAAAGCCCACCAGACTTCCGAAGAACTAGCTAGGTGGTTTAGGGCTATTTGTCCTCGCTTAATGATCCGTCCGGCTCGATCCTTCACAGTTCGACATCGATAGGAAAAAAAATAAGATACGTAACATGATGGATACAAAGGCGTTGGACTTAACTGAAGGACTTCTATTTAAGTCGATTCTCTCCTCGCTTAACCTTTCTAAGGGATCTCGCGTTCTCGTTTTTAAAACATTAACTCTACTTGAATTGGTTAACATTACTTACTCAACGGCTTAACACTTTTCTCGTTCTAATTAATAACGTCATCGTCTACATTCTATTACTCGAGCTTTCTTTCAAAGATTACAATTGATTCTCAACTTTACAATCAATCATTCAACCATTTTGCATACAAAATAATTCAATTAACTTTCACATCATAACCAATATCATGCATTTAGACACTTATTTAATCATATAAGGAATTCAAATAAATCAATCATACTTCAAGACACATTAACAATCATTTAATTTAGATCTTAAATCCTAACTCGATTATGCATTTCTTTTTATGAAGGCTCAAACTATTTATTCTATTTTTCTTATTTATAGACAACGCTTTGTTCTACATTCGTTATCTTATAAGGTATTTATAACTTCTACTTATTTAATAAAAATTCTCCATATTAATATTAATTCTTATGAAATTAGAATTTCTTATTCATTTTTAATTTGATTCTCATTTCTTAACTCGACTATTATTTTTCTAATTATTCAACTCGGTAATTTTTCTCGATTCATTTTTTTTAATTTGTTTGGTTGAAAGCAACGTACTCAATTAATTATCTAATTAACTTCTTTCAACTTATTACTCGACATCTTATTCTATCATTAATTTCTTGATTAACTTATACGAGTATCTAACTTAACTCGTCTAGCATCTTTCCTTTACTCGATTAAAACTTCCTTTTTATTTCTTCTCGATTAATTCTTTTTAAACTCGATTTTCTCAATTCTTACTTATCTTTTTAATAATTTCTTCTTTTCTTGTCTTTAATCTTTAAGCCATTTCTTACTTAGAAATTCTTTTATCTTTTAATAACATTTTTATTAACTAGTTCATTTTATTAGTCAAATTATAAAAGATCTTTTTGTTGTAGTTTAGTAAAAATTCAAGTCTTTAAATTTTAATACAAGAAAATTTATTAACATATCTTTTATGCATTTTTCATCTTTTAATCAATTAAAGCTTTTAAACTTCAATCTTTTTATCAAAAACTTCTATCTTTAATCATAACTTAAACTAGTATTCATACATACATGTAACACTTAAACATTCAATCTTTTCTATATTTTCACATTTAATTTCTTAAAAGACTTCAACATGCAATCTCATTTTCTTAACTTAACACATGTATGATTATATTAACATAACATACAATCATCTCATTGATCAAAATATCACTCAATGCATCAACAAAATCATCAAAATAATTTCTTCTTTTTCTTCAAAAATACACGGCACACATGCATATTCTTGTGCATTTTATTTCTCAATTTTTTATGCATATAATCTCATTCTCAACATGATAAAAATAACAAATCAAGCATCAAAATAACAATAACTCAAAGAATTCACACTTTCCTATTTTTTTCTAAAGTTTTCGGCATTTATCAATCTTTTAGGGTTTTAAATTCTTTTTCTTCTCTTAATTCACCGATTAAAACTAACGTTCGATTCTCCTAACGATTTCTTCTCACTCGATTATCACATGCACATCCTAAGTTTTCCTAAACATAATTTAAATAGCATGCATGCATAGTTCTTTCTTTTAGGACTTAGAGATATACACATTTACAACTAATCAAATGAATTTTCATACTTTAAATTAAATGGAATTCTTCTCCTTGGCTCTTGGAATTGGAATGAATGGAATTTGTAGCTTCAAAGCTTGGACTTGAAGGGAAGAAGGAAGTCTTCTTGAATCCTCAAAAAAAAGAATAACATGGAATTAATCATCCATTCCTTTTAGGGTTTAAGAATCAAAATGAAGAAAGTGTTGGATGATTGTTGAATTTAACTTCAAGAACTTGAAAGATATTTACCTTTTCTTGATAATATGGATGGAATGAATGGAGGATGATACTTTCTACTTCATTTCCATGGATGAGGAGCTTGAATACATGGTTGCATGTAAGAAAAATTGAATGTATGTGTTTGAGAGAGAGATTGCCGAGAGAGTAGAGAGAGTAGAGAGGATTTTCTTGTTTTTCTTTCTTGCTTGGGGAGAGAGAGATCGAATGAGAGAGAGAGATGGAGTGAAGAATGAAGTCTTCTCTCTTTTGAATAGCTTGCATGCAATTTGAATTTCCAACATAAAGAATAAGGTATGATGGTAATTAGGAAGTTGAAATTGTTAAAGTGATTGAAAGTTGATGTGATGTTAGTTGCATGCAATATTTTGGTAAGATCGTGTAGAAGACATAATCATGATAATTAACATTGGAAATTGGAGAGAGATGGGAGAGAAAGAGTGAGGTGGCGTGAGAGGGAGAGAGGTGAGTCGACACGTGTCTTCGTCGTGTCATTACGGGTGTTAAATATCGGGTCGTAAAGGTTTTTTGGATAAAACGATTCGTATTAATTTCTTTTTAACACTAAGCATCTCAATCCTATTTTACGTCTCAAATAAAAGATTATCGAATTCGATCATTTAGTCTTTTAAATCTTAAAGGAATTTAGTCGGCTTATTAATCCGTTTATTAATCCTTTAAAGATTAACTCCTCATTACTCTTCTCAATTCTCGGATAAGTTCTTACCCTATCTCAGTGATCTTAAAAGCAATTCTAAGTTCGAAGATTCTAATTCGATTCTATTCTAAGTTCATCAGCATAAATATATTTCTCGGCGATTAACGTTATGCTATCTCAATCAAGCAAACTCTTCGGGATTTTTCTAAAAATTATTCCCATACTCATTTCCACATAAACAACTCAACAAGCATATCACATCATCATTATTTCAGATAAATAGAACAGATAAATTCACACAAAACTCACAAAGCAATTTAAACGCTTTACTCAATTCTCTTCGTTTAGAAAAGAAAAATTTTACTCCTAAATTCTCATCTTTTAACTCACTCGGTTAATTAAACGCTTTCTAAAGGTATAAAAGCTCGGGGTATCATATCCTCACCCTCTAAAAATAAAATTTCGTCCCGAAATTTACTGACCTTAAGAAAATAACTCGGGATACTTTGCTTTCATCTTTTCTTCGAGTTCCCAAGTGGCTTCTTCAAGATCATGATGACACCATTTGACTTTCACTAAGGGAATCGATTTCGTTCTAAGCTGCTGGACTTTATGATCTAAAATCTCTTCGGGTTTTTCTTCGTAGCTTAGATCGGGTTTCATCTCAACATCTTCTCGGCGTATTACGTGCTTCGGGTCAAAGACGTACTTTCTCAATTGCGATACGTGAAACACGTTATGCGAACTTCCAAAACTAGGCGGTAACGCTAAACGATACGATACGGATCCAATCCTCTTAAGGATCTCGTATGGTCCTATAAAACGAGGTCTAAGCTTTCCTTTAACTCCAAAACTATAAACTCCTCTCAAGGGGGCTACTTTCAAAAACACTTTATCTCCTTCCTCAAACTCCAACTTGGATCTTCGATTATCGGCATACGATTTCTGTCGACTCCGAGCTTCTTTAATCTTCTCACGGATTTGACGTACAGATTCTATCATTTCTTCAATCGCTTCTGGCCCTAATACTTTCCTTTCACCTACTTCATTCCAATACAACGGCGATCTACACTTCTTTCCATAAAGAGCTTCATACGGGGCCATTCCTATCGTATTCTGATAGCTGTTGTTGTAAGCGAACTCAACAAGAGGTAAAACTTTTTCCCATTCAACTCCTTTATCTAACAGGACGGCTCTCAACATATCTTCGAGAATTTGAATCGTTCGCTCGGATTGACCATCGGTTTGGGGATGGTAAGCAGTGCTGAATTGAAACTGAGTTCCCAACTCTTTTTGGAAACTTTCCCAAAAATGGGCTGTGAACTTCGAATCTCTATCAGAGGTAATCGTCTTTGGCACTCCGTGCAACTTCACAATTTCTTTGATGTAGATCTCGGCTAATTTGGCTGATCCATAGGTATGTGGAATAGGTATGAAATGAGCAGATTTTGTCAACCTATCCACTATCACCCATACTACTGTATTTCCTTTTCTTGATCTTGGCAATCCCGTCACAAAATCCATTGTGATTCCATCCCACTTCCACTCTGGGACTGGTAACGGTTGCAGAGGTCCATACGGTCTTTGATGTAAGGACTTCACTTGCTGGCAAGCTAAACATCTTTCAACGAACAATGCCACATCCATCTTCATTCCATTCCACCAAAATTCTTTCTTTAAGTCTTGGTACATCTTCGTGCTGCCAGGGTGAGCTGTATACGGGGTTTCATGAGCTTCACTCATTATTTCATTCTTCAACTTGTCGTCGCTAGGCACACAAATTCTTCCTTGATACAACAACGCATTATCGCTCGATTCTGAAAAATCTTTAACTTCTTCACTTCTCACCTTTCTTCGTAATCCATTTCTTCGTCTTTTCTCTGGCCTTCTACGATACGGGTTCTCAAGTCGGGCATTACTACCAAGGTAGCAATTACTTGGTCTACTGTCGCTGGCGGTACGATTACTTCAATCTTCATCTTCGCAAATTCTTCCATCAGCTCGACTTCGTCGGTTAAAAGGAATCCTAACTCGGTACCATCTGAACTTTCCTTCCTTCTCTTTCTACTTAACGCGTCGGCTACTACGTTCACTTTACCGGGATGGTAAGATATTTTACAATCGTAATCTTTCACTAACTCGAGCCATCTCCTTTGTCTCATGTTCAACTCCTTCTGCTCGAAGAAGTACTTCAGGCTCTTGTGATCTGAGAATATTTCACACTTCACTCCATAAAGGTAATGTCGCCATATCTTCAAAGCATGAACGACGGCTGCTAATTCCAGGTCATGAGTTGGATACTTTTCTTCATGAGGTTTGAGTTGACTGGAAGCATATGCAATTACTTTTCCATTTTGCATTAGCACACATCCTAGTCCTTGAGCAGATGCATCGGTATAAACAATATAGTCCTTGTCTGGCTCGGGTAGGGCTAAAACTGGGGCTGTCGTCAATCTCGTCTTGAGTTCTTGAAAACTTTTCTCACAATCTTCCATCCACTCGAACTTTGTTTCTTTCTTCAACAAGCTCGTCATCGGCTTCGCGATCTTAGAGAATCCTTCAATGAATCTCCGGTAGTATCCTGCCAAACCAAGGAAACTACGGATTTCATGCACTGACGTCGGGGATTTCCATTCTTGCACAGCCTTCACCTTCTCCATATCTACTTTGATTCCTTCGGACGAAACGACATGTCCTAAGAAATTTACTTCCTTTAACCAAAATTCACACTTACTGAATTTGGCATATAGCTTTTCCGCTCTAAGTGTTTCCAACACAATCTTTAAATGTTCTTCATGCTCAGCTTCATGAATACACCAAAATGTCGTCTATAAAGACAATCACGAACTTATCCAAATATTCGTGAAAAACTCTATTCATCATATCCAAAAATACTGTCGGGGCATTTGTTAATCCAAATGGCATTACTATGAATTCGTAATATCCATATCTCGTTCTAAAAGCAGTCTTGGGAATATCTTCTTGTTTGATCTTCAGTTGGTGGTATCCAGACCTTAAGTCAATCTTAGAGAAAACACCAGCTCCTTTCAGCTGGTCAAACAAATCGTCTATCCTTGGCAAAGGGTATTTATTCTTCAGCGTAATCTTGTTTAACTCGCAGTAGTCTATGCACATCCTCAAACTACCGTCTTTCTTCTTTACAAACAAAATTGGAGCACCCCAAGGCGATACACTTGGTTGAATGTAGCCTAAGTCCAACAATTCTTGCAGTTGGATCTTCAACTCTTGAAGTTCCTTTGGGGCCATTCTATACGGTGCCTTAGATATCGGGGCTGATCCGGGTTCTAAATCGATTGAAAACTACAATTGACGGTCAAGGGGTAAGCCTGGTAACACTTCTGGAAACACATCCTTGAATTCTCTCACGATTGGAACATCATCGATACTTAACTCATGATTCTCATCTTTATTCAGATAGACTAGGTACACTTGGGTACCTCTCTTCCGCATCAATCTCTGCACTTTCATGGCTGAAATTATCGGTACGCTCTTCTTCACTCTCTTTTCCATTCCGAAATCTATGGTTGACTCTTCTCCAGGGGTTTTAAACGATAATTGCCTTAAATCGCATCGAATTGTCGCAAAGTTCTCGGTTAGCCAATCCATTCCTAGGATTATATCAACGTCACGCATCTGGATCACATTCAGGGATTTTGCGACTAACTTACGGTTTCTGACTTCAAATTCTAGATTCGAGCAAACACGCAAAACTAACGCAGACTTTCCTAAAGGGGTTGCGACACTAAGCATTTGATTCGATTCTTCTACTTCTAGTTCTAGATTCTCTACACAAATACTAGATATAAACGAATGCAAAGCTCCGGTATCGAACAAAACAATTACAGGTATGCTATTAAGCTTTTCCATACCTGCCAGATTTCCTTTCTCCTTTTCTTGCGGCTTCTGTTCAATCGCGTACGTTCTTTGGAAATGCGGCGGTTCTTGCTGAGGAGGTTGTTGCCTTGGCTGCGGCGGCTTACGTTGGCGAGGAACGAACTTTTGCAGAGGAGCTGCCTCGATAGCTTTCATCTGCGACAGCTGGAATTGGTTTGGTCTTCCGCTTCTAAACCCTTGTTGCTTGCTCAGGCACTGGTTTGAGAAATGACCAGGTTGACCACAAGTGTAGCAAACGTTACTCCCGCTCTTACAAACGCCTTAGTGCATTTTTCCGCATTTCGCACAGGGAGGGAATCCTAAAGGTCCGATGGGTAGGTTGCCTCGGTTCATCTGCGGTGCCTTTCCCTTCTGGGGCTGCGGTTGGCTCTTTCCTTGCCACTGCTTCTTGTTTGGTTGATTTCTACCATTCCACTTTCCCTTTCTTTTTCCGTACTGGACGAACTGGGGTTGTTGAGCAGACGTGGTCGTGATCATCTGACTTTGTGGTTGGGGATTCGCTGGGGGTTGCGATCCTTTTTCCGGTTGCATTGCTAACTCCATGTCCAGGGCTCGGTTTAAAGCTTCAGCGTAAGTCAAACCACTTTGACTGGCGAGAACCACTCGAATATCTTGCCTAAGTCCTGCTCTGAATAACTCGCACATCTTCTCATCGGTATCGACCATATCGGGCGCAAATCGGGCTAACTCGCAAAATTCTCGGTCATACTCAGCTACAGATCTTTTTCCCTGCTTCAGACTAGTAAATTTGTTGGATTTTTGCTTACGGTAACTTCTTGGCACGAACTTTTTGTACAACGCTTCTTTGAACTGATTCCATGTTAATTCTTCACGTTCTTCGGGAGAATACATCCTCTGTTTCGCTTCCCACCAGTAATCGGCTGTCCCTTTTAACTGGTACGCCATGCATTCTAAACGCTCGCGATCGGAACAACGGAGGAAACGAAAAATTTGCTCCAAAGAACGAATCTAGTCCTCGGCATCAGCCGGACTGCCTTTACCGTCAAACATTAGGGGATTTTGTCGGAGAAAAAGCTCTTCGACTCGTCTTTCGTTTTGAGGGGGCGGAGTAGGATCACGCTGCCCTTCTGGATTGTCTTCTGGAATTCTGACGTTTCTGCGTCTTGGCGGCATTATAAAAATTTTAACAAGGAAAACTTTAACCACTCTGTATTTTTAGTTCACAAGGAACCTTTCTCGACTCTGAACACATTTCTCTTTTAGGAGGAACACGATTCTCGATCGGTACTTAGAATAATTAATAAACAAAAATTTTCTCAACAATCCATTACTTCAACTTCTCATATATACATGCATCTTATTTAGTTTTTAATAATCGTCAAATATTCATATCATCATCATATATTCTCAAAACAATCAATCATAATCACAAAATGACATATCATCACTTCATACTCATATACTCAATTTGATAACTCAGGAAATTCAACTTCAATTCAAAAGGACTTAATAAGTCAACTTCAAATCGCTCGACGGCGGCCTTCTTAAGGACTTATAACAAATAGGGAATTACTTGAAAATTTTCCCTTTTTTCCTGACCAAATTATGCAAGTCTTAACCACAAATTAAAAACATAAAAGAGTTCATCTCTTTAACACACTCGAACTAAAAGCACTTAAGTTCAATAACTTCCTTGAAACACTCCTACACACAGGAATCATCTTCGCTTGGCCCATTATCATCGTACTGCTCCGCTTCGGGATCTACTCCATAATGCTCTATGGTTTCCTCATCTTCTTCAGGGTCCTCTTCTTCTTCCTCTTCTTCCTCAAGCATTTGACCTTCAAACT
Source organism: Schizonepeta tenuifolia (assembly GCA_029490685.1). NCBI lineage: Eukaryota > Viridiplantae > Streptophyta > Magnoliopsida > Lamiales > Lamiaceae > Schizonepeta > Schizonepeta tenuifolia. The sequence continues at coordinate 20,324,745 of CM055955.1, read as the reverse complement.
GCACGTCATCCTCTTCGACGTTGTCATCCTCGATGGCGAAACACTCGCGCTCAGCTTCTCTCAAGGCTTCCTCGCAGTTTTCCAAGGTATAATTCATCGCAGCTAGCTCGGATTCGACCCAAGGCGGGGTATTGGGATTCTCTTCTTGGTGACGGTGGAGAGCTACATCGGTGGAGACGCCAATTTGGGAGTCGTTTGGCCTTGTTAGAGAGATAGATGTATGAGCAAAAGAGGTAGGAAAGACATTGCTGGGTAGAGTCTGGAGATATCCTTTTCCTATAGTCGCTGCATCAATTGGCTCACTTTCATTCTCAACGCCGTCGCCTGAATGAGTTTGTCTAGAGGATTCTGCTTTAGGATGACTTGAAAAAGTTACTTGCTGACGGCACATATAAGCAACAAACTGATCTTCATTTGATAGAGGATTTCCATTGCATCCACTCGGCTACAATGTTGGCAAGTTAGACAAAATAAAAGGGTCAAAAGAATAAATTAAAGCACACCACTTACAATTGAATAATTTGAGTGGGAATTCCGAGGTTCAAGGATAGTTCGTGGCGGCGAATTGATTTGGAGGGAAACAGGCTCGCTTGGAGGAATTGATGGAGGAGCATGAACAGTTTCATTTGGCAGACTTGGAGTATCATCATCATATGGTTCGGGCGGAGGAGCGCCATAAGACATAAAACGGGCTGAAATCGCGGAGATAAAAGCATTCACATCGCCGTATAGGGTTCGATCGAAATAACGGTAGCCTATAAAACGAGGGACAAGACAAGCTGCTCATTCCTTCCATTCTTGTGGTAGAGCTTGGATCAGATGCGTCATGCCTTCTAACGGTCCTATGTCCATATACTGGACTCTTCCCCAAATCGTATGATATCGTGCTAAAAATTCTGCTAACGACTCGTTGCTCATCTTCCTTACGTACAAGTATTCTTGCATCCAATCGTTGTCGTCCATCCTATACGAATTTTAAATGCATAAGCACACGAAACAATTAATCTAACGTATTATAAATTTCACTACATACTCATTTCTGCGTTCCAAAGAGGGATTTTCGGGCAATTCCAAATCACGTAACCAATCGCACACACGCCTTATTCTTTCCGATCTTTTCACACGCACTCGCAAAGGTGAGGACATTCTAAAGCAATCTAGTTATTAATCAATCTTAGCAAATTCATCTCAAAACATCACAAGTACTTAATAACTTAAAAGAAATTCTCAACACTTTGATAACTTAAACATCACTTTAACTTGAAAAGAAAACTTTTAGGAAATAAGACATACCTGGTTGCCAGATGAGATGGAGGATAACTTGGTGTGGTTTTACTGACTTAAATAAGTCTAGGAATTAAATCTAGACTCAACTTATCAAGGAATAACAGACTTCAGAGCAAATTAAAGCCTTGCTCTGTTACCAACCTGTCACGCCCCGACTCTCGGAGTGCGACTTACGAACAACAACAAACCTAAACAACTAACAACTAACTCAAATAAAGGGAGCATGCTCGGAGAAAAACAAAGATGGAAGATAAGGCAATCGAATTGGGTTTCCAAAAGCATAATGAAATAACATTCGAGCATCTTAACAGCACCTACAACAGTAATCCAAATAAGTAATTCATACTGATGGGGATAGAATTCCAACAAAAAGAGAATGCATACAAATATATAGACCATGTTAGGAGGATCAAGTTCAACAACAATTCAAGTTAATGAGCCCATCGCTCGGAATTACAAGTCGAGTAGTTTAAGAGGTTAACAAATATTCAAGGTCTTCGAGCACAACGCTCGGAATCAAAAACATGAGAATCAAAGTATTAGCATTAACAGACATCAATTCAAAAGGGTTGCATCGGAAACTTGCATCAATACATAACATCTACACGTATGAAGACGTACAAATGCCAGTCTGAAATTCAACTAGACTCAACCAAAAGAACCAAACCACACCACCAAATATCCATGCCATCGCCATCCAGTCAACCTGCATGTTTAGAAACACACGCAGGGCTGAGTACTTCGTACTCAGTGAACACAAGCCAAAACATTTGAATAAAGATGCTTCTTAAAGCTATAACAATTGAACTTGCCTTGTCGAACATCACAAGTATATAAGCAGTTTTAAAAACAGTTTTACTTGTGCATGTTAAAAACATTTTCTTTTAAACAGACTGCGCAATCAAATATCATATAATATAATAGTATGTATCATCTGTCACAACAATCTTACTGTGCTGAGAAGTAGGCCTCCTTCTCAAACACTGTGACCAGCCTAACCGAAGCAAGGCTCACAGTCACCTCAACATATACCACACGTGGGTTTCCTGCCTTTCACAGGATAATAACATCTTCACATAAACAGATGATAACACATACCAAACTTTAATAAAAACGGCAAGTCAATCATATTTAAAATCATATCATAATACTCAATAGCATAACTAATTTTCATCGATAGTTTTGGTTCAGAAAAGCCCACCTGACTTCCGAAGAACTAGCTAGGTGGTTTAGGGCTATTTGTCCTCACTTAATGATCCGTCCGGCTCGATCCTTCACAGTTCGACATCGATAGGAAAAAAATAAGATACGTAACATGACGGATACAAAGGCGTTGGACTTAACTGAAGGACTTCTATTTGAGTCGATTCTCTCCTCGCTTAACCTTTCTAAGGGATCTCGCGTTCTCGTTTTTAAAACATTAATTCTACTTGAATTGGTTAACATTACTTACTCAACGGCTTAACACTTTTCTCGTTCTAATTAATAACGTCATCGTCTACATTCTATTACTCGAGCTTTCTTTCAAAGATTTCAATTGATTCTCGACTTCACAATCAATCATTCAACCATTTTGCATACAAAATAATTCAATTAACTTTCACATCATAACCAATATCATGCATTTAGACACTTATTTAATCATATAAGGAATTCAAATAAATCAATCATACTTCAAGACACATTAACAATCATTTAATTTAGATCTTAAATCCTAACTCGATTATGCATTTCTTTTTATGAAGGCTCAAACTATTTATTCTATTTTTCTTATTTATAGACAACGCTTTGTTCTACATTCGTTATCTTATAAGCTATTTATAACTTCTACTTATTTAATAAAAATTCTCCATATTAATATTAATTCTTATGAAATTAGAATTTCTTATTCATTTTTAATTTGATTCTCATTTCTTAACTCGACTATTATTTTTCTAATTATTCAACTCGGTAATTTTTCTCGATTCATTTTTTTTAATTTGTTTGGTTGAAAGCAACGTACTCAATTAATTATCTAATTAACTTCTTTCAACTTATTACTCGACATCTTATTCTATCATTAATTTCTTGATTAACTTATACGAGTATCTAACTTAACTCGTCTAGCATCTTTCCTTTACTCGATTAAAACTTCCTTTTTATTTCTTCTCGATTAATTCTTTTTAAACTCGGTTTTCTCAATTCTTACTTATCTTTTTAATAATTTCTTCTTTTCTTGTCTTTAATCTTTAAGCCATTTCTTACTTAGAAATTCTTTTATCTTTTAATAACATTTTTATTAACTAGTTCATTTTATTAGTCAAATTATAAAAGATCTTTTTGTTGTAGTTTAGTAAAAATTCAAGTCTTTAAATTTTAATACAAGAAAATTTATTAACATATCTTTTATGCATTTTTCATCTTTTAATCAATTAAAGCTTTTAAACTTCAATCTTTTTATCAAAAACTTCTATCTTTAATCATAACTTAAACTAGTATTCATACATACATGTAACACTTAAACATTCAATCTTTTCTATATTTTCACATTTAATTTCTTAAAAAACTTCAACATGCAATCTCATTTTCTTAACTTAACACATGTATGATTATATTAACATAACATACAATCATCTCATTGATCAAAATATCACTCAATGCATCAACAAAATCATCAAAATAATTTCTTCTTTTTCTTCAAAAATACACGGCACACATGCATATTCTTGTGCATTTTATTTCTCAATTTTTTATGCATATAATCTCATTCTCAACATGATAAAAATAACAAATCAAGCATCAAAATAACAATAACTCAAAGAATTCACACTTTCCTATTTTTTTCTAAAGTTTTCGGCATTTATCAATCTTTTAGGGTTTTAAATTCTTTTTCTTCTCTTAATTCACCGATTAAAACTAACGTTCGATTCTCCTAACGATTTCTTCTCACTCGATTATCACATGCACATCCTAAGTTTGCCTAAACATAATTTAAATAGCATGCATGCATAGTTCTTTCTTTTAGGACTTAGAGATATACACATTTACAACTAATCAAATGAATTTTCATACTTTAAATTAAATGGAATTCTTCTCCTTGGCTCTTGGAATTGGAATGAATGGAATTTGTAGCTTCAAAGCTTGGACTTGAAGGGAAGAAGGAAGTCTTCTTGAATCCTCAAAAAAAAGAATAACATGGAATTAATCATCCATTCCTTTTAGGGTTTAAGAATCAAAATGAAGAAAGTGTTGGATGATTGTTGAATTTAACTTCAAGAACTTGAAAGATATTTACCTTTTCTTGATAATATGGATGGAATGAATGGAGGATGATACTTTCTACTTCATTTCCATGGATGAGGAGCTTAAATACATGGTTGCATGTAAGAAAAATTGAATGTATGTGTTTGAGAGAGAGATTGCCGAGAGAGTAGAGAGGATTTTCTTGTTTTTCTTTCTTGCTTGGGGAGAGAGAGATCGAATGAGAGAGAGAGATGGAGTGAAGAATGAAGTCTTCTCTCTTTTGAATAGCTTGCATGCAATTTGAATTTCCAACATAAAGAATAAGGTATGATGGTAATTAGCATTGGAAGTTGAAATTGTTAAAGTGATTGAAAGTTGATGTGATGTTAGTTGCATGCAATATTTTGGTAAGATCATGTAGAAGACATAATCATGATAATTAACATTGGAAATTGGAGAGAGATGGGAGAGAAAGAGCGAGGTGGCGTGAGAGGGAGAGAGGTGAGTCGACACGTGTCTTAATCGTGTCGTTACGGGTGTTAAATATCCGGTCGTAAAGGTTTTTTGGATAAAACGATTCGTATTAATTTCTTTTTATACTATAAACGGGTCTAACCTCTTCTCGTCTCACTTTTAACACTAAGCATCTCAATCCTATTTTACGTCTCAAATAAAAGATTATCGAATTCGATCATTTAGTCTTTTAAATCTTAAAGGAATTTAGTCGGCTTATTAATCCGTTTATTAATCCTTTAAAGATTAACTCCTCATTAGTCTTCTCAATTCTCGGATAAGTTCTTACCCTATCTCAGTGATCTTAAAAGCAATTCTAAGTTCGAAGATTCTAATTCGATTCTATTCTAAGTTCATCAGCGTAAATATATTTCTCGGCGATTAACGTTATGCTATCTCAATCAAGCAAACTCTTCGGGATTTTTCTAAAAATTATTCCCATACTCATTTCCACATAAACAACTCAACAAGCATATCACATCATCATTATTTCAGATAAATAGAACAGATAAATTCACACAAAACTCACAAAGCAATTTAAACGTTTTACTCAATTTTCTTCGTTTAGAAAAGAAAAATTTTACTCCTAAATTCTCATCTTTTAACTCACTCGGTTAATTAAACGCTTTCAAAAGGTATAAAAGCTCGGGGTATCACATGTGAGGAATAGAGTTAGGTGGAAGGCGGAAAGGAATTTTCTTTTGGTTGAGTCTATCACAAAAGTCCAAAGTTTTCTTAATATTAAAACGTTTTTTTTTCAATTCTTTTAAGTAGCAAACACACACACATTGGTATTATACAGACATAATAAATCATGTCTTGTTTTCTTTTCTTTTCTCCATTTAATTTATTTTGCATCTTATTATATTCTTATGCACAAATTAATGTAAAATCACATCATCATATATGTGGGTTTAGTTGAATCACACATATAAAATAATTATTCTCACTAGTGAAATATAAACTATATTCACTATCCAATTATCGGGAAAACGGGGTATTACAAGCATTTTCAACTTGTATCAGATTTTTTTTATCCATATCAATTTCAAATCAGATGAAAAAAAATACTTTACTATACAAAAAATACTTTACTATACGTACTCAGCCCAAATTTGTTTGTTAATATATGCTAATAATCAACTCACTCAACCAATCGGGTTAATAAATTCACGTTACAATTTTCAAACTTACTATTCTTTTTCCTCATTCTATTTATATTGGCTTGTTGGTTTTGAGATAAAACATTCCTACCTATCAAGATCTCAGGCTACAATTTTTCAAACCTTGCCCTTCTTTTCTCTCATTCTATTCGGAAAAAAAATATATATGGTTATTTGATGGTCCCGGTAACGAGTATCTGGTGTATGTGGGATACACCAGTTGCGATTTTTGCTTTCAAAATCTTTTTACTGAGTTAACTGCTCAGGTCAGTTCGCTCAACAATTGAGAGAGTCAGTTGGAGCTGATCATAAAGTTAGGTGCACATCTGACTTCTTTGGCTGAGGGTCAGCTGTGTAATCTAACTGAGGTTTCAAAGAATTAAGCTATGCGGAAGTTGGTGGAAATTAAAGTTCGTTACTTCAACTGAAACCTTTATGAAAATGGGGAAGGTCAAGTTCCCAAAACTTAGTGCTTTTTTTTATGCAGAGTCAGTTGGTTAGGTAACTGAAAGTAAAATACTGAATGTAATCACAGGAATGTAAACGACACAGTATTCAGAGATTGACCTCCTACATCCATTACTTCTTTTTGGGGGAAGTAATCTACTAGATAAGTTTACGCGTGCTTATCAAAACATTTCATTTGGTTTGCGGGTACCAAGCAATCTAACATGTTCGATTACGGGTTCGAACAAAACCTTATAACACTTTTGCGGGAAAGTGTACAGCCTGGTATTAGATTACGGGTTCTAAGGGCCTAGTCTTAGATTGCGGATGATGGTCCCGATACGAGTTCTGGTGTATGGGGGGGAATACACCAGATAAAACTTTTTAAAACAACCCCCTAAAAATAATTCAACCGAGTAATGCAACTCAGTTGGGATCACAACCGAGTAAGAAACACTCGGTTGGAAGTGATGTGCTGTGCGGAATGTGGTGGAAAATAACTCGTATAAAATCAACTCACGCTTTTATGCAAGGTTGGTCAATAACCAAAACAGTTGAGAAAGAATGTAGTTTGTATGCAGGTTAGTTAGACGGTTGAATATGCAATAAGATAACCGAAAATAAACACAATACATAAAGATTTAACGTGGTTCGGAGAGAACTCCTACGTCCACACAACTCAGTCCAAGTTCTTCTGGACAAACCACAAAGCTTACGCGGGCTTTGCAACCGTTGAGATAAGTTTACGGGTACTTATCAACCTTACAGATTAGTTTTCGGGTACTAATCAACCTATCTACTCAGTTACGAAAAGAGTAGGGTCCTAAAACCTTTTCAGGTGAAAGAAAGGATGGGGTTCCAACTAAATAGCTCGAACACGAAGTGAGCTATGATCTAACTCTCTACGAACTCTCAACAAGTGATGTTCTCAAGGTTGGATCAAAAACTACCTCTCTAGAACTCTCAACTAATGATGTTCTAAGAGGTTTTGCTTGAGTGCAGAATGAAGTTGTTCTTTCGCTTGAATATCTCTTCTCACTTGTCTGTCTCGTATTTTTCATTTCTCGTCCTCTTGGTGAATGAATGAAGGCCTCTATTTATAGGCGGAGAGAATCAACTAGCCGTTGGAAGAGCTGTTGATCTCTATTCTTTGATAGCGATGGCTTGTCTCTCATCTCTGCAGACTTTCCGGATTTGGCAACTGTATGCTTCTGCTTTCCATCTGAGACAGTCTTGTGTTGGGCCAAATGAGGTAATGACAGAGAGTCAAACCTTCACGTGACTTCCTTTTTTAAAATTCAAATCTTAACCTTTGACCTCCAACATTTGATAGTCGGTTGAGTCGTCTGATCATCATATGATTGGTCTTCAGCTGATGTTCTATCTGAACATGTGAACTCTCAGTTGACTTTGAACTTCAAGCTGTTGATCTAACTGATTGAGTCTACAACTGATGTTCCATCTTGAACGCTCAGTTGTGATTCTTGTATCTGACTCTGATCAGTTGGCTTCGAACGCTCAGTTGTCTTTCTTACAACTGATGTTCTCTTGTTTCTTCTTCCTTTGAATACTTAGTCGATTTTTGCATCTTCCTCCTTGAATGCTCATCTTATGAATGCTCAGTTGTCTTCCTCATAACTGATGTTCTATCCGAGTGAAGCCTTGTTGTCGTCTTCAGCTGGAGTCCTGTAAAGATAAAATCTTAACAATGCTCAAACAGCGAGCCTAACTACTAACATTAGGATCTGGCAACATCTACTCGGTTGGGGTCAGGTTGTTTTGGAATCAATCAAAACTTTAATAAATTTCCCAACAATTTTCCCCTTTTTGATGATGCCAAAACCCTTACAGATCAAAACTCTAAAACCCTTAAAAAAAACTTTCAAGGCTAAATCCTACTGACCTATCCAAAATCTCAGCTGAAATTCTGGACAGTCTATAAGATTAAAACATCAAAGGGTTAGCACAGTTATAACATGATATTGAAATAACTTTGCAATTCAGAGCTTGGACAATGAGAGATTGTTCGTTAAGTTGAATCGTATAACTGAATAGTTTTTATTACAACTGATGATTACAAAAGTAAGCACAAAAAGACGAAAGTTACATCAGTTGCTCAAAAACTAACTGAGCTAAAATTGAAGCCCATACTTGCTAAAAATTCTAACAAAAATCTCTCTCTTTTCAGCTGACTCCTTTGAGATGTCCACCCCATGCTCTTTGCATACTTGCCTTGCCTCGGCTGCAATCTTTGTCCTGTTGGGGGTGCGGGAGTCTGGAAGGAAGGGAGGCTTATATGTAACCTTCTGAGGGACGGGGACAGTGTTCAGATCCAGTTTTGCTTCAATCATCACACGCCTGAACTGGCTGAACATCCCTGGGTCCCCAGTGTGCAGTTCGGTTAGCGCCTCCTTGAAAGCTTTCCTTGGATCGTCAGTTGCGTAAACCTTCCTGTAGTAGAAGTCATTTACGAACTCCTGCTAGAACAGCTCCCATTCCTCGTTCCACTCGGTTGGCATCCATTTGTCGACATGCCTAAACCGACTTTGGAGTTTAGTCTTCCCTGGCAACCTCTGTTGTCTTAGCCGTGCTTTAGCCTTAACTTGATGTTTATCGATTCGGCGACGGCTGCGGGAGGCAATATTTCGGTCCAGGTTTTTGGTTATCTTGTCCAGCTCTTTTTCAAATTGGTTTACCCTTCTGGCCTGGCTGGCAGGGAACTTCCTGATCCAGCTCGGATTCATATAATCCTTTTCAGCAACATCCATAGCCTTGGCAGCTGCAATGCTTTCTTCGGTTGTGATACCGTCGAGTTCTGAATCTAGCTCGGCTGCGATCTCGGCTATGGAGTTGTACGACACTCCAAACTTCTCCGCCAGCTCCAAGTCTTTTGTCATTTCAGCTCCACCGACTTCGGTTGACTTGGGAGCGGACTTCTTCGTCTTCTTCCTCAGCTGAGATTTTGCCGCAACTGGCATCGCTTCCTCGGCTTGGGTCTCTTCTTCTTCCTGCATCTCAACATCCGCCTCTTTATCTTTCCCCTTTTTGGCATCAGCAACAAGGCTTGCTACTGAACCATCCAGAGAGGTGAACTGTTGTTCGGCCTGTTGAATGCGGTTGAAGAGTTCATCGACCGCGCATTCGATTCCCACCTTCTTCGCTAGTTCGGAGTCATGGCGCTCTTGTTCGGCTTTTCTCATTCCAGTGAAAGTCTCAGATACCTCGGTCTGGAAAGCAACGAACTCAGCCCATCTTGACTCGAACCTTGACTCCCATTCTTCATCCTGTGTCTGTTGGGATTTAGCAAGGTTGGAATCAGACAAGGATTGGAATACGTTCAGCTCAGACTTAAATCTTAGAACAGTCGTCTTCAATTCAGAAATGTCTTGGCTGGTGGAGGAGGAGAATTCATCCAGCTTTATCTTCAGTGAAGCATTCTCTTCCACCAGCTGCTTGTTTTTCTCTTCTTGTGCTTCCAACATCCTCAGATGATCGTCTTTGTGTTGCTGGAAGTTGGCAAGCAATTCAGTCCTCAGTTGGTTCACCCTCTCAGCTATCAGCTCACAGATTTCTTCAGAGGAGGGAGCTGGCTGATCAGGCTGAGGGGCTTGTTCAATCAGAGCTAGTGGCTTAACTGTAACCATGGCTTGTTGGTTGGCCAGGTACAGTTTCAGCTCCTCTTCTTCATGCTTTGCTGCGGCAGCGGCTGCGTCTAGATCGTTGAGGAAGTCAGCTGACTTGATCAGCATGTTATTGAGGAATTCGACGCAATCTCATCCAGCTGTCTCTCTTGTATCCGTGCCTTCTGCCTTGCTGAGGTCCAGACGACGCGTCAGCAGGGCCACCTTGTTGTTGTAGGCCACCTCCAGGTTTGTATAGTTAAAATAGTCTCGGATGCGAGACTCATCCGCCTTCAGTCTGTCCCAGTTTTGCACCCTGATTGTGTCTTCCTTCACGTACCAATGACTGAAGATCAGGTTGAACTAGTACAACAGCTCGGTTCCAAGAGTTGCGAAGATGGGCATGTCACGAGCTTCTGGGAACATCCCAATCAGCTTTTGGAAACAGTAGGCCACCTTGCCTTCGTGTTCCAACGTGACTGCCTGGCGGTCAGCTTCATCGTCTATTGGGGACGGGGATAGATCATATGGTAACGATTCAAATGTTTCATCAATGTTGGCCAAAGAATCGGTCACAACATCGGCATCGAGCTGGGAGCTCGGAATATCAATTCAGTTGGGAGGGGGGTTTCAATCGGTTCCGTAACATTGGCCGAAGGAGCGGTCACAATGTTGGCATCGAGCAATGAGCTCGGAATATTTAGCTGTGGTTCGGTTGAGAGAGCAAGAGGCTCTGGGGGCAGTACGGCATCAACTCCTGCCGTGGGGGAGGTTGGAATGTCTTCAATATCCTTAGAGGAGGAAGAAGCATCCGATGTTACGCCCGTCTCCATCCTTTCCACCTCATCGGTTCCAGCAGCTCGAGGGACGATCTTGAAGGCAGCTGCCTCAGCTGAGTAGCTAGACTCGGATGGCTCCTCAGCTGGTGCCTTCTCAACCGGTGCCTCCTCCTCGGCTGGTGCATCAGCAGCTAGTTCCTCAGCTGGCTCCTCAGCTGGCTCCTCGGCATGCTCCTCAGCCGGCACCTCAGCTGGCTCTTCAACTGTCTCTACAACCAACTTCTTGAACCTTACCCTCAGCTTTTTCTGGGCAGGTTCCTCCGCCTTCTCTTTCTCCGACTCAGCCCTGCGTCGGCGTGCTGCTTTGGATTTTGTGGGGCGACTGACAGCTGGTACCCCTCAGCTGTGGGTTCAGCAGTCTTCCCAGCATCCTTCCTTTCCTTAGGAGTATACACACTCCTAATTACCTCATGCGCCTTATTCGCTATTGGGAACAGCATCAACCTCTTTATTAGGGTTTCTTCGCAATCCTCCCAGACCATATTCCGACCCTCGATTGCGATCAAGATTAGAGCTGAGATCTTGCAACCGAAGTTGAGCGTCCCCTTGACACTCAACAGTCTCTCCCCTGAGTCGGTTGTGGTCTCGGAGATCTTCTGCTTTTCCAGGATCAGCTGGTTCAGAAAATATTGGAACCAGTTGATCTCGTGTTTGCGCTCCAATGCCATCAACTGCTTCAGCTTTGGTCGCCTGATGTCGCCGAATGCTCCGCTGTAGCCGAACACGACTTTTGACACAACATCGAACAAGAATCGATGTTCAGGCTTCAATTTCATCCTTTGCATATTGCTCTTCAACCTCTCCGGCGTGATCAGAGCATTCTCCAGAAACTCATCAGCTTGCTCGTCGGTTATGTTTTCGATGAAGTCCGTGGCGGTGTGGTTTACTGGAATGACGTGGCGAAGGACGGAAACTGCGATGGGGAACGACACACGGCGAATGGTTCTAGCCAGAACGTCACGTTGCCGACAGGAGACCTCCGTTGTAACTCTTTCTCTGGTGTCGATGGACGACTGCAGATTCACATAGAATTCACCGACCTGGCGCCTGAGCAGGTGGGTGGGGTAGAGCTTCGCCCATTCCAGGAGTCCGTTCTCCCTGAGAGTATTTTCAAGGGGAGCCAACACCGGCGACTCCAATTCATCATCGGAAAGAATCTGCTCGAAGTGAATCTTCGAAACGAGCAGGTCGAACGATTCTTCATACGATGTGGGGACAAGAGAGGGTCCGGAAGAAGCCATTTTCTTGCTTTTGGGTGCCATTGAGTATCACTGCGAAGGTATATATAAGAGGGAAGGAAAATATTTGCAGAAAACGGTTAGACAAAATCTGAGAAGATGATGAATAGTAACTGCAAATACACACGAATGAGGAATGTAAGAGATCACTTCCTGATTTTCCGCTATTTATAGGTTTTTGACTCGATTGAGATCGACGGCTGGGGTTAAATGGCGCGAATCCATCAAAGGCTGAGATCACGCGACTGTTGACTTGCTTTGACTTGACGTCATGAACCGAGTTCCAACCAGCGCGTGAGAAGGTGTACAGTTTTTCTTGTCAGCCCAGTCGCACTATAAAGTAGGCTATTGATGTTCAGCGTACTTTACATTTAATGCGACATGATGGTTATGTTAATGTAACTGACTTGCTCAGGAATGTTTGAATTTATTTCAAACATTCTCATTTAAGAACATAACACCTTCAGCCATAAATGTTACCTGCCAGCTGATGTCAGAATCAGCTGTGTTCCAATGTTGCGGCATACCATCAGCTGACTCGAGTTCGTCTGTTCAGCTGACGTCTGATCCAATGTTGCAGCATACCATCAGCTGACTCGAGTTCATCTGTTCAGCTGACGTCTGATGTCTACGGTTGGCGATCCGCATCCAAGATTCCCCCTTCATCTGAGCTTCCCCCTCAGATGGATATCTATCTCTTCACCTCAGCTTGTTCCTCATCTGATGGATCCAACAATCCAAGTAGATCATATAACATCTTGAACCGTGCTTCTGCTAGAGGTTTGGTGAAGATATCTGCTCTCTGAATCTCAGTTGGAATCTTCTCCATGGATACGTCCTTCTTCTCAATATGGTCTCGGATGAAATGATGTCGGATGTCAATGTGCTTCGTCCGAGAGTGATGAACAGGATTCAAAGAGATAGCAATGGCACTAGAGCTATCACAATGAATGGGAACCTGTCCAGTAGCAACTTCATAGTCTCTCAGCTGTTGCTTGAGCCACAACACTTGCATGCAGCAGCTACCGGCAGCCATGTACTCTGACTCGGTTGTAGAAGTGGAAACACATGCTTGTTTCTTGGAGAACCACGAAACTAGCTTGCTTCCCATGAACTGACAGTGTCCAGAAGTGGACTTCCTGTCCAACCGATCTCCGGCTAGATCTGCAACTGAGTATCCGGTCAGTTGGATGTTGTCGTCGGTTGGATACCATAACCCAACATTTACAGTTCCCTTCAGATACTTGATGATGTTCTTTGCTACCAACATGTGAGCTTCCCTCGGTTAAACTTGGAACCGGGCACACACTCCAACCGCGTAAGATGTGTCTGGCCGACTGGCGGTTAGATATAGCAAAGAACCGATGATCCCTCTATCGGGATCCTTGTAGTCTTACTTGTCTGTAATCTGAACTTGGTGATGAGCTCCTTTGTATACTTGGACTGATTGATGAAAATCCCTTCAGGTGACTGCTTCACTTGTAGTCCAAGAAAATAATTCATCTCGCCCATCATCGACATCTTGAACTTCTCCTTTATGAGATTTGAAAATTTTTCACACAGTTCTTCCGACTTAGAACCGAATATGATGTCGTCGACGTAGATTTGCACAACAAGTATATCTTCTCCAACTTTGATGGAGAACAGGGTTTTGTCAACTGACCCTCGTTTGAATCCCGAGTTCAGAAGAAAACCACAAAGAGTGTCATACCAAGCCCTGGGTGCTTGTTTTAATCCATAGATTGCTTTCTTCAGCTTGTACACTCTTCCATCTCCAGTTTCAAAACCAGGAGGCTGTTCAACATATACATCTTCCTTGATATCACCGTTGAGGAAGGCACACTTCACATCCATCTGATAGACCTTGAACTTGTGAAATGCAGCATAGGCTAGAAAGATTCGGATGGCTTCCAGCCTTGCAACCGGCGCGAAGGAGTCCTCGAAATCGATTCCTTCTTGTTAGCAATATCCCTGAGCTACCAATCTTGCTTTATTCCTCATGATGAATCCAATGGCGTCTCTCTTGTTTTTGAAAATCCATTTTAATCCTATGACTTTGCACCATTTGGTCTTTCTACCAACTCCCATACACAGTTGCGTAGAAATTCATTCAGTTCTTCTTACATAGTTGTTGTCCAGTGCACACAGTTGAGAGCTTCCACAACATTTTTCGGTTCTGGTACATCAGCTACGAAGCAAGAGATCATGGAAACATCTCCAGCTTGCTCGAACTCTTCAAGAACTGCCAACTCCTCAGCATATTGGGCATAAGTGTTGGAATCTTCCTCAGTTGAATCAGGAATTGCAACTCTGCTCCTTGTACGTACACCTTCGGTTGGATCTCCAATGATGTTGTCAGTGGAATGATATTCATACCATCTTCTGTTGCGTCTTCCTTCTTCTTCCAACTGTGGCTGTTCCATGATCTGAGCTGTGGGAGATGCTGGACTCTTCTGAGCTGGTGATCTATCAGTTGTTGAGTCTAGATCCTCAACATTGACGATATTTTGAACTGGGCTCGGTTGGGCTTCGGATGCTGATGCAGTTGGAGAGGCATCAGCTGGAGTTCCACCTTGAGATGAGATGGGGTCCTCGCATTCATCTTCAGAGGAGTAAGGATCATCATCCTCAGTTGCCCATACCAATGGTTCAGCTAGATTCTTTTCCCTTAGTGCTTGCGATCTGGTGATAACATGTGGAACTTGTGAATCAGTCTGTTGTCCTTTAGCCTGTTCCCTGCACTTAAAAGTAGATTCATCAAAACTAACATGAGGTGTTATCTCCACAACACGAGAGCTATTGTTGAAAACTCTATAAGCCTTGATCCGAGCAGCATATCCAAAAAATATGCCTTTCGAAGCCTTAGCATCAAAAGTTTTCAACTGAGTCTTCCCATTGTTGTGAATATAACACTTAGAATCAAAAACGCGAAAATATGAAATATCAGGCTTCCTGCGTCTCCATAGTTCGTATGGAGTCTTTCCCAACCTCTTGGTTAGAAGAGACCGGTTCTGGGTGTAGCATGTTGTGTTGATGGCCTCAGCCCAAAATCTCTTTGGCAGGGCTGAGCTTGTTAACATGGATGTAGCTGCATCTTTCAGTGTTCGGTTTCTTCGCTCAGCTACTCCATTCTGTTGCGGAGTACGCGCAGCTGATGTTTGATGTGTAATTCCGTGCTTCTCGCAGTACTCGATGATGGTTTCATTTAGAAACTCGGTTCCACGATCTGATCGGATGGAAATGATTTTCATCTCTTGTTGGTTCGATATCCGATCCATCAGCTTGGGTAGCTCATCTCGGGTTTCACTTTTGTGTCGCATGAAAATGGTCCACGTGTATCTGGAGAAATCATCAGTTACAACAAGTGTATACTCGTTGCCATTCATGCTCTTTGGTGTGACTGGCCCGAAGAGATCCATGTGGATCAGCTGTAACACTCGGTCAGTTGAGGGAGTTGTCTTCAATCGAAAGAAGGATCTAGCGAGCTTTTCCAACTGGCATGCACTGCAGATATGTGTTGTTGAAAACACTCGGTTTGGTATGCCTTTTGCATGTTCTTGTCTAGCAAGTCGGTTCATAGTCTTGAAATTCAGATGGTTGAGCCTTTTGTGCCACAGCCAGCTCACATCTGAACTGCTCTTTGATAACAGGCAGGTGTCATGAGGACTACTATTCCAGTCAGCATAGTAGACATTTCCGGTTGGCGATCGATTTTCCAACAATATGACCTGCTTTGATCTGACATTTTTAACCCTGCAACCCTGTGCATCAAACTTGACAGAGAAACCATTATCACAGAATTGGCTGATGGAGAGCAAGTTATGCTTCAATCCATCAACATATGAAACATTAGAAATCGAAACGTGATTGGTTTCAAGGGTACCGTAACCTCTGGTGTGACCTTTTGAGTTGTCACCAAAGGTAACTGAGGGTCCTTTTTTCTCCACGAAACTCCCAAGAAAATCCTTCAGATTTGTCATGTGTTTCGAACATCCACTATCCATCACCCACAGAGTTCGTGATGCTTTATTCTTCCTCAGCTGTTTCTCATGTACCTGCAAGGAGAAACTCGCTTAGGTCCCCAATTTCAGTTGGGTCCTGGAGGGTTAGAACCAGTTCCCCCTTGAATGTGGGTCGTTTTTCCCTGTATACTCGGATAGATTTATCATTCCAGATCACTTTTCCTTCATCATCAACTATAACAACACCTCGGTTATCCTTAGGCTTGTTGTTAGCAGTGATGTTCTGTTTCTTGGGAGGAGTTGGATTTCTCCCATTGTGAGCTTTCGGAGAAGAGGCTTTCCCCCTGCTCTGATGGCGGTTTTTATCCTGTTGGATTTGTTGTTGAGGTCGGACGCCTTGTTGGAATCTTTGTGGTTGATTCTGATTCCAACTCCCTGAATGTTGTCTATGTTGTTTATGCCCTGTTGGTGGTTCATGTTGTGGCATGAATATCTCCAGCTATTCGACCTGTTCCTTATCGGTTGACTCGGTTGGAACCTCGGGTTGAACTGATGATGGAACCGCTGTTGATTCAGATGGTTAGAGCCTTGTCGGTTCTGCGGTCGGTTCCATTCTTTCTGATGTTGACTCTGAGGTTGATTCAGAGGTCAGTTCTGGTTCTGAGTTCGGTTGCGATTGTATCTCCGACGCCTCTGATTCCTCTTCTGACTTTTGGAACATTCCCCCTCGGTTGATGTCCCAACCGATGGAACGTTCTGTCCTCCATCTACTGCTCCTTTTCCCTTCACAGTTGTGGTTCCCTTGGTCGGTTGAGCTTGCTGAGAAGTGGAGGTTGGATTACTTTGGGGAGATTCAGGTTCAACTGTGTTAGGTTCGACAGCCTTGACTTCTACAGCTTTAATGAAGGTCGCTGGAGGGATTCCAGTATCCTTGATCACATCATAATCGAGTCCTGACACGTCATCCATCTGTCTGCTGTAACTGATGAGATTCTCGATGATCTTGGATGACTGATATAGCTTAATTAAGTTACCCTTCTCAGTTTGCAACTCCTTGAGGAGGACAGCTATATGCTCGGTTTGTCCGTCTGACTTCTTTATCAGCTGGTCGATCTGAGTCTCTTGTTTTTTCAACTGATCTTGTTGCTCCTTGATCTGCTTTGTCAACTCCTGATCAGTTGGAGCATTAGTTCGGTTGACCGCATTCAGTTGACTTTTGAGATTATCCATCTCTTTAGTTTGACTCTTGATCAGATCGTCCTTTTCGGTTAAGGATTCTTCAAGTTTGGAGAACTGTTCTTGAAGACTCTTAAACTCAACCGATTGCTGATGTAGTTCCTCACTAAGTTCTTGAAAGTCACTCCAGGAGGGTTCCAACTCTTCATCCAGTGTTTCCTGCATGTTAGAATTATTGGAAGAATTCAAATTAGCAGGACTAGAGTGTACCTCAGTATCATCTTGGTCGGTTCCAAGTGCCATGAGGCATTGATCCTGACTGATAGCGTTGTTGGTGGAAGTCAGCTCATCCTCATCTTCAGTGTCAGTGAAGATATCCATGTCATCAGCTGTTTCTTCTGCAACCATGGCCTTGTTCTTTCCAGCTTGCTTGGCCCTCAACGCTTCTCTCTCTTTCTTCGAGAGGTTTGGACAATCTGCTTTGAAATGTCCTTCCTTGCCGCATTCAAAGCAACCGTTGGTCACGGGCTTTGAGTTATCTCGAGTTCGGTTAGATTTGTAGAACTCTTGTATTTTCCGAACCGAGTGTCCATGTCAGCTAGCGTCTTTGACAGGGTGGCTATGTTCTGTTGCAGTTCTTCTCTGCTTGGCTCATTCGTAGCTGTGTCTGCTGATCTTGTTGGCCTTGATGTTCGCGGCTTTGAATAGTCAGCTCGGAGCGCTACTGACTTGGTGGCTGAACCAACATCCTCATGTCGACTCGTCTGAACCGAGGACTGAGTTGACCTTCGTCGGTTCACCTTGTACTCATTTCCCTTCAGAATTGAGAACAATCTTTCAGTTCCCATCTCACCAAGGTCAGCTCGGCTCTCATGGATATTAGTGAAGGTATCCCACTCAGCTGGTAGAGCTTGTAATACTTTGAGGTTGATTTCTCTCAAAGTATATTTTCCTTTTCTGATGGACTGGATCCTTCTGATGATGTCCATGAACCGGAGCTCTAGCTGATCGATGGTTTCATCAGTTCTCAGGCAAAAGTTGTCGAAATCTTGACAGGCATGTGAGAACTTGTTCTCCTTTGTCTCGTCGCTTCCTTCACTCAGCGATGCCAAGATATCCCACATCTCTTTGGCGGTCTCACACTCCTCTATCCAAGGCAGATAATCTTGTCCAACTGTGGACATGATCGTGCTCTGAGCCCAGATGTCCAACTGGCTCACTTTGGCTTCATCTGGGGTGTAGTCTTCTGGCTTCTTCTCCACTAACTCCACAGTTGCATCCCTATCGTTGGGATTTGTAGGAGTGTGTGTGATTCTCTCTCTGATGATGATCGGTCCGGATGTCAGTACTTGTTGCATCCGATGATGCTTTGACAGTAAGATCTTCTTCATCCGAGTTCTCCAGGATGTATAGTTCACAACCGAGACATCCATTTGCACACTAGAACAGAAGAAATATGCAAGCAAATATGCACTAGCATGATAAAAAGATCTGTTCAGTTGACCACTGAAGAAAACACCTCGAATTCACACCTTGTGAAACAGAGTCAGCAGTCTTTTGAACCACTGCTCTGATACCACTTGATGGTCCCGATACGAGTTCTAGTGTATGGGGGGGGAATACACCAGATAAAACTTTTTAAAACAACCCCCTAAAAATAACTCAACCGAGTAATGCAACTCAGTTGGGATCACAACCGAGTAAGAAACACTCGGTTGGAAGTAATGTGTTGTGCGGAATATGGTGGAAAATAACTCGTATAAAATCAACTCACGCTTTTATGCAAGGTTGGTCAATAACCAAAACAGTTGAGAAAGAATGCAGGTTAGTTAGACGGTTGAATATGCAATAAGATAACCGAAAATAAACACAACACACAAAGATTTAACGTGGTTCGGAGAGAACTCCTACGTCCACGGGGAGTTGTGAGTCCACACAACTCAGTCCAAGTTCTTCTAGACAAACCACAAAGCTTACGCGGGCTTTGCAACCGTTGAGATAAGTTTACGGGTACTTATCAACCTTACAGATTAGTTTTCGGGTACTAATCAACCTATCTACTCAGTTATGGGAAGAGTAGGGTCCTAAAACCTTTTCAGGTGAAAGAAAGGATGGGGTTCCAACTAAATAGCTCGAATACGAAGTGAGCTATGATCTAACTCTCTACGAACTCTCAACAAGTGATGTTCTCAAGGTTGGATCAAAAACTACAAGGACAGAAACTACCTCTCTAGAACTCTCAACTAATGATGTTCTAAGAGGTTTTGCTTGAGTGCAGAATGAAGTTGTTCTTTCGCTTGAATATCTCTTCTACTTGTCAGTCTCGTATTTTTCGTTTCCCGTCCTCTTAGTGAATGAATAAAGGCCTCTATTTATAGGCGGAAAGAATCAACTAGCCGTTGGAAGAGCTGTTGATCTCTGTTCTTTGATAGCGATGGCTTGTCTCTCATCTCTGCAGACTTTCCGGATTTGGCAACTGTATGCTTCTGCTTTCCATCTGAGACAGCCTTGTGTTGGGCCAAATGAGGTAATGACAGAGAGTCAAACCTTCACGTGACTTCATTGTTTGAAATTCAAATCCTAACCTTTGACCTCCAACATTTGATAGTCGGTTGAGTCGTCTGATCTTCATCTGATTGGTCTTTAGCTGATGTTCTATCTGAACATGTGAACTCTCAGCTGACTTTGAACTTCAAGCTGTTGATCTAACTGATTGAGTCTACAACTGATGTTCCATCTTGAACGCTCAGTTGTCCTTCTTGTATCTAACTCTGATCAGTTGGCTTCGAACGCTCAGTTGTTTTTCTTACAACTGATGTTCTCTTGTTTCTTCTTCCTTTGAATACTTAGTCGATTTTTGCATCTTCCTCCTTGAATGCTCATCTTATGAACGCTCAGTTGTCTTCGTCATAACTAATGTTCTATCTGAGTGAAGCCTTGTTGTCGTCTTCAGCTGAAGTCCTGTAAAGATAAAATCTTAACAATGCTCAAACAGCGAGCCTAACTACTAACATTAGGATCTGACAACATCTACTCGGTTGGGGTCAGTTGGTTTTGGAATCAATCAAAACATTAATAAATTTCCCAACAGCGGATTCTAAGGAACCTAGTGTCTTTGATTGTAGGTTCAAAGATAGACCTGAGGTTTGGGGGGTTTGGGTTTATCCAACTATGAAGCCTTCTACACAGAAAGAAATGGAGGTTTCGTCCTAAGGCTTAGAGACTCGGTCTTTTGAGAGAGAGTCTGCTCAGAAATAAATATGCAAGAACCTATATTCTAGACTCGATCAAAGAAGGGGCTTTTTGAGAGGCTAGATGAAAAAACAGGAGGAGGTGTGGACACTCGACTTCTACTTGTTCTTCGACTGACATGTTCTTGCTGGAGAGAGTGGTGGTCTGTTGCTTCTTCTGCACTCTTGATTTTCTTTCTTCTCTCTCTCTGCGCTCCCCATGAGCTTTGATGAGGAGACCTCTATTTATAGATGGAGATCTAATTAGCCGTTGGAAAGAGCCGTTTGATCTCTGCCAAAAGCATGGCACTCCACCTACTTTACTGGAAACTTTCCTAAAATGGCAATTGTGACCTTCGCTTTTTGCGCGTCTCTGTTGTCGGGCCATTTATAGTAAGTTCTTCAGCTAACTTGTGCTTCCGAGTAGATTTGAATTTGGACTTCAACTCTTCTGCCTTCAACATCTTCAAAGTTTTCTCTTCTCAACTTTGTGATGTCTGACTTCGACAGAACTTCTCTTCACGCTTGAGCTGCATGGTTCAGTTGAGGAGTCAACTGAGTCGCTTTCCAACTGAGTTCGTGGTCCAACTGAATTCTTTCTTCAACTGATGCCCTCACGAACTGCCTTCTTCAGTCTGGCTGTCTTCTTCTACTTGACACCTATAAAGATGAAAATTCCTACGTTCAAACAGTGAGCTCTAGTTAAATTCAGGTTGATGGCTTTCATCTACTCAGTTGGGGTCAATTGAGTTTCGGGATAAATCAAAATCTTTACTAATTTTTCCAACAATATTGATGTTAAATTAATTATCAATTTTTGAAAGTTGACATAATCAATACTCCATAATATAATAAAAACATCATAAAAAAAATAGATAGAAGAAATTGCATGATAATATAAAATACATTATAAACTTGCCTCAACGAAAGTGTAATGTTCGTCAGAAATACAAAATTGCTCATAGATTTGTTTGAACCTTGAATAGAAAAAAAAATGTACTATTAGTCTAAATCAATAAAAACAATTTAGACGAATTTGTATAAAGCAATACACAGAGACATATGTAAACCATCAACATGCTCAAACTACATGAATTAATGAAAACCATTCAGCAAAAAAATTAAAAAAAATACTAAGAATATAGAGAATAAAGTGAAAGATCGATCAGAATTAATAATTCATGTTAATTATAAGAAAGGATCAAAACTTATGAAAGTACGTGGATATATTATATAAATATGGTACCATTTTAATGATAAATATGGAATATTTAATTAAGTAAATTTCAATAATATATTGAGGTATAGTATTAGTAACAGAATTTGATATGTATGAAAGATAAGGATTTGCGTATATTATTTATTATACAATTAATTGAGAGGGGTAAGTATTGGGATAGAATATAATATAGAATAGATTATTATATATGTAATTATTATTGAATACTCCCTCTGTACCGTTCAATAAGTCTCATTTTGCTATTTTGGGTATCCCATTCAATAAGTCTTATTTCCTTATTTGACAAAGATTAACACACTAAAACTCACTTTATGTCACACTCAGACGTGAACAGTGTTGTTTACTTTATTGTATAGTGTTTTTCCAACACACTTTAACATCAATAATAAAATATCACCTTAATCACACTCTAACCCTCTTTTTCTTAATCTACGTGCATCTCCCAAATAGAACTTGTTAAGTGAGACGAAGGGAGTATATATTATATTATTACTGGAGAAAATACGAGAATTAAGATAAATATAAATGGTGAACATTGAGCGTGCCACGTAGTGCGAACATAAACTTCGTTATTATTATTATTATTATTATTATTATTATTATTATTATTATTATTATTATTGCTGCTGCTGCTGTATATTATCTTTTTATAATCAACCCGATCAAAAAAACAACTCGCACATGTCTTGGAAATCAAACTACGGATAAATTTGTGATACTATCTCATCTCAACCACTTGAATAACATTTTATCATAAAAATCGAACGTAGGTTTGTGTCCATTAGTCAAAGTTTCGGTGCCTCTTTCTTGGCGAAGCATAAGATTCTCTTCTCCATCAATCTGGCTCCACATTTTCTTCTAATTATCGATCACCTTTTATGTAGTTTCAAACTTACACTTTTTTCAAATTTGGATCCCACTACAGGTTTTACGTTGTTTTCTTTTCTCTTTCTTCTTTTTTTATCCGTGCGCGTACTACACTACTTCAAATTAGCCATAGACGTACATGTTAACGTAATCAAACTAAACTAATTTAGAAAAAATATAAATTTATTTCAAAACACCATAATTATAAATAATTTTGGTACATATATTGTTATATATTAGTGACACGAATCTTGAAACATATATACTTCTTGATGAATATTGTGAATGGAGAAAGAGTTTGTTGCGGATTTAGTTAAACGAAACTGGAAGAGATGGATCATAAAGATTTCTCCCTTTCACACTTTAGGGCCCGAAAACACGCATAAATCATTGCATTTACACACCTTTTCTTGTTTTTACTGCCCCATACCATAAGCACTCACCCACTAAATAATTCTCTCACCAACAAAGTAAACCATCACAAATAATTAAACACACGGAAAAAAGGTACGAACCAAAAAACCCAAGAAAACTCATCTGATGGGCTCTGGAGACAATCTCTTCACCGTTGTGGCAAAGAACATTGATGTTCTTGCTATGTAAGTATCTTTTTCTTTCGTATATATGTATGAATATCTATTATTTTTTTTTCTATTACATTTTTTATGTTATTTCTAATCTTAGTGTTTGATTCTCAACTTCAGGCCTCTGCTTTCTCTTGTTTATCCTCTGTAAGTCACATTCATTTTCTCTACTTAATTCCACATCCATTATATATATAATCTTGGTTTTTCTAAAATTAATGTCATTATGTTTGTGTGTGTGTATTATATTTCAAATATTTTTTAGGTATTGTTCAGTGAAGGCTATAGAGACAAAATCACGCACAGATGATCAGCAATGGCTCACATATTGGGTTCTTTATTCTCTCATCACCTTATTCGAGCTCACATTCGCCAAATTACTCGAATGGTAAATGAATAAATAAGTATATAAGAAAATTAAGAAAAGTATAAACTTTCTTCTCAAACATTTTATTTTTAAATTTAAAAATACCCGCAACCGCTACTCGTGGAACTTTCGTCTAAACTTACTTCTCGACATGTAGGTTTCCCGTCTGGTCTTACGCGAAGCTAGCAGCCGTATGCTGGCTCGTCCTGCCTTATTTCAACGGCGCTGCATACGTATACGAGAATTTCATCAGACCTTTCTACAAAAACCCACAGATTAAAATGTGGTACGTTCCCAGAAAAAAGGATGTTTTTAGCAAGCCAGACGATGTGTTATCTGCTGCTGAGAAATATATTGAAGAAAATGGACCTGAGGCCTTTGAAAGGCTCATTGCTAGGGTAATTAAATAATCTCTCATTTATATACGTAAATTAGTTATTGAATCAGAATAATGAGATTAATTATTTAGTTTTGTTTTTCTAAGTTTTTTCGGTTACTTCTTTATGGTCTAGGCTGACAGAGAATCAAGAAGCAGGCGGAGCAGCTACACGATCTTCCATGACGATTATCGATATTAATAAGTTCTAATTATGTGAGGTTTTTTTTTTTCCAGTGGGCTGTGAAGTTTGCATTTTGATTAACCTAATTTGTTGTGTTAACTCTATTTTGTGAACCCCTTTTTAATTGGACTAGTAGAGATATACATATAACCTCTTACTTATGTTAATTAATTTATTATAAAGTAATACTATATTAGAAGAGTTTTATTAGGAGAAAAATTCTTATATACGTGGAGTTTAAACTTAAGTTTAATTTAATATAGACTTACAATATTGTCCTTTTAATAAATATAATAGGTAAATCTAATTTTGTAAGAATTCGCTCTTTTATAATAGGTATAGATATAGATTAAGCAAATTGAATGTTATCTTATTTTAGTGGGAATCTTTAATTATGTTGTTTGTTACTCCCTCCGTCCCAGCATTCATGACCTAATTCGGTGGGCATGAGAATTAATGAGAGGTTGATTTAAAGGATAAAGGTGATAAAAATAGTGGAGTCCATAATTTTTTGTAAGAGAATTTAGTTTCCAAAAAAGAAAACAAATCATTATTATTGAAACACACATAAAATAAACAAACTATCAATACCGGGATAGAGAGAGCAATCGAGAAGGTAAAAGTCCGGACAGTGTCAAACCTATCAAACCTTTTGGTAAAATTGGTCAGGTCGGCCCGTTGGGTCAGAAAAATAGCCTAAAACAACACTCATAGTGCAAAAAAGTCAGGCAGGCCGGTTAAGAACCACCTAATTTTGGCTAATTATTTATGGCCTGAACCAGCCCAAAATTTCAATGGACCTTAATCTTGAGGCCCAACCTGGCTTGAAACCAGACTGCCTGTGGGGCCCAATTAGTTTTTTCAGCTCTTTGTTAGTGTGAAATGGAGTGATGGAGTTAGAAATTAACATTAATAAGTGTTAAACAGTGTACAATTTTTTTATTGAAAGAAAGAAAGGGGAAAAAAAGGTAGCTGAAAATCAAAGGTCGAATGTTGAACGTATGTGCTGGTTGCGGTGACTATTTCTTTTTTGTTACTTGTTAATTATTGGTATGATCGACAGGTTGTCTGGAATTATATATACGTGTGTTTGGTTTAAATTATTCAATAGACTTTACGCTTTTTCATACTAGTATATTATACGCATATGGTGTATATGATTTTTAATTTATGTTCCAAGCTACTTGAGTTACTCGATATGAATTGATTTTAATAAAAGTCTTAACATCGATCTACATTATGTTTATGTATACTTTGTGTGATGAGACTTGGGTACGAGGCTATTGCATGTTTATGCAAAACGGAATGTCATGTTTGTCTAATTTGTTAGTGAGAAAACCCAAGATGTAGTTATGTGAAAATCAGATTATCCATCTTGACCTCATGATATTGTATGTTAGAATTTGGTTTAAAAATAAAAACTCATCTCTCTTAAAAAAAATATAGTATATTGAAAATATCTTGAATGTCAAGTCAGTAACGTTACTTGCCTTTACGATTTGCGATGAAAAGTATCCATAAGAAATTTTTTTCTCACGCTCTCTCAACCTCTCTCGCTTTTCTTATTAATTTTTGCTTACTCGTGCCTATTATCGTCAAAATGTTCGGACCGACGCCAAAAGCCTAAAGAGGTGATTGGTATAATAGAATAGAATGAGGTAAGAATGGAATAGAATGATAGTAAGTTGATTCTTATACTTGGTATGCACAAAGAACAAGTAAAGAAATAAAATTAACATTTTTTTATGCATTGTGTGTGTATGTGTGTGCGCGTCCAGTGTACGTATGTGTGTA
This sequence comes from Schizonepeta tenuifolia, assembly GCA_029490685.1. Lineage (NCBI taxonomy): Eukaryota > Viridiplantae > Streptophyta > Magnoliopsida > Lamiales > Lamiaceae > Schizonepeta > Schizonepeta tenuifolia. The sequence continues at coordinate 20,298,636 of CM055955.1, read as the reverse complement.
TGTGTGTGCGCGTCCAGTGTACGTATGTGTGTATGTGTGTGCAGTGTGTGTCTTGTATTGTGTGTGTGTGTGTGTGTGTGTATGTTTGCAGTATGTGTATTTGTATAGTGTGTGTATGTATGTGTGTAGTGTGTGTGTGTGCAGAGTGTATGTGTATGTGTGTGCAGTGTATGTGTGTATATATATATGTGTGTGTGTGTGTGTGTGAGAGAGAGAGAGAGAGTGTGTGTGTGTGTGTGTGTGTATGTGTGTGTACGTGTGCAGTATGTGTAATTGTGTAGTGTGTGCAGTTTGTGTATGTGTGTGTGTGTGTGTGCAGAGTGTGTATATGTGTGTTGTTTGTGTAGTGTGTGTATATAAGTTAGGATCGATGGAAATAATTTCTTAATTTTTTGGGGGTAAAATTGATAAAATCGTGAAATATATGTGGACAAAATAATCAAAATACAAAAATAGAAGCATTAGCAATGACTAATATCATGTGTTGGGGAAGGAATGGGTAATCTCATGGAGAATGGAATGGTGATTCCAGATGGAATGACGATTCTCGATCATAAAACGTACCAAACAAAGGAATGAAATAGAGCTAGGAATGATCATTCCATTCCATCCTCCATTCCATCATACTAATTACCTCCTTAGGTGGTGATTGGTATGATGGAATGGAATGAGGTAGGAATGGAATGAGGTTAGGAATAGAAAGGAGCTAGGAATGAAATGGAATGAGTAAGTTGATTCTATGTTAGGTATGCACAAGGAATGAGTAGAGGAATGAAATCGATATTCTTTGATGCATTGTGTAGGAACGACCAGACTCCATTGGAGCGTGAAGGTAAAACCATCAAATAAACAACTCACTTTTTGTCACAACTCACTCAAAATGTAACCAACTCTATTTACTAATTCTGAATGAATTGAGAATAAGAAACCATAAACCAAAAACTCGACTCGACAATGAATCAATAAGGAAAAATAAGGTATGAAAGCACCAACGAATAAGAACATGCTTTCAACTGATCCCAACAAGAAACGGCATACTTAATTTACAACGGTTTCTCAAAAATAGCGTTAAGTATTTTAACTTCACATCATTCAGAATAAAAAGACATACGAAATCAAAAGCATTGTTTTGATTCAAGCAGACTGCTCATTGTAGCAACCAACATAATGAAGTATTTCAAAAATATAGACACAATCCAGCGGAATACATCACTGCTCTCGACAATTACATGTATGAAGACATGTAATCACCGACTGAACTCACAACGGAAAACACACCACCAAGACCATCCGCACCATCCTCATCCACAACTAACCTGCACGTTTAGAAATACATGCAGGGTTGAGTACTTCGTACTCAGTGAACACAATGCCAAAAACAATTGAAACTCTACTCATTAGAGCTATATGATTGAAAACTTGCCTCTTTTGCTGCATCACTAGAGTTATATAGATATTCGTCTAAAACAGGGTACCACTTGTGATAGCCATAAAAACATTTTTATTTTTCTGAAGTCGACTGGAGTCATTTAAGTATGAATCAATCTACAACTGATCTTTCTGTTGTGTCAAGAAGTAGGCCTCCTTCTCAAACACCATAACCGACTAACCGAAGTAAAGCTCACAGTTACCTCAATACGATGCATGCATCGGTCCCGCATAAACAGGACTTTTATCCTGTGCGTCCACAGGACTTTTAATATTAACATGTAGATGATTGCATACTAAAACATTTAAAACATTTAGGCAAGTCAATCAATTTGAAAAACGCACATAATATATAAGTAGTAAGCGCATTCATCATTTGATTTTAGTTCAGAAAAGCCCACCTTGCTTAGGGTATATTGAAGTCGAGGTTGCTTACTTTACTCTTTCCCGACTATTTTGCGGTCCCGCTCGGCCCTTCAATAATAACATCGATTAAAATCGAGCTTATCTTACTCAAAAAACGTATAATAGACTTAGGGCTAGGCTGAAGGACTTCTACTTGACTCGGGTTTTTCTTAACTTATCTACTTCGATAACTTTCTCGATTTCTCATTTTCGGATCATCGTCTTTACTTAGTTTTTAATAACTTCTCAAATTCATATTCTCGTTTCGAGTATGACTTCTCAAACTTCACGTAAATTGATAAGTTACTATTTAACTCGTCTTGACTTCTCATAACTCAAGTTATATGATTTTCGTCAAATCATAACGTCAGATCTCAACTAATATCATCATACATCATTCATACACAATTGAGCACTGATTTCAATAATCAAACATTCATTTTATAAACACGTATTCACATCATTACTCAAACATCGTCATCATACTCAAGCATCAATGTCAACATTCAATATTTATATCAAATAAACGATTAACTTTTCTCAAACAATTAGGTTATTATCATCATACTTAATCATATAATCACAATCAACTATCGATACATCAGAAATACGTCATATCTTAAATACAATAATTCATACCTCAGACACATTCATATATTAATGAATTATCACTCGACTTTTAACTTCTATAATCTCATAACTTCAAATTTTAATGAAAATCATTTCATTAAACTCATATAATAATAATTATTTTGAATTAAATATTCAAAATTCTACTTCATATTTCTTGACTAAAAAATACATAATCATTTTCATCAAAATATGTATTCATATACGTCATTATTTTCCTCAAAATACATACTCATATACGTATAGAATCTCAACTAAATACTTAATAAAATAATTATTATTTTATCTTTTTCTTTATTTAAAACTCAATTTTCATTTTTATTTAATAAAAACTCGATTTTCATTTAAAAACTTCGATGGTCGATAACTTCTACGTCTTAACTCCTTTTTAAGTGATTTAAAAAGCAAACTTGCTTAATTTTACTCAAATAACATCATCAAATCACTTAACACATCATATAACATCAATAACTCATCATCAAAATATTTTAAACTTAATTTCATCATTTTCTCACATAATATATTTATTTCCTCGTTTTTCAAACTTCTATCATTTTTCCTTTACTCGATTAATACTTCGTCACATCAATCAAACTTTCAAAGCATATTTAAAAACATGAACATCACTTAGAATTCACATCACTCAAATATATTAATTTTTAATGGAATTATTCCATTAAATTAGTTATTCTATTATCTAATTCTTATTTCTTTAATAATAATTCTTTTAACTTCTCGTTTGAAACAAATGAACTCAATACGAACATCTGAACTCTTAATCTCATACTCATGACTTCTATCTCGTTATTTTGTTTTCTTTTATTTAAATTCTCCTTTATATTTAAATAAATATTAATATTATTATTAATACTCTATTTCTCTTTTTTTTAATACTAACATCAAATTCACATCACATCTTTACTTATCATCATTCTAACATCATCATCAATCAAAGAAATATTTTTCTTTAGACTCATACTTTCTTTTATTTCTTTTTCTCATTATTTCCTTTTTAATATATATATTTATATATATATTTTTATCTCAAAATTCATAGAAAATTCATAAAACTTTATTTTCTACTCAATTCATTCAAATTAGACTTAACATCTCATTTATTTCTCAATTTCATTTTTATCTAATAAAATTCCTCATTTTATAAGTATTTATTCATTTTTCGAATTAAAATAATTGGAAAATTATTTTTCTAATTAATTTATAACATCTTCAAATCTTCAAGTTTTTCTTATGTATATGAAGAATACATCTTCAAAAACTCATATTGACCTCAAGAACATCATATTTATTTTTAAACTCATTTTTTTCGATTTTTCCTCTCAAAATCTAATAAAAATTATTAAAAATTATATCTTCATATTTTCTCAATTTCCATGCTTATAAACTAACTCAAAAATTAATCTAACACATCTTAACATCATCATCATCATCATCATCATCATCAATATGATCATATTTCATCAAAATCATCAAGAATTCACTTTCTTCAAATTATTGCATAATTCGAATTTTTCCTCAAAAATAATAAAATTCATATTTCATCTTAAAAATACATCTAGATCATATTTTCATACATCATCATGCTCATAAACATCATATAACTCATAAAATTCATAAATCATAATTTAATCATATTTCTTCTATTTTTCATCAATTAAATTCAATAAAAATCCAATAAATTCACCAAAATTTATCATCATCACATATATGCATATAAATCATATGAAAAATCATAATAAGCATATATCATCATCATATCATCAAGTAAGCATCAAAACTCATCAAGAAATTATTTTTCCCTAACTTTTTTCTTCTTAGCCGATTTTTAGGGTTCTTGGCTTTCTTAGGTTCTTTTATCTTTTTAACTCCTAAATCATGCTTATATCTTCATTTAGATCATCATCTCATCATCACAACCCTAAGGTTTGCCTGTGCATAAAGTAAATCATGCATTTTCCCCTTATTTTCTCACTTACATATACATATATACATCTTAAGAATGAAATGAAATCATACTTAAAAATAAATATCTTAAGCTCTTCTTTGGCTTGGATTTTGGCTTGCTTGGAGGATGAAAGATGATGGATTTGTGTCTCCTTTCCTTGCATGAAAAGATATGCAAGACATCAAGATCATAACTTTTGAAAAATAGGGTTAAAACCTTTATTTCTTTCCAAGAAGATCGATGGAAAGGGCTGAGGTTCTAAGCTTATTTCAAGCTTAAAAACGAAATGAAATTAGATGGAACTTACTTCTCAAATGATCTTAGAGATGAAGGAGATGATACACATCAAAGAATCCTCAAGCATGAAGCATGAACTCAACAAAAAGAGGTTGCATGCTTGGAGAAAAACTGTCGAAGGCTGCTGCTCTTCGGTTGTAAAAATTGAGCTCGTGCAGCTGGTTTGCTTCGACTCCAAGGCAAGGATGATGAAGGAGATGAAGGAGGAAAGGTTCCTCTTGGTGTTTACACGAAAAGAATGAAGATATGGAAGATGATAGCAGCTGCAATTGCTGCAAAAATCTGCTCTCTCGGCAGAGGTAAGATCGAGAGAGAGAGTTTAGTTTTGCTGCTGTTGTTGCTTCTTTATGACAGAGGGATGATGATGGATATGAAGGGGAAGATGATCTCTTAGTTGTTATGGTGAAGAAAGTAATAGTAGCTGGAAATCTGCTTCTCCTTCGACAAAACAGTTTCGAAGAGGGAGAGTGTTGGGAAATTTAAGTAAAAGTTTTGATTCATTCCAAAACCAACTGACCCCAACCGAGTAGATGTTTCTAGATCCTAATGTTAGTAGTTAGGCTCGCTGTTTGAGCATTGTTAAGATTTTATCTTTACAGAACTCCAGCTGAAGACGACAACAAGGCTTCACTCGGATAGAACATCAGTTGTGAGGAAGACAACTGAGCGTTCATTAGATGAAGCATTGAAAAAAAGGGAAGTTACGTTCAAGAGAAGTTGCAATTGAACATCAGTTGTAAGGAAGACAACTGAGCGTTCGTTTATCAGATGAGAAGTAGAAAGAGGGAAGAGAACATCAGATGAAAGAAAGTCATCCGAGCGTTCAACCCAATTGATCAACAGCATGAAGTTCAGATCAGCTGAGAGTTCAACTGTTCGCATTCAGACAGAACATCAGTTGAAGAACCAGTCAGATGTAGATCGAAAAATCTCAACCAACCTCTCCTTGATGAAAGTCTGACGTTGAGATTTGAATTTCAAATAAGGAAGTCACGTGAAGGTTTGACTCTCTGTCATTACCTCATTTGGCCCAACACAAGGCTGTCTCAGATGGAAAGCAGAAGCACGCAGTTGCCAAATCCGGAAAGTCTGCAGAGATGAGAGACAAGCCATCACTTTCAAAGATCAGAGATCAACACCTCTTCCAACGGCTAGTTGATTCTCTCCGCCTATAAATAGAGGCCTTCATTCACAGAGAATAATACAAGACACACACGAGACGAACAAGTGGGAGAAGAAATATTCAAGCAAAGAACAACTTCATTCTGCATTCAAGCTTAATTAGTTATCCTCATAGAACATCACTTGTTGAGAGTTCTAGAGTGTTAGAATTAGTTTCTGTGTCTTTAGATCCAACCTTGAGAACATCACTTTGTGAGAGTTCGTATAGTGTTAGATCATAGCTCACTTCTTGTTCGAGCTATTAGTTGGAACCCCTTTCTTTTCACCTGAAAAAGTTTTAGGACCCTACTCTTCCCGTAACTGAGTAGATAGGTTGTTTAGTACCCGAAAACTAAACTGTAAGGTTGATAAGTACCCGCAAACTTATCCTTAACGGTTGCAAAGCCCGCGTAAGCTTTGTGGTTTGTCCAGAAGAACTTGGACTGAGTTGTGTGGACTCACAACTCCTCGTGGACGTAGGAGTTCTCTCCGAACCACGTTAAATCGTTGTGTGTTGTGTTTATTTTCAGTTATCTTATTGCATATTCAACTGACTATCTAACCTGCATACAAACTGTACTCTTTCTAAACTGTTTTGGTTCTTGACCATCCGAAAATAAAAGCCTGAGTTAATTTATACGAGTCTATTTCCACCATATTCCGCACAGCACTTCACTTTCAACCGAGTGCTTCTTACTCGGTTGTGAATTCAACTGAGTTTCATTACTCGGTTGTGTTTTATTTTAGGGGGTTGTTTTAAAAAGTTGCATCTGGTGTATTCCCTCTCCCCCCCATACACCAGAACTCGTATCGGGACCATCAAGTGGTATCAGAGCAGTGATTCAAAAGACTTCTGACTCTGTTTCACAAGGTGTGAATTCGAGGTGTTTTCTTCAGTGGTCAACTGAATAGATCTTTTTATCACACTAGTGCATATTTGCTCGCATATTTGTTCTGTTGTTGTGTGCAGATGGACGTCAAGGACAAGATCGTGGTCATGTTATCGGTAGTAAATTATACATCCTAGAGGACACGGATGAAGAAGATCTTACTGTCGAAGCATCATAGGATGCAACAAGTACTGACATCCGGACCAATCATCATCAGAGAAAGAATCACTCGCACTCCTTCAAATCCCAACGATGGGGATACAACACTGGAGTTAGTAGAGAAAAATCCAGAAGACTACACTCCAGAGGAAGCTAAAGTGAGCCAGTTGGACATCTGGGCTCAGAGCACGATCATGTCCACAGTTGGACAAGATTATCTGCCTTGGATAGAGGAGTGTGAGACTGCCAAAGAGATGTGGGATATCTTGGCATCGCTGAGTGAAGGAAGCGACGAGACGAAGGAGAACAAGTTCTCACATGCATGCCAAGACATCGACAACTTTTGTCTGAGAACTGATGAAACAATAGATCGACTAGAGCTCCGGTTTATGGACATCATCAGAAGAATCCAGTCCATCCAAAGAGGAAAATACACCTTGAGAGAAATCAATCTCAAAGTGTTACAAGCTCTACCGGCCGAGTGGGATACTTTCACCAACATCCACGAGAGTCGAGCTGACCTGGGTGAGATGGGAACAGAAAGATTGTTCTCAATACTAAAAGGAAATGAGTACAAGGTAAACCGATGAAAATCTCAGTCCTCGGTTCAGACGAGTCGACTTGAGGATGTTGGTTCAGCCTCAAAGTCAGTTGCACTTCGAGCTGACTACTCCAAATCGAGAACATCGAGGTCAACAAGATCTGCGGACACAGCTGCTAAGGAGCCAAGCAGAGAGGAACTACAACAGAACATAGCCGCCCTGTCAAAGAAGCTAGCTGACATGGACACTCGGTTCGGCAAATACAAGAGGTTCTATAAATCTAACCGAACTCGAGACAATTCAAAGCCTGTGAACAACGGTTGCTTTGAATGCGGCAAGGAAGGACATTTCAAAGCTGATTGTCCAGACCTCTCGAAGAAAGAGAGAGAAGCGTTGAGGGCCAAGCAAGCTGGAAAGAACAAGGTCATGGTTGCAGAAGAAGCAGTTGACGACATGGACATCTTCACTAACACTGAAGATGAGGATGAGCTGACTTCCACCAACAACGCCATCAGTCAAGATCAATGCCTCAAGGCACTTGGAACCGATCAAGATGATACTGAGGTACACTCTAATCCTGCTAAGTTAAATTCTTCCAATATTTCTAACATGCAGGAATCACTGGATGAAGAGTTGGAACCCTACTGGAGTGACTTTCAAGAACTCAGTGAGAAACTTCATCAGCAATCGGTTGAGTTTAAGAGTCTTCAAGAACAGTTCTCAAAACTTGAAGAATCCTTAACCGTGAAGGACGATCTGATCAAGAGTCAAACAGAGGAGATTGAGAATCTCAAGAGTCAACTGAATGCAGTCAACCGAACTAATGCTCCAACTGATGAGGAGTTGACAAAGCAGATTAAGGAGCAACAAGATCAGTTGAAAAATCAAGAGACTCAGATCGACCAGCTGATAAAGAAGTCAGATGGACAAACCGAGCAGATAACTGTCCTCCTCAAGGAGTTGCAAACTGAGAAGGACAACTTAATTAAGCTATATCAGTCATCCAAGATCATTGAGAATCTTATCAGTTACAGCCGACAGATAGATGACATTTCTAGACTCGGTTATGATGTGATCAAGGATACTGGAATCCCTCCAGCGACCTTCATCAAAGCTGTAGAAGTCAAGGTTGTCGAACCTAACACAGTTGAACCTGAGTCTCCCCAAAGCAATCCAACTTCCACTTCTCAGCAAGCTCAACCGACTAAGGGAACCACAACTAAGAAGAGAAAAGGAGCAGTAGATGAAGGACAGAATGTTCCATCGGTTGGGACATCAACCGAGGGGGAATGTTCCAAAGTTCAGAAGAGGAATCAGAGGCGTCGAAGACACTATCGGAACCGAACTCAGAATCAGAACCGACCTCTGCATCAATCTCAGAGTCAACATCAGAAAGAATGGAACCGACCGCAGAATCGACAAGGATCCAACCATCTGAATCAACAGCGGTTCCATCATCAGTTCAACCAAAGGTTCCAACCGAGTCAACCAATAAGGAACAGGTCGAACAGCTGGAGATATTCATGCCACAACATGAACCACCAACAGGGCATGAACAGCTATAGACAACACTCAGGGAGTTGGAATCAGAATCAGCCACAAAGATTCCAACATGTCGTCCGACCTCACAGACAAATTCAACAGGATAAGAATCACCATCAAAACAGGGGGAAAGCCTCTCCTCCGAAAGCTTAGAATGGGAGAAATCCAACTCCTCCCGAGAAACAGAATATCACTACTAACAACAAGCCTAAGGATAACCGAGGTGTTGTTATAGTTGATGATGAAGGAAAAGTGATCTGGAATGATAAATTCATCCGAGTATACAGGGAAAAGTGACGTACAGTTCCAGGGGGAACTGGTTCTAACCCTCCAGGACCCAACTGAAATTGGGGACCTAAGCGAGTTTCTCTTTGCAGGTACAGGAGAAACAGCTGAGGAAGAATAAAGCGTCAACAACCATGTGGGTGATGGATAGTGGATGCTCGAAACACATGACAAATCTGAAGGATTTTCTTGGAAGTTTCTTGGAGAAAGAAGGTCCATCAATTACTTTTGGTGACAACTCAAAAGGTTACACCAGAGGTTACGGTACCCTTGAAACCAATCATGTTTCGATTTCTAATTTTTCTTATGTTGATGGATTGAAGCATAACTTGCTCTCCATCAGCCAATTCTGTGATAATGGTTTCTCTGTCAAGTTTGATGCACAGGGTTGCAGGGTTAAAAATGTTGGATCAAAGCAGGTCATATTGTTGGGAAATCGATCGCCAACCGGAAATGTCTACTATGCTGACTGGAACAACAGTCTTCCTGACACCTGTTTGTTATCAAAGAGCAGTTCAGATGTGAGATGGCTGTGGCACAAAAGGCTCAACCATCTGAACTTCAAGACTATGAACTGACTTGCCAGACAAGAACATGCAAGAGGCATACCAAACCAAGTGTTTTCTACAACACATATCTGCAGTGCATGCCAGTTGGGAAAGCTCGCTAGATCCTCCTTCCGGTTGAAGACAACACCCTCAACCGACCGAGTGTTACAGCTGATCCACATGGATCTCTTCGGGCCAGTTACACCAAAGAGCATGAATGGCAACGAGTATACCCTTGTTGTAACTGATGATTATTCCAGATACACGTGGACCATTTTCATGCGACACAAGAGTGAGACCCGAGATGAGCTACCCAAGCTGATGGATCGGATATCGAACCAACAAGAGATAAAAATCATTTCCATCCGATCAGATCGTGGAACCGAATTTCTAAATGAAACCATCATCGAGTACTGCGAGAAGCATGGAATAACTCATCAGACATCAGCTGCGTGTACTCCGCAACATAATGGAGTAGTTGAGCGAAGAAACCGAACACTGAAAGATGCAGCTACATCCATGCTAACAAGCTCAGCTCTGCCAAAGAGATTTTGGGCTGAGGCCATCAACACAGCATGCTACACCCAGAACCGATCTCTTCTAACCAAGCGGTTGGGAAAGACACCATACGAGCTATGGAGACGCAGGAAGCCAAATATTTCATATTTTCGCGTTTTTGGTTCTAAGTGTTATATTCACAACAATGGGAAGACTCGGTTGAAAACTTTTGACGCCAAGGCTTCGAAAGGCATATTCCTTGGATATGCTGCTCGGATCAAGGCCTATAGAGTTTTCAACAATAGCTCTCGTGTTGTGGAGATAGCACCTCATGTTAGTTTTCATGAATCTACTTTTGAGTGCAGGGAACAGGCTAAAGGACAACAGGCTGATCCACAAGTTCCACCTGCTCTCACCAGATCGCAAGCCCTAGGGAAAAGAATTTAGCTGAACCACTGGTATGGGCAACTGAGGATGATGATCCATATTCCTCTGAAGATGAATGTGAAGACCCCATCTCATCTCAAGGGGGAACCACAGCTGATGCCTCTCCAACTGCATCAGCATCCGAAGCCCAACCAAGCCCGGTTCAAAATGTTATCAATGTTGAGGATACAGACTCAACAGCTGTTCAATCACCAGTTCTGAAGACTCCAGCTCAGTTCACGGAACAGCCACAGTTGGAAGAAGAAGGAAGACGCAACAGAAGATGGTATGAAGATCATTCCACTAACAACATCATCGGAGATCCAACCGAAGGTGTGGAACCAAGAGCAGAGTTGCAATTCCAGATTCAACTGAGGAAGATTCCAACACTTATGCCCAATATGCTGAGGAGTTGGCAGCCCTTGAGGAGTTCGAGCAAGTTAGAGATGTTGCCATGATTTCTTGCTTCGTAGCTGATGTGCCAGAACCGAAGAATGTTGTGGAAGCTCTCAACTGTGTTCACTGGACAACAGCCATGCAAGAAGAACTAAATGAATTTCTACGCAACTGTGTATGGGAGTTGGTAGAAAGACCAAATGGTGTCAAAGTCATTGGATTAAAATGGATTTTCAAGAACAAAAGAGACGCCATTGGATTCATCGTGAGGAATAAGGCAAGGTTGGTAGCTCGGAGATATTGCCAACAAGAAGGAATCAATTTCGAGGACTTCTTCGCGCCGGTTGCAAGGTTGGAAGCCATCCGAATCTTTCTAGCCTATGCTGCATTTCACAAGTTCAAGGTCTATCAGATGGATGTGAAGTGTGCATTCCTCAACGGAGATATCAAGGAAGATGTATATGTTGAACAGCCTCCCGGCTTTGAAACTGGAGATGGAAGAGTGTACAAGTTGAAGAAAGCAATCTATGGTTTGAAACAAGTACCCAGGGCTTGGTATGACACTCTTTGTGGTTTTCTTCTGAACTCGGGATTCAAACGAGGGTTAGTTGATAAAACCCTGTTCACCATCAAAGTTGGAGAAGACATACTTGTTGTGCAAATCTACGTCGACGACATCATATTCGGTTCTAAGTCGGAGGAACTGTGTGAAAAATTCTCAAATCTCATGAAGGAGAAGTTCGAGATGTCAATGATGGGGGAGATGAACTATTTTCTTGGACTTCAAGTGAAGCAGTCACCAGAAGGGATATTCATCAATCAGTCCAAGTATACAAAGGAGCTCATCACCAAGTTCGGATTGCAGACAAGTAAGACAACAAGGATCCCGATGAATACTAACTGGAAGATTGAACCTGGAACTGAAGGAAAGCTCGTGGATGCCAGTAAGTATAGAGGGATCATCGGTTCTTTGCTCTATCTAACCACCAATCGGCCAGATATATCTTACGCGGTTGGAGTGTGTGCCCGGTTTCAAGTTCAACCAAGTGAAGCTCACGTGTTGGCAGCAAAGAACATCATCAAGTATCTGAAGGGAACTGTAAATGTTGGGTTGTGATATCCAACCGACGACAACATCCAACTGACTGGATACTCAGATGCAGATTTAGCTGGAGATCGGTTGGACAGGAAGTCCACATCCGGACATTGTTAGTTCATGGGAAGCAAGCTAGTTTCGTGGTTCTCCAAGAAACAAGCATGTGTTGCCACTTCTACAACCGAGTTAGAGTATATGGCTGCCAGTAGCTGCTGCATGCAAGTGTTGTGGCTTAAGCAACAACTGAGAGACTATGAAGTTGCAACTGGACAGGTTCCCATTCATTGCGATAGCTCTAGTACCATTGCTATCTCTTTAAATCCTGTTCACCACTCTCGGACCAAGCACATCGACATCCGACATCATTTCATCCGAGACCATATTGAGAAGAAGGACGTATCCATGGAGAAGATTCCAACTGAGATTCAGAGAGCAGATATCTTCACCAAACCTCTAGCCGAAGCGCGGTTCAAGATGTTATGTGATTTACTCGGATTGCTGGATCCATCAGATGAGGAACCAGCTAAGGTGAAGAGATAGATATCCATCTGAGGGGGAAGCTCAGATGAAGGGGGAATCTCAGATGTGGATTACCAACCGAAGACATCAGACGTCAGCTGAACAGACGAATTCGAGTCAGCTGATGGTATGTTGGAACATTGGATCAGACGTCAGCTGAACAGACGAACTCGAGTCAGCTGATGGTATGCCGCAACATGGGAACACAGCTAATTTTGACATCAGCTGGTAGGAAACATTTAAGGCTGAAGGTGCTATGTTCTTAAATGAGAATGTTTGAAATAAATTCAAACATTCCTGAGCAAGTCAGTTATATTAAAATAGCCATCATATCGCATTAAATGTAAAGTACGGCTGAACATCCATAGCCTACTTTATAGTGCGACTGGGCTGACAAGATAAACTGTACACCTTCTCACGCGCGGGTTAGAACTCGGTGCATGACGTCAAGTCAAAGATAATCAACAGTCGCGTGATCCCAGCCGTTGATGGATTCGCGCCATTTAACCCCAGCCGTCGATCTCTACCGAGTCAAAAACCTATATATAGCGGAAAATCAGGAAGTGATCTCTTACCTTCCTCATTCGTATCTATCTGCAATAACTGTTCATCGTCTTCTCAGAAATTGTCTAACTATTTTCTGCAAAAGATTTCCCTTACTTCTTCCTATAAATACCTTTACAGTGATCATAAATAGCCCCCAAAAGTAAGAAGATGGCTTCTTCCGGATCTTCTCTAGTCCCCACCTCTTACAAAGAATCGTTCGACATGCTGGTGTCGAAGATCCACTTCGAACAGATCCTCTCCAACGAGGAATTGGAGTCGCCGGTGTTGGCTCCCCTTGCCAATACTCTCAGAGAGAATGGCCTTCTGGAATGGGCTAAGCTATGCCCTTCCCACCTGCTCAGGCGCCAGGTCGGCGAATTCTACGTCAACCTGAATGCCTCCCTCGACAGCAGGGAAGGAATGACTACAGAGGTTTCCTGCCGCCAACGCGACGTTCCGGCAAGGACCATTCGTCGTGTCACGTTTCCCATAGCAGTTTCTGACGTCCTCCGCCACGTCATCCCCGTCAACCACACCGCCACGGAACTTCTGGAAAACATAACCGACGAGCACGCAGATGAGTTTCTGGAGAGTGCTCTGATCACTCCGGAGAAGTTGAGGAGTAATATGCAAAGAACGAAGCTGAAGCCAGAACATCGACTCTTGTTCGATGTTGTGTCCAAGGTGGTGTTCTACTACAGCGGTGCCTTCGGCGACATCAGCCGACCAAAGCTGAAGCAGTTGGTGGCTTTGGAGCACAAGCATGAGATTGACTGGTGTCAATACTTTTTGAACCAGCTAATGGTGGAGAAGTCGAAGATCTCCGAGACAACAACAGACTCAGGAGAAAAGCTGTTGAGTGTCAAGGGGACGCTCAACTTCGGCTGCAAGATCTCAGCCCTGATCTTGCTCGCGACCAAGGATCGCAACATGGTCTGAAATGACTGTGAGGAGACGCCGGTCAAGAAGTTGCTGCTGTTCCCAACAACTAAGAAGGCACAGGAGGTGCTCAGGAGTGTGTACACTCCGAAGGAAAAGAAGGAGACTGGGAAGTCTGCTGAGTCTACAGCTGAGGGGGAACCAGCTGTCGTTCGCCCAACAAAGTCCAAAGCTGCACGCCGACGAGCTGAGTTGGAGAAGGAAACAGCTGAGGAGCCTGCCCAGAAAAAGCTAAGGGTACGGTTCAAGAAGACAGTTGTGAAGCCAGCCGAGGTTATTCCAGCTGAGGAGCCGACTGAGGAGCAGGGTGAGGAAATTCCAGCTGAGGAGCCAGCTAACAAGAGAGATGTGGATGCACCAGCTGAGTCGACACCAGCGGAGGAGCCATCTGAGTCGAGCCGCTCAGCTGAGGCCGCCACTTTCGAGATCGTCCCTCGCGCCACCGGAGCTGATAAGGCGGACGGGATGGAAACAGACGTGACGTCGGATGCATCCTCCTCATCTGAGGACGTTGAAGACGTTCCCACCTCCCCCACGGCAGGAGTTGATGCCGTACCGCCTAAAGAGCCTCTTGCTCAATCAACCGAACAGTCACAACCAAATATTCCGAGCACATTGCTCGATGCCAACATTGTGACCGCTCCTTCGGCCAATGTTAAGGAACCTTTTGAAACCCCCCTCCCAACTGAATCAAATATTCCGAGCTCCCAGCTCGATGCCGATGTTGCGACCGACTCTTTGGCCAACATTGATGAACCTTTTGAACCTTTGCCATATGATCTTTCACTCTCCCCAATAAATGAAGAAGATGACCTTCAGGCAGTTGCACTGGAGCACAAAGGCAAGGTGGCCTACTGGTTCCAGAAGCTATTAGGCATGTTCCCTGAAGCTCGCAACATGCCGGTCTTCGCCACTCTGGGAACCGAGCTATTGTACCAGTTCCACCTGATCTTCAGTCATTGGTATGTAAAGGAAGACACGATCAGGGTGCAGAGCTGGGACAGGCTGAAGTCAGACGAGTCTCGCATCTGAGCCTACTTCAACTACTCCAACCTGGAGGTGGCTTACAACAACAGGATTGCGCTGCTCACTCGTCGGCTGGACCAGAGCAGAGCTGAAGGGACAAACACCAGGGAGGCAGCTGGTCAGGATTGCATTGACTTTCTCGACAGTATGCTGATCAAGTCAACTGACTTCCTCGAGGATCTGGATGCAGCTGCCGCCGCAGCGAAGAAAGAAGAAGAAGAGCTGAAGTTGTACCTGGCCAACCGACAAGCCATGGTCACAGTTGAGCCTCTAGCTCTGATTGCACAAGCCCATCCAGCTGATCAACATGCTCCCACATCTGACGAAATATGTGAGCTGGTAGCTGAGAGGGTGAACCAGTTGAGAACCGAGTTGCTTGCCAACCTCCAACAACACAAAGAAGATCAGTTGAAGGTGTTGGAAGCACAAGAAGTGAAGAACCAGCAACTGGTGGAGGAGAATGTTGCGATGAAGAACAAGCTGGAAGAATTCTCCTCCTCCACCAACCAAGATATGTCGGAGCTGAAGTCCACTCTTATGGGAATGAAGTCTGAGCTGAACGTCTTCAAATCCTTGGCCGACTCCAATCTCGCCAAGTTCCAACAAACACAAGATGCTGAATGGGAGTCTTGCTTCGAGTCGCGATGGGCTGAGTTCGTGGCTTTTCAAACTGAGGTCATCGAGAACCTCTCTTCCTTGAAGAAAACCGAACAAGAGCGCCAGGACTCTGCATTGGCGAAGAAGGTTGAGCTCGAGTGCACGGTCGATGAACTCTTCAACCGCATTCAACTAGCCGAACAACAGCTCACCTCTCTGGATGGATTAGTAGCAAGCCTTGTTGCTGATGCCAAAAAGGGGGAAGAGAAGGAGGCGGATGTTGTGGTGCAGGAAGAAGAAGTGACCCTTGCCGAGGAAGAGATGCCAGCTGCAGCAAAATCTCAGCTGAGGAAGAAGACAAAGAAGGCCGCTCCCAAGTCAACCGAAGTCGGTGGAGCTGAAATGTCAAAAGACTTGGAGCTGGCAGAGAAGTTTGGAGTGTCGTACAACTCCATAGCCGAGATCGCAGCCGAGCTAGATTCTGAACTCGACGGTATCACAACTGAAGAGTGCATTGCTGCTGCCAAGGCTATGGGTGTTGAGGAGAAAGATTATATGAACCCGAGCTAGATCAGGAAGTTCGCCGCCAGCCAGGCCAGAAGGGTGAACCAGTTCGAAGAGGAGCTGAAGAAGATAACCCAGAACTTGGACCGCAACGTTGCCTCCCGCAGCCGACGCCGCATCAACAAACATCAATCAAAGGCTGAAGCTCGGTTGAAGCAACAGAGGTTGCCAGGGAAGTCCAAGGTCCAGAGTCGTTTTAGGCATGTTGATAAGTGGATGCCGACTGAATGGAACGAGGAATGGGAGCTGTTCGAGCAGGAGTTCATAAACGACTTCTACTACATGAAGGTTTACGCAACTGACGACCCCAAGAAAGCTTTTAATGAAGCGTTAACCGAACTGTACACTGGGGATCCGGGCATGTTTAGTCAGTTCAGACGTGCAATGATAGATGCAAAACTCGATCTGAACACTGTCCCGGTACCTCAGAAGGTCACTTACAAGCCTCCTTTCCTTCGAGACTCCCGCACCCCCAACCGGACGAAGATTGCAGCCGAGGCAAGGCAGGTTTGCAAGGAGCATGGGATGGACATTTCCAAGGAGTCAGCTGCGAAGAGGGAAAATTTTGTTAGGATTTTTAGTAAGTATGGTCTACAATTTTAGCTCAGATAATTTTTGAAGCAACTGATGTAATTTTTGGTTTTTCTGCTTATCCTTGTAACAATCAGTTGTAATGAAAACTATCCAGTTATAAGATTCACCTTGATGAACAATCTCTCATTGTCCAAGCTCTGAATCGCAAAGTAATTTCAATACCATGTTATAACTGTGCTAACCCTTTGATGTTTCAATCTTATAGACTGTCTAGAATTTCAGCTGAGATTTTGGATATGTAAGAACTGTATAAGGGTTTTAAAGTTTTAGAGTCTTGATCTGTAAGAGAGTAAGGGTTTTGGCATCATCAAAAAGGGGGAAATTGTTGGAAAATTTAAGTAAAAGTTTTGATTGATTCCAAAACCAACTGACCCCAACCGAGTAGATGTTGCCAGATCCTAATGTTAGTAGTTAGGCTCGCTGTTTGAGCATTGTTAAGATTTTATCTTTACAGAACTCCAGCTGAAGACGGCAACAAGGCTTCACTCGGATAGAACATAAGTTGTGAGGAAGACAACTGAGCGTTCATTAGATGAAGCATTGAAAAAGGGGGAAGTTACGTTCAAGAGAAGTTGCAATTGAACATCAGTTGTAAGGAAGACAACTGAGCGTTCGTTCATCAAATGAGAAGTAGAAAGAGGGAAGAGAACATCAGATGAAAGAAAGTCATCCGAGCGTTCAACCCAACTGATCAACAGCATGAAGTTCAGATCAGCTGAGAGTTCAACTGTTCGCATTCAGACAGAACATCAGTTGAAGAACCAGTCAGATGTAGATCGAAAAATCTCAACCAATCTCTCCTTGATGAAAGTCTGACGTTGAGATTTGAATTTCAAATAAGGAAGTCACGTGAAGGTTTGACTCTCTGTCATTACATCATTTGGCCCAATACAAGGCTGTCTCAGATGGAAAGCAGAAGCACGCAGTTGCCAAATCCGGAAAGTCTACAGAGATGAGAGACAAGCCATCGCTTTCAAAGATCAGAGATCAACAGCTCTTCCAACGGCTAGTTGATTCTCTCCACCTATAAATAGAGGCCTTCATTCATTCACCAAGACCATGGTTATCCTCTTAGAACATCACTTGTTGAGAGTTCTAGAGTGTTAGAATTAGTTTTTGTGTCTTTAGATCCAACCTTGAGAACATCACTTTGTGAGAGTTCGTATAGTGTTAGATCATAGCTCACTTCTTGTTCGAGCTATTAGTTGGAACCCCTTTCTTTTCACCTGAAAAGGTTTTAGGACCCTACTCTTCCCGTAACTGAGTAGATAGGTTGTTTAGTACCCGAAAACTAAACTGTAAGGTTGATAAGTACCCGCAAACTTATTCTTAACGGTTGCAAAGCCCGCGTAAGCTTTGTGGTTTGTCCAGAAGAACTTGGACTGAGTTGTGTGGACTCACAACTCCCCGTGGACGTAAGAGTTCTCTCCGAACCACGTTAAATCGTTGTGTGTTGTGTTTATTTTCAGTTATCTTATTGCATATTCAACTGACTATCTAACCTGCATACAAACTGCACTCTTTCTAAACTGTTTTGGTTCTTGACCAACCGTGCATAAAAGCGTGAGTTAATTTATACGAGTCTATTTCCACCACATTCCGCACAGCACTTCACTTCCAACCGAGTGCTTCTTACTCGGTTGTGAATCCAACTGAGTTTCATTACTCGGTTGTGTTTTATTTTAGGGGGTTGTTTTAAAAAGTTGCATCTGGTGTATTCCCCTCCCTCCCCCTCCCCATACACCAGAACTCGTATCGGGACCATGATGTGTCTTCGACTTTTGGGCCATTTGGCCCTATTTTTCATGTCTTTTTGTGTCATTAGTGTCTGTCCAGGGGAAGAAAACTATGATTCGAAGGAAGAAAGCTCAGTCCAAGTCAAATAGAGGAAAGGTGGTTAGAATGAGCAGAACTGGAGTAAATTCAGTCGGTTGCAAGGACTATGCAAAGGAGTATGCAGAGCAGGAGATGAATTGAAGCAAGAGACGAGGTTGAAAGGAGGATTCCATGTGAACCCTGAAGCTAAGTTGTTGTTCATCATTCGCAATCGTGGTATTAACGCAATGCACCCAAAAACAAAGAAGATCTTGCAACTGCCTTGCTTACGAAGAATCAAATCATGAAACATGCAACCAGTTTGACCACTACAGCAATTGCCAGTCAATCACCAGAGCTCAAGAAGGAAAGCCGCGTGGAAGAAGATTCGCACAATATCTGCCAAGCATCTATGGAAGGAAGGATTTGGAGGTCAGTGCCTTACCCTAAATAAATAAATCAATCAGAGATTGCCAATCATCAATCCAGTCAATCACAGATAATCAGAATCTCGCTCAACATGGAAATCGCCAATCATGCCGATTCAGTCTATCCGCTTAGGGTTTTGCTCGCTGCCAGTTCTACTATAAAAGTCCAGCCGGAGCGGCTGGAACAATGTTGGTTAATCTATCATTCTCCAGTTCTTAGTCCGAAAAAAATACTTTTATTCTCAGTTCTATATCTTCTGTTCAAAACAATTTATCTGTTTTGATTTACATTCCGCTGTGAAGAACAAATCCAAGGCTGTTGCCTTAGGTACTTTTAATTTAAGTATTTCGTATTTCTTTTCATTCATGTGTTCTCTTTCGCTTATCATTATATATTTAATTATGCGTGAGTAATCTACTTGGTGAGATTTGGGTATGGAAAATGATTGACTGTTGATATGTGAAACATTCGTGAGGCACTTGTGCCATCGGTTGAGTCCAATAGTTCCTGAAGGGCTGGAGCATAACTCATGGGCAGTCCTGACCTAACGGGTGATCTCCGCTCGATTGGAGCTGTACCATGTCAAGCAAAGGCAGGGCATGACAGACGGCAGCGTTCGATGTGCCCATGACCGAGTAGCTAAGCAGCACCTGACATGGTGCTGTAGATCTAGATGGTGAGGAATGGACAAGGGGATACTGCGTCCTTCTTCAGTCTTGGGCTTCTCTAACAATCACCCATCAACTGTGACGAGGCATCAAGCCATGGTTATCGACCAAAGGATTTATCTCGCGTATCGTAGGCATATCGATGACCGGTTGGACGTGGTACCGAAAATGAATATCCCACGAGTTATGTCTACTCTGTAGGTGCGGACATGGGAAGTTTGGAAGAGAAGGTTGGTGAGGGTCATACTTGGAGAGATCGGGTATGACTACTATCTAAGGAGGAGTGAAGCAAGGCCTTGTGACCGGGGTGAAGCGTGACCTTCGGACCAAGACGACAACAAGGGATTCAACCATCCCAAGTGTGGAGTATGAACTCTTGAAACGCCCCAATGTCTTTGGGCCACGCCTTGAGTTTATATGAAGCATGGACGGATCTTCAGTGTGCCCATGACCGAAATAGCATATCAACAATGATCATAACCTACCCCAAAATTTACCCCCCTTTTAATATTTGATTTCCGTTTAGTTTATTGTGTAGATATACAGATTGAGACCGTGACAACTCGATTTGTACACTGAAGAGTAAGGTGGTTCATCACTCTCCGTGGGATCGACCCTAGCTTACCGCTAAGACTAACCAGTCCGGTAGTGGGCATAGGAGTGTATACTGTCTGTCTGGGGCATACACATGTATTTTGATCGTACCACACGACGGGTGCGTGTCAGACCATCAGAGAGAGAGTGATGAAGTTGTTGTTGCAGCTTTCTTTCGATAGAGAGAGAGAGAGATGAGATGGAGAATGAGTTTATAAGGATGAATGTAAGAGAATGGAGTGAGGGAGAGGTATTTTTCACATGTTAGATATGCTAAGATTTGAGAGAGAAAAGAAAATCAATAGATAGATTTTGAGAGAGAGAGAGAGAATTACCATGTGTAGAGTTATGAGGGAGAGTGTTGTGCACTCTGTAGGGTGAGAGTGGTTTAGGATTAGTTCCACTATTAGGGATAAGATCAAAGATTTTTATCTGCTAATTTCGCCCGGTTTATTAATTTTCCGGTAGAAAATATCCCCATTATTTCACTTTATTCTCTCAAACAATTTAAAACCCTTCTCGTCTCTTTTTCATCATCTAAATTCTCTCTAATTCGTCTTGTATCTCCCAAAATAAATTAAGGAATCCAATGATATCATTTTTATCTCGAGATTCCTTCTAACGAATTATTTCATAAAAACGGCTCGACTAAACAAGTCGTTAAGCAGTTTATTTTTAAAGCTTCTTCAAATGATCTCGGAAAATTCTCTGACTTATCTCAAAAGTCTTAGAATAAATTCTAAATTAAAATGAAACTAATTAGACTAAATTCGGAGTCGATTGATGAATAGGAATTTCTCGGTTTACATTACTATTCATCTAAAAATAAAAGTTCTCAGAAAATTCCGAAATTCATACTCAAGCTCACACTCATATAAATAAGCTCAAACAATTCATCACATACTCGATTCGAATAATCGAAACGAGAAAAATCACATTAGAGCACATAAGGGCATTTTCATCATTTCACAGAAAAATTTATTTTCGCGAAAAATTTTAGCACTCAAGACTCATCATATAAGCATATTAATTTAATTAATACGCATTTAGAAACTTAGAAAAGTTCGAGGTATTACAATATGTATGTATGCGCAGTGTGTGTGCAGTGTGTATATGTGTGTAGTGTGTGTATATATGTGCGTGTAGTGTGTGTGCAGTGTGTATATGTGTGTGTAGTGTGTGTGCAGTGTGTGTATATGTGTGTGTGTGTGTGTATGTGTGTGTGTGTGTATGTGTGTGTGTGTACAGTGTTTGTATATAAGTTAAAATTGATGGAAATAGTTCATTGATTTTTTTTTTTGGATAAAATTGACAAATTGTAAAATATATGAGTATAAAATAGTCAAAATATAAAAATGGGAGCATAAGGAATGATTAATACCATGGTTTGAATAAGGAATGACTAATCCCTTGGAGAATGGAATGAGCATTCCGTATGGAATGACGATTCCTAATCGTAAATCATACCAATCAAATGAATGGAATGGAGGTAGGAATGACCATTCCATTCCACCCTCGAGTCCATCATACCAATCACTACCTAAGTGTACAGAATTTGGAACGGAGAGTTAGAGGCATTGAGAGGAGGCATTACACAGGGCCACTGTATAAAGTTGATCAGTTAATCGCAAACGATGCACCACATACAGTAAAACCTCTATAAAGGAATATTTTGGGACAGGGAAAAATTATGCCTAAATAGGAGATTATTCCTAAATGGAGATAAAAAAAAATGAGAAGTAATTCACAAATTCAGACCATAAAATTTTATGACAAAATAGAAGTTTATTCCTAAATAGAATATTTCTTTATAGAGATTTCACTGTATTAGTTCTCTCTTTAATAAAATGTTCTTAATGTTTTGCCTTTTTTAATAACCTGTTTTTTTTAATCCAAATATACAAATTTGAGCATAACCATTGTAGATGGCCTCACGGTCCAATTCAAGTAATTAACTCCAACCTTAAAGGCCCTCAAGTGCAAAGGCAAAAGGAAGCTTAACTGCAAAACCCACCTATCGAGTAGAGATCAAAGTCGGCCTTAGGCTATCCACAACCCTTAGAGCACTCTACCCCTGCAATCCAAGGGTGCTCTAAGGGTGCTCTATCTTTAATATTAAAAAATTCCCCATTTTCATTTATTAAATTAATTCATAAAATTTCATTAATAAAAATAACATTAAACATTACATTAATTAAAATAAAATAACATATTACAATAATTAAAATAAAAAAACATTACATTAATTAAAAATACTAGACTACTCCCGTAGAGGTCCAAATTTCCGGTAGAGGTGCTCGGTGAGATCATTGGTAAGCCGATGGTGCTTTTTTTGATCTCTCAAGTCGGCATTCCGTTGCATAAATTGCTCAAAGCAGATCGGAGTTGTCCGAAAGTGTACCCCGCTAGTGGACGGAGAGTCGGAGTCCTCTCTCCAATTCTCCACATCTTCCCGCTCGTCTTCGATGATCATGTTGTGCAAAATAATGCACGCGAACATGATGTCTCGGAGATGCTTCTTGTACCAGCACCGACCCGGAGCGCGTATTATTCCCCATCGGGTTTGGAGCACTCCAAAGGCCCGCTCTATGTCCTTTCTCGCCGCCTCCTGCATCTTCTTGAACCTCGCCGTCTTTAGGTCGATTTCAACCCTCGGCGATTTGATCAGGGTAGGCCAACAAGGGTAGATCCCGTCGGTCAAGTAGTACCCCTTGTTGTAGCGGTGTCCGTTGACGGTGAAGGTGCACGGTGGAGCTCTATCCTCAAGCACATCGGTGCACAAGGGCGACTGATTGAGGACGTTGAGGTCGTTGTTGGAGCCGGCAACCCCAAAAAAGACATGCCAGATCCACAAATCCTGCGATGCCACCGCCTCCAAGATTAAGGTAGGCACGCCTTGATCGCCGCGAGTGTGGACATCCGCCCACCCTTTTGGGCAGTTCCTCCATTCCCAGTGCATGCAATCCAGGCTCCCGAGCATCCCCGGAAACCCATGCCGCAACTCGTGCATTTGGAGCAGACGTGCAGTGTCGGCAGCGTTGGGCTTCCTCAAGTACCGCTCGCCGAAGAGGTCGACGATTGCCCGGCAAAATTTTTTGAGGCAAAGCCGGCCCGTGCTATCTCCGATCTTCAGATACTCATCGAACGTGTCGGCAGCACCACCGGTCGCCAGTTGTCGCACCGCCATCGTGCATTTTTGCACCGCCTTTAGACCCCATCGCCCGAGTGCATCTTGGCGATGCATGAAGAAGTGGATGTTTTCCTCCAACGTCCTGCAGATGCTTGTGCATCCGGAAATGGCGTCGGAAAAACTGCTCGCCGTAGGTGGGGTTGTCGGCGAAGTAGTCGGCGTGGAGGATCGCACAAGCCGCTTCTCGGTCGCGGTCGACGAAGTCCCGCGCCCTCTTCTTCTTCTTTTTTTGCTCCCCTTGGTGTGCACGCATGTAGCGATCCACGTCCGCCATCATCTCTAGCACCTCGTCGTCGGTGCCGCCCTCGACATATTCCTCCGACGAATTGGAAAAAATAAGTTCCTCCGATGAGGACATTTTTTTATGTTGAATTTGAGAGAGAAAGAGGATGATAAAATGGTGTGAGATATATGAGGGGTGTGGTGGCATTTATAGAAGAGGAAAATAAAAAAAAATAAAAAAATTAAAAATTAAATCGGCATAGCCGTTGCCGCAACGGGCGAAAATTTAAAAATATATACGTTAGGCGCGTGCAATGCACGCGCCATTATTTTTTTATTTATTTTTTATTCGCCAAGCCTCGCGCGTGAAGAGCACGCGCCGGACTCGAGCATGGCTCGAGCAGGCGTCGTCTGCAACGCGGGGTGCTCGAGCCACCCCGTGCTCGATCTCGGCTCGAGCACCCACGCACGAGACGCGTTGTGGATAGCCTTAGTGATCGGATGTTAAAAACATTTTGTCATTTATTTTATGTTTTAAGAAAAAAATTGTCATTTCAATTTTCAATCAGTGGCGGAGCTGTCACAGCCCCAAATCTCGAGGGACGGCAGAAGCCGGGGTACGACTGGGGTTGGATTAAAGAAGCGAAGCGGGGAAGAAGGGGGCTAACTGACTAAACATACATGATAAACATCGATAAACTATGAACAAGACTTGATTATAGATAAGAAAGAGTTAATCCCTAAGGATTACTCGACATAAGTACAAAAGACGAAACTAAGTTCAAATGTACAGACATAGACTACTGAGTTGTTCCAAAAAATACATCTCGAAAAGAAATACAGAGATTGACAGCGGAAGGGTTCTACTATGCATCTTATCCTTAAACTCAACATCAACCGTCGCCGCTCACCGTCGCTTCAACCTGCACATTTAGAAAGCAATGCAGGGCTAAGTACAAACGTACTTAGTGGGCACGATGCCGAAAACATAATCATAAATATAGATAAATATGGCATTTATAAACGTAGCACATCGGAGTTTTATTGAAAGAATCCGTGTCTACTAAACATTTTCTGACTTTTTCTCATAAATCACTTGGCCAAGTATTTTCAGGTATGCTATGTTCAATCTTGACCCAAACTAATTCACCGTGGCTGGCTACCCCTCAACAGGATACCACATACACCACAGGTTACAAAGTGCACTAACTCTGGAAAGCACTTAGCAGCTAACTCAGAGCCGATCGTTAGTTAATCTAAAATAGACTAACTCTAAATCTGGAAAACACGACTGTTGACTCAGATAGGTACAAGAGAACTCACATAAAAACATAAAACAGTTCATGCCATATTATCACTTTGAAAACACAGATATCAAAGCGATAAAGAAAGATTTTCCGAGCATTGCTCGTTTTATTTTATATATAAAAGCCCACCTTTGTTAATACAGAACTTATAAGCAAAAAGCTTCCAACTTCGGATCTTCTGTCTTTTCTCTACAGTTGGCTTCCTCCTTCATCGTAAAATAAACATATTTAAAAACGGTTCGTAAAAGATACTCGAAGAAAGAGGATCGATGAAAGATTTAGTTATTTTATTCTTTTGGCATTTGCAGGCTTACTAGATTCGTTTTACTTAAACGGGAAACGAGACTCGTATCAATCTCGTTTTGAACTTGGAAGATCTCATACTCGACTCTCGGGTCAGTAGAGAAGGTAGTCGGTATCTTAACACGACTTTAAAGATTAAAAGAAACTAAGTTGGAAAGAATCAACTTAGGCGATTTACGTTTTAGTTCTTTAAACGCTTTATGAAATTTCTCGTTTATTACTTCTTTAATGAAAGGATAAAAGATAAGATCTCGACTGGTTTCCATCACTCAAGGTCTTGTCCTTGACTCTAGGTCAGTAGGGAGATGTTCGTTAGATAAAAACAGCTTAAACGATTGAAAGAAACTAAGTTGTGAACTAAACAACTTAGAAAACAAGAAACTGAATTTTACTGCACAGTCCAGTAACTCTGGAGGCTATCCAGAACAGAGGATTTAGAAACAGGGGGTGAGCCCTGTACCATTAGAAAGCTTAGGAAGTCTAGTTCGTACTCCAATTTACGGATCACAAATCCGATAAACGAGCTGGAAGTTATTACAGTTTCCGGCAAGGGTCGCAAAACTGCCGTGAAACCCTAGTTGCTTGGTAGGTTCGACGTATAACGTCTTAGGTTCGTTTTAAATTCTCGTATTCAACTTTTTTTTAGAAACTGGACTATAAGGCAGTCATCACGTACCTCCGTACGTGACAAAATCCTTTTCAACTTGCTCAAAAGCACGACTTTCTAATGTCGGATTTCAACTAACAAGTACTAAACCAACAAAGAAATTCCAAACGTCTTCTAGTTCTCGTTTACAACTATAGCTCATATTATATCAACTCGGATGCTTATGATATCAACTAGAAAGATGTTCTAAATTTCATTATAAACAATAATATCAACTTAGAATTCCCATCCGACTTCTTGACTATTAGTTACAACTAGATATTCGTCTCTTACGCGATTTTTAAAAGTTGTCGGTTTTTGTTCAAATTTTACGACGTTAATCTACGTCCAATATGAATCATTTTCATGCATGCTAACATACCTTATCATCATTATAACTCAGTTTATAAAGTGATTTTAGTCTCTTACATTCCATTAAACATTTTTAGAAAATTTCCAATTAACTTCTATTATCAACTAATATGATTTGCAACATAATCAACTAACAAATCATCACTTAATATCAAACATGTATAAACTCCTATTTATTCTATAAATTTCTGGTTTTATATAGATGTTAAGGGGTTGATTTTCTTCTCTAATTAACATCATTTATTCACTAATCAAACTATAATAACAACTATTAATCACTTGCAATTCCAAAAACAACTAACATGCAAAAACCCCTAATTTATAATTCAAACCCTAATTGAATTTCATAATAACATAGGGCTTTCAATCCCTTTTCATTCCAAACACTAATTAAGCATCTACTAAACATGAATCCATGATCAAAAGAAGAAAATTAGAAATTCTACCATTTTCCCAAAAAAAAATCTGCATTTACACAAAAGATAAGGTTCTTGGTTTTGATCAATTTTAATCCCTAATTATCATATCTAATACATCCAATTACATTGTTCTAAGCTCAAATCATCTATCCCATAACCTTAAAATTTCGAACAAGAAGGAAAAGAGAAGAAAAAAGAAAACTAAATGGATAGAATTGTGAAGGATGGAAATACCTTAAGATTTAATGAAGAACTTAAGAGATTGAATGGATAGATTGATGATTTGTGTGAGTTCTTCAAGCTCTTGAAAGTGTTCTTCAATGGTGGATGGAGGAGATGAAGGTGAAGAAGATGAAATTTGAGGGAGAGAGAGAGAGAATTGCCGAGAGAGAGATAGGGAGAGAGAAGAGAAATGGTTTTGTCTAAGTTTTGCTATGATGAAAGGTTGAAAATTATGGAAAGGTAGGATTTGGTGTCACTTAATTAAGCATGGTCAAACATGCATGTCTCCACTAAGGAGAGTGAGGTGTCGGCTGCATGCAAGAGTCTTAGAGGGTTACGGGTTTTTCCGGCGCGATCCAACGTTACGGAAAAACGAACGACGAAAAACGTGCTCGGTACAAAAAAAAATCGTCGTGATTCGATTTGACCTTAAATTCTAACGTATGAACTCAATTAGAAAATAAATTTATAAAATTTATTTTGACAAAAACTCGGGACGACAAGTCCGAGTTTCGTCCGGAAAAACGTAAAAACAAACTTTCTCGGCGTGTTCGTATTGCGATTTTGTAAACGTAAAATTTTAACGGTTTTCCGTTCTTAGTTTACAAACTAAAAATTTTTCGTACGCGTTAACCCCTAATACGGTAGTCGTCTAGCCGACTTCTGTAAATTATTTTTAATAACGGATTCGACCGTTAGCCTTAGAAATCAAAAATTGTAAACTTAGGCGTGCAAAGCCATTTATTTAATTAACTTTAAATTTTAAGAACGTAAGGATTTTTACGGGGCATTACAGGAGCAGGGGCAGTGGGATCACTAGACCCTTTGGCATTTTTGAAAAAAATACTATTATATACATGTATAGATATTGGATAATATGAGAGGTAAAAGATAAAGGGTTCGGGGATATATCCTGGAGAAGAAATATATTTTCTGATTGATCAATATGAGAAGAGAAGCGCACGTGGACGTGTGGGATTGGAAATGTTTTAATAACTTGATGGCCCCACTTACATTTTATGTTCTCATTTTCTTTTTTCTTTTTTACTTTTTTGATCTTTCTTTTTAACATCCTCTATTTAATCTACACAAGTTGTGCAGTGCAAGTCTGCAAGACTTTCAATATTTATAAGAGGTAATCCATCCATATAGCCAGTTTGACTAGGTTGACTACAATAGTTGTCAAGGAACTTAATATGGTTAAATTGTAGCCAAAATGTGTATTTTGGACAAAAATACCCCTCCTTTTAACTTTTTCTCTTTTCCTCTCTCTTCTTTATCTCTTTTTCTTCTTTTCTTTCTTCTCCTCCATCTCGTTTTTTTTTTCTCCTGCTTCTTTTCTTCTTCATTTTTTTTGCTACTCTTCTTCCCGTCGCCGCCGTCGGCCCTCCCCTAGAGCTGAGCTCGTCCTCGCCGCCGTCGTCCCTCCCGGCTGCCGGTTCGCCGACATCTCCCCCTCGGCGGTGGCATCCTTGTTGCCGGAGTCGCCGCTCTTGTCGTCGAGGTTGTGCTTGAGGCCCATGTTCAGGCCGGGGGATTCGCCGTCGTCGTTCTCGGAATTCTGGTGGAATTGGTGCTGCAGATTGAAGTGATCCCTTGTGTGGAACGGCGGTGGGAGGGAGTGATTACAGAGGAGAAGAAGAAGATGGAAGAAAAGAGAAAAAGGAAGAAAAAGGTAGAAGAAGCAGATCTGCAGATCTGATTTCGAATCTGAAAATTTTAAGTTTATGTTGTTGCGAATTTTGAAATTCGTAACATAATATACGAATTTCGTATATAATGTTACAAACTCTGCATTTTGATTCGTTTATTTGAAGTTACGAAAGTAGAATTTCGTAACATGTTTGTGACAATTGGAAATTTTCGAAATGAAGCATTTATGGAAGAAAAGAGAAAAAGGTAGAAGAAGCAGATCTGCAGATCTGATTTCGAATCTGAAAATTTTAAGTTTATGTTGTTGCGAATTTTGAAATTCGCAACATAATATACGAATTTCGTATATAGTATACAAACTCTGCATTTTGATTCGTTTATTTAAAGTTACGAAAGTAGAATTTCGTAACATGTTTGTGACAATTGGAAATTTTCGAAATGAAGCATTTATGGAAGAAAAGAGAAAAAGGTAGAAGAAGCAGATCTGCAGATCTGATTTCGAATCTGAAAATTTTAAGTTTATGTTGTTGCGAATTTTGAAATTCGCAACATAATATACGAATTTCGTATATAGTATACAAACTCTGCATTTTGATTCGTTTATTTAAAGTTACGAAAGTAGAATTTCGTAACATGTTTGTGACAATTGGAAATTTTCGAAATGAAGCATTTTATGTTATGAAATTAGCATTCGTATTGAATAATCTGTTGCTAATTCATATTTTCATATCACGTTTTTGGAATTTCGGTTATAATATGTTACGAAATTACAATTTCGTAACATGTTTGTGGCTATTTGAAGGTTTCGAAACTGAAATTGTTAAGTATTTGATGTTGCGAATTTTGAAATTCGCAACATAATATACGAAATGCCAAAATCGTAATCTGTTATGTTACGAATTTATTAATTTTGTAATAGAAATCAAAGATTGATGATATTGTTGTTACGAATTGTATGAATTTGTAATGTCTTATGTTACGAATGTATGCAATTCGTAACACAAATTAAAGATTGTTTTTATGTTACGATTTGTTATTTCGTAACTCATTTATTACTATTTGTTGATTTCGTAATGATACGATTTGTTACGATTTTGTTTTGGTGTTACGACTTGTTTGTTTTCGTAATTGCTTTATCATGTAGCGTGGTGTTACGAAATCATAAATTGGTAATAGAGAAACAAGACACATTTGATTCGAAATATTGAATTCGTAACATGGAATCATGACAAACTGATACGAATTGATAAGATCGTAACATGGAATTATGACAAAGTGATAGGAAATCATAAATTCGTAACAGAGAAACAAGGCATATTGATACGAAATGTAAAATGCGTAACAGAGAAACAAGATACGAAATGTAAAATTCGTAACATGGAACTAATACGAAATGATAAAATCTTAACAGAAAGTCAAGGCATAGTGATACGAAATGACAAGATTCGGTGGTGCTTGGCGGCAAGATTCTTCCACTTGAATATCCATTCTATCTGTAATAAGCAAACAATTAAACCAATTCAGTATTTCAGAATTCGCAACACTATATACGAATTGTGTTACGAATTTTGAAATTCGCAACATTATATACCTAAAAATTTCAGATTCGAAACATTCAAAAAGCCTCAAACATGTTGCGAAATTGTAATTTCGTCACTTCAAATTAACAAATCAAAATGCACAGTTAGTTACGAATTTCACAATTCGTAACACTATTATACGAATTGTGAATTTTGCAACATTATAAACCTAAAAATTTCAGATTCGAAACATTCAAAAAGACTCCAACATGTAATTTCGCAACGTTAAATAAACGAATGAATATGTACAAGTAGTTACGAATTTCACAATTCGCTACACTATTATACGAATTGTGAATTTCGCAACATTTAAAAAGACTCCAACATGTTGCGAAATTGTAATTTCGTAACGTCAAATAAACGAATGAAAATGCACAGGAAGTTACGAATTTCACAATTCGCTACACTAATATACGAATTGTGTTACGAATTGTGAATTTCGCAACATTATACACCTAAAAAATTCAGATTCGAAACCTTCAAAAAGCCTCAGACATGTTGCGAAATTGTAAT
Organism: Schizonepeta tenuifolia; assembly: GCA_029490685.1. Taxonomy (NCBI): domain Eukaryota; kingdom Viridiplantae; phylum Streptophyta; class Magnoliopsida; order Lamiales; family Lamiaceae; genus Schizonepeta; species Schizonepeta tenuifolia. The sequence continues at coordinate 20,267,652 of CM055955.1, read as the reverse complement.
TTCGTAACTAAAATAAACGAATGAAAATGCGAAATTCCAAAAACGTGGTACGAAAATATGAATTAGCAACAGATTATTCAATACGAAATTCTTATATTTTGTTGCGAATTGTTAAATTCGCAACATTATATGCTTAAAAATTTTAGTTTCGGAACCTTCAAATAGTCTCAAACGTGTTGCGAAATCGTAATTTCGTAACTTCAAATTAACGAACCAAAATGCATAGGTAGTTACGAATTTCACAATTCGCTACACTTTTATACGAATTGTGTTACGAATTGTGAATTTCGCAACATTATACACCTAAAAATTTCAGATTCGAAACATTGAAGAGGCCACAAAAAGACTCCAACATGTTGCGAAATTGTAATTTCGCAACGTCAAATAAACGAATGAAAATGCACAGGTTGTTACGAATTTCACAATTCGCTACACTATTATACGAATTGTGTTACGAATTGTGAATTTCGCAACATTTAAAAAGACTCCAACATATTGCGAAATTGTAATTACGTAACACTATATACGAATTGTGAAAATGCATAGGAAGTTACGAATCATCAAATACGCAAGTAGTTACGAATTTCACAATTCGCTACACTATGTACGAAATTTGTATATTTTTGTTGCGAACTGTGAAATTCGCAACATCATATACTTAACAAATAGACACAAACATGTAACGAAATTGTAATTTCGTAACATGTTATAACCAAAATTCTAAAAACGTGATACAAAAATATGAATTAGTAACAGATTATTCAATATGAAATTCGTATATTTTGTTGCGAATTGTTAAATTCGCAACATTATATTCTTAAAAAATTTAGTTTCGGAACCTTCAAATAGTCCCAAACGTGTTGCAAAATTGTAATTTCGTAACGTCAAATAAACGAATGAAAATGCACAGGTAGTTACGAATTTCACAATTTGCTATACTATATACGAATTGTGAAATTCGCAACATTATACACCTAAAAATTTCAGATTCGAAACATTCAAAAAGCCTCAAACATGTTGCAAAATTGTAATTTCGTCACTTTAAATTAACGAATCAAAATGCACAGTTAGTTACGAATTTCACAATTCGTAACACTATTATACGAATTGTGAATTTTGCAACATTATAAACCTAAAAATTTCAGATTCGAAACATTCAAAAAGACTCCAACATGTAATTTCGCAACGTTAAATAAACGAATGAATATGTACAAGTAGTTACGAATTTCACAATTCGCTACACTATTATTCGAATTGTGAATTTCGCAACATTTAAAAAGACTCCAACATGTTGTGAAATTGTAATTTCGTAACGTCAAATAAACGAATGAAAATGCACATGAAGTTACGAATTTCACAATTCGCTACACTAATATACGAATTGTATTACGAATTGTGAATTTCGCAACACTATACACCTAAAAAATTCAGATTCGAAACCTTCAAAAAGCCTTAGACATGTTGCGAAATTATGAAAATGCGAAATTCCAAAAACGTGATACGAAAATATGAATTAGCAACAGATTATTCAATACGAAATTTGTATATTTTGTTGCGAATTGTTAAATTCGCAACATTATATGCTTAAAAATTTTAGTTTCGGAACCTTCAAATAGTCTCAAACGTGTTGCGAAATCGTAATTTCGTAACTTCAAATTAACGAACCAAAATGCATAGGTAGTTACGAATTTCACAATTCGCTACGCTATTATACGAATTGTGTTACGAATTGTGAATTTCGCAACATTATATACCTAAAAGTTTCAGATTCGAAACATTGAAGGGGCCACAAAAAGACTTCAACATGTTGCGGAATTGTAATTTCGCAACGTCAAATAAACGAATGAAAATGCACAGGTTGTTACGAATTTCACAATTCGCTACACTATTATACGAATTGTGTTACGAATTGTGAATTTCGCAACATTTAAAAAGACTCCAACATATTGCGAAATTGTAATTACGTAACACTATATACGAATTGTGAAAATGCATAGGAAGTTACGAATCATCAAATACGCAAGTAGTTACGAATTTCACAATTCGCTACACTATATACGAAATTCGTATATTTTTGTTGCGAACTGTGAAATTCGCAACATCATATACTTAACAAATAGACACAAACATGTAATGAAATTGTAATTTCGTAACATGTTATAACCAAAATTCTAAAAACGTGATACGAAAATATGAATTAGTAACAGATTATTCAATACGAAATTCGTATATTTTGTTGCGAATTGTTAAATTCGCAACATTATATTCTTAAAAATTTTAGTTTCGGAACCTTCAAATAGTCCCAAACGTGTTGCGAAATTGTAATTTCGTAACGTCAAATAAACGAATGAAAATGCACAGGTAGTTACGAATTTCACAATTCGCTATACTATATACGAATTGTGAAATTCGCAACATTATACACCTAAAAATTTAAGATTCGAAACATTCAAAAAGCCTCAGACATGTTGCGAAATTATAATTTCGTAACTTCAAATTAATGAATCAAAATGCACAGTTAGTTACGAATTTCACAATTCGTAACACTATATACGAAATCCGTATATGATGTTGCGAATTATGAAATTCGTAACAAACATTCAAATTGTCATAAACATGTTACGAAATTATAATTTCATAACATTCCAGCAAATTTACGAATTTCAGATCAGATCTGGGAAAAATCGTAAAATCGACCGAAAATCATCCCAAATATACCACGAATCACCAAGAATCATATGAACACTTTCAAATCATCAAAAACAAATACGAAAATACCATTATTTCCAGTTAGATCTAAGATTTCTGCTGTGGAATGAAATGAAATGAAACGCAATGGGTGGCTTCTTCTTCTCCACCGGTTTGGGTGCCTTCTTCTTCTCCTCCGCCGCCTTCTTCATCTCCGTCGACTTCTTCGTCTCCGGCGGCTTCTTCGTATCCGGCGGTTTCTTCGTCTCCGGCGGCTTCTTCTTCTTCCACAGACGGCGGAGTTTGTTCTTCTTCCACAGATCTGGTTTGTTCACTGTCGGAAGCCATAGATGGACGCCTTAGGGTAGCGGTGGCGCGACGGGTGAGGGTGGACAATGGAGGAATGTCGACGGCGGTTGTGGAGAAATGGAGGAAATTTTGTGGTGGAATGGAGGAAATTTGTGGTGGAGGAAATGGAGGAATGGAGGAAAGTTTTTTAGAGAGAGAAAATGTTAGATGGGAAATGATGGAAATGGAAAGGGAACATTTTTTTTTGCTGAAAACCAAAAATAACTCCTACAGTGTACTAAGGGTATAATTGTCCCAAAAACAGATTTTTGGCAATATTTTTACCATATTATGTTGCTCGCCAGATTTTTGGCAACTTTTGCTATATGGGTGCTTCACTCTATTTATAATATAATTTCTTAATTTTTGAAATACTAATTAAAAAAATTAGATTAGAACTTTTAAATTCGAAACAGAAATGTGTTCATTTATATTTATTTGTGTATAATATAAGGATATTTTTCAAAAGAATTTGTACTATTTTTATATTTTAATTTTGTATTTTGATAGAAAATTCTAAAATTTATAAACTAATTTATTCATTATCAAATTTCTTTTTACAATTTTTTTCTCACCAATATGTTTATTAATTCAAAATGGCATTGCAAATGTAAATGAAATGCTATTTAAAATTGTTGGGTGTGAAATATTATGTAGAAAACGATATTGTTTAACAAAAAAAATAAAAGGTTTAAACATGCTAGTAACATAAAGTTTTAACATTTTCAAGATTATTTTATTGCTATTTATTTCAATAATATATAAAAATTTTCAAGGTGTATAATAGATAATTTTAGTTGGTGTGGTTTCACCTATGATCTAAAAAATCACACTGAGAAGAAGAGAAAAAAGACGTAAATTAGAATCATGAATAGCCCTTGTTCTACTACACACAATACTCTAAAATAACTTTATTTATAATTATATTAAAAATTAGTATTATTTATTTTTATTTGAAAAAAAAAATTGGACCCCTAAAATGAAATCCTGGCTCCTCCGCCCCTGTTTTCAATATGATATTTATTTTAAAATAAGACATTTATTTGGGGTTAAGGAAGGATCTTGTTGGAAAGTAAACATATTCCATAAATTTTTGACTAAGTAAAACTATAACACGTTTGATCCATAAATTACGTCCGAGATGAACTTTGATCACCAAAAATTTGAACACTTGTTTCCTTGTAGAAAATTTGAAGTAGTACTAGTAATAAGTTGATGGCATTTGATATAGATAAACTGATGATCACAGGAGACAGAGCATGACCTACAATGGAAACAAAGTGCAAAATATGAATTTCTCCTTTGGACAACAAATCAATTGCTTTTTTTGGCTTTATTCGTCAAAGACAATAAAGAGACTTGGGAAAATGACAAAAGTGAATCCATCTCAATCATAGGATCCCACATCCCAATCCCAGTTACAAACTGATTTTCAGACTTTTCAGTTGATGACATGGCAGTTTTGCGGGAAAATAGGAATTCTTGAGATTTAGAAATGCAGAGAGAGAGAGAGAGAGAAGAGAGAGAAGACGAATGTATGCACGTTTGAAGGGTCTCGCCCTGAAAATTCAACCCTTTCCAAATCCCATAATTCCTTCACAAAAAACCCTTTTGATTGCCAGAAAAATCTCCAAATCTTTATTTGCATCTTGAAATATATTTCTCGTTCTTGATTAGATTTTGAGCTCATCACACAAGAAAAGCCTCGCCCATTTCCTAATTTCCTGTTGTGTAACGCCCACACACCATTTGCAAATATTTTGGGTCTCACAGCAGAAAAAGTCATCTAATTTTCCCAACGCCATTGTGATTTTGGAGGATTTGGTTCCTCCTCCATGGTTATGCATGGCTGCAAATTATAATCAAGAAAATAACCTCAAGATTTGATTTTGACGAGTGGGGCAGCTGTTTCAGAGCTGGAATCTCCATAGTCCCATCCCAAGATTTTCACATACTGAAAATCTTGAATGTGTGGAAACTGAGAGCTGCATTCCAAGCAGAGGGAGGGGATTTTGCTATTGATTTTTGTGTAGATGAGGAAATTGGATTCTGATTCTTGGGATTCAGGATATGGAGCAGAATAGGTGGGAGAAAAACAAATTATTTTGTGATAATTCAAATGGGTTTTGGTGGACTGCTACACATAGTTACTATATTGGAACGTGAATGGCTGATTTGCAGAGGCATAGTCTTGTCGAAAGAGACATTGATCAGGTATGTCATGATGTCATAACTGTGTGTATTTTTGTAACTAGTAATATGTTGTAATAATGTTTGAGGAGAAATTTAAAAATCTTGACAAGTTTGTGCGAAATTGTGTGTTTAGGCCATTACAGCCCTTAAGAAAGGGGCACACTTGTTGAAGTATGGGCGGAGAGGGAAGCCAAAGTTCTGCCCTTTTCGACTTTCCACGGTGTGTTTGCTTCTCATTCTCTCCAAATTTGCACATTACTTCATATTAGTATGTTACATTCTGTAATTATAATAGATTGCAAGTGTAGTAAAAGAGAGAGTAATTAACTTGCATCTTCGTCTGTTGAATCAGAGTATATTTATCTTTTGCTTATTGCATTAGGCATTCTGGTTGAAAAGGTTCTTTCGTCTATATTTCAGGACGAGTCAACCTTGATATGGTACTATGGAAAAGATGAAAAACGCCTTGAGCTACGCCATGTTTCCCGAATAATTCCTGGGCAGAGGACTGTAAGTATGACCGATGATGAGTTTCACATATGTGTTTGAAAGTGTGTAACTAACTGTTAGCACTAGCACTATAACTCTTTTCCATTAAACACAAATTTCAAGTTGATGGAAATTTCTTTTTCACTTGTCTGTTTTTAAGCATTTATGATTTACTTCTGGGATTTTTTTTTTCTGTCGTCTGTACCTATCTAACATAAGAAAAAAATCTGAGGAAAATTTATGAAAAATGGCCCATTTGTTTAAACTTTGTTTAGTTATTTGTGGTTTAGCATCTAATGAAGGAGTAATTTAGACTGTAATGCCTAAAGCAAGGCTTATTTGATGATTTTATCTACATTCAGTACCAGTACTTTAGAATTAACCTCGTTCAAAGTAGTTGTATTTGATTCGCAGACTACTGTTTTTCTCTATGCAGGCAGTATTTCAGCGATATCCTCGGCCTGAGAAGGAATACCAATCATTTTCTCTTATACATAATGACAGATCCTTGGATTTGGTGAGTTGCAGGTTGTTATCTTATTATACGTAAACCATGCATGGCTCCAACAAGTTCTTGATTCATGTAACAAGGATTATTATTTCAAATCTGGTTTCATTCTCAAATGCTAGAAATTCTACAGATATGTAAAGATAAGGATGAAGCTGAGGTTTGGTTTGTTGGTTTAAAAGCTCTAATTGCACGCGGTAGCCACAGGAAAATAAGAAACGAAGCAAGGAGTGAAACTGGATCATCGGAGAGTCCTCGTGTTTGGAGGGTGTCTCGATCAAGTTCATTTGTGAGTTCCACTTCCTATTTCCATTGTTCCAGCAAATTAAAAACCAGTTCATAGGAGAGAATAATTTCTTCAAATTCGTTTTCATTCTCTAATTGCTCTCCTTTTCTATCCAACTGATATAGTTTGGTCAAGAACTGAACGATACTCACCAGCGAGTGGAGAACACCGCTCATAGCAGATTAGGAAAAGCATTTGCTGAGGTTCTGTCATTCACTGCTTCAAACAAGAATCATCACCTGTTCGAGGCTCCTGCAAATGCCGTCTCTCCGCAGTCAGCTGGAGCCGCAGAAAACTCAAATGCCCGAACTTCTGGAACTGAAACAATCAGGGTGAGCCTCTCTAGTGCTGTAAGTTCATCCAGTCAAGGTTCCTATAATGAGGATTTTGATAACTTGGGTGATGTTTTCATCTGGGGAGAAGGCACTGGCAGCGGTGTGATGGGAGGCGGTGTGATTAGGATTAAAGAATCGTCTAATAGGAAAATTGATGCACTAGTCCCCAAGGCTCTGGAGTCGACAGTGGTCCTTGATGTCCAAAATATCGCGTGTGGGCAGAGACATGCTGTTTTAGTCACTAAACAAGGGGAAATATACAGCTGGGGCGAGGAGGCCGGTGGGAGGCTGGGGCATGGGGTGGAAGCCGACGTTCTCCACCCAAAGCTCATTGAGACTCTTAATGGAAAAAGCATTGAAATGGTAGCATGCGGTGATTATCATACTTGTGCAGTTACACTTTCTGGTGATCTCTACACTTGGGGAGACGGTTCTTCGAGCTGTGGTTTGCTTGGGCAAGGAAGCGATGTGAGTCATTGGATTCCCAAAAGGGTTAATGGCCCTATTGAGGGCTTTCAAGTCTCGTTTGTCTCGTGTGGGCCTTGGCATACAGCTCTCCTTACTTCTGCTGGCCACTTGTTTACGTTTGGAGATGGAACCTTCGGTGCCTTAGGACATGGAGGTCGTAGCAGTAGCAGCGTTCCACGACAAGTTGAAACGTTGAAGGGATTGCACACGGGGCATGTTGCTTGTGGTGTATGGCACACTGCAGCAGTTGTTAAAGTAGGCTCTGAACGGGGAGGACCGGACCAGTCTTGTGCTGGAAAGCTGTTCACGTGGGGGGACGGAGAATACGGACAGCTAGGCCATGGTGAAGACAAACCGAGGCTCGTTCCCGACTGTGTATCTTCGTTGGTTGACATTGATTTTTCTCAAGTAGCCTGTGGGAACAACCTTACTGTTGCTCTCACGACGTCGGGTAAAGTATACACCATGGGAAGTTCTGGCAAGACTCCAACTTGTGTAAAAGGTAACATTGCAAACTCTTGTGTGGAAGGGATTGCATGTGGCTCACATCACATTGCAGTTTTGACGTCGAAAGCAGAAGTTTACACATGGGGTAAAGGTGCTAACGGGCAGCTGGGGCACGGTGACAATGAGGACAGGAACACACCCACGCTCGTCAACTTCTTGAAGGAGAAGCAAGTGAAAAGCGTATCATGTGGTTCGAATTTCACTGCTGTTATATGCCTTCATAAATGGATATCTAGTGCAGATAACTCTGTGTGCTCTGGCTGTCATAATCCTTTCAATTTCATGCGAAAACGACACAACTGTTACAACTGTGGCCTCGGCTTCTGCACGATGTGTAGCACTAGAAAGTCCCTTAAAGCCTCCTTAGCTCCAAGCATGAACAAGCCATACCGCGTTTGTGATGATTGTTTCGCCAAATTACAGAAGACGGCAGATTCTTCTTCTTCACCTGCTCCTCGCATTCCTTATGTTAAGAGCGCGAGTACAGTATATAGTAAGCCCAGTGACGTCACGGAGAGGGAGGTTGCGGTCCCCCGTTTGCCCGGGAGTATGTCCCGACTCTCCTTTACCGAGTCGTTGAAGTGCGAAAGAGCGTCCTCATTCAGTGTGAAACATGAGTCTAGTGATAACCGCGTCTTTCCACTTCAGAACGGGCATATGCCGAGGCCTAGCACTTCTTCAAAGTCGCCATCTAGCCCGTGTGGATCTTCACCGGGCTCTCTCTCGTTTATCTTTCCCGATTCTAGAACATATTGTCAACCGCCTTCTCCAGTAATAGGGAAGAGTCCTCGGAGGTCTACAACGCCATCACCATCTTCGTCTGTCCCATTTCGAACTACCGACGCAACTCCCGATGAACTAAGGAGCAGCAATGATAGCCTAAGCATGGAGGTCAAAAGTTTAAGGGCACAGGTAACCTTCTTTTCTCAGTTTATATGATTTTCTGTTAGTAACTACATGTTAATCATAAATACAGAAGATTAGCGTGGATGCTCGTTCGCATTTTGGTGCACATTTCGTTTATTCTTATGACTTTCTATTTAGTTCAAGTGAAGGCTCAGAATGTAGTAGATATTGCGGATACAGGCACTTCATGAGAAGATCGTATCAACTGTTTACCATTTTCTTACTAGAATCTGGCTTGATATGTTTTTAGGTAGAAAGGCTTTCGAGCAAATCCCACTTTCTAGAATCTGAACTCGAAAGAAAATCACGGCAACTGAAGGAGGTGGCTGCACAAGCAGCTGACGAAGCTGAGAAAAGCCAGGCCGCGAAAGAAGTGATCAAGTCGCTGACTGCTCAGGTTGATTTTTTTTTGTTTGATGTATTTGCCTTATAAGTTGCCTCTATTGCTTCTACAAATCAAGAATCCTAATTGATTGCAGTTGAAAGAGATGGCTGAGAGAGTACCGCAGAAACAAGTTGTCTGCAGCCACTTGGATGGCGATGAGCAGATGAGGAATGATACTAACGGTCCATCCAATGGGAGCGTCGTGACAATCAAAACGTCTACAAAGAGCGATTCTGGTGGCAGTTCGTCTGCACCACTATCTAACGGAGTTGAAGCTCATATACACAAATCAGAACGGACTATACAAGACGAGTCCGGGGTGTACATAACTCTTGCCTCGTTGCAGAATGGCGTCAATGAACTGAAACGCGTTCGATTCAGGTAGTTTTCGTGATTGCCTGTTGCAAATAGCGTCAACTTTTTTTCCTTTTTTTTTTTTCCCCTTCAAGAATGATTTTATTTTTTTCCTTCAAGAATGATGGATCATAAAGATTTATTAATTTATTCTACAGTAGGAAACATTTCACAGAGGAACAAGCAGAGAAGTGGTGGGCTGAAAACGGGACGAGGGTATGCGAGCAACACAACATCAGAACGACATAGTATCATCGTGATCACAACAACCTGCCGTGCTAGTTGCTAAAACAGTAGAGAAAATGATAACTACACCAGAAATTTTCTTTCCTTCTGGTTGTAATCAAAAATTCTTTTTATTAGTTGTTTGTGATCGTTTTAGCACGAATTCGAGTCTTTGTGCAGCCTAGTGTAGCGATAGCACTTAATGGAAATCAAGAAATTTTCACACAGCTATCATCTCTTTTAAGTTGGAAAAACCGAGGAATGTGGAGAATCAAGAATAAAATAAAAGGGACAAGAACAATACAAACATATTTAACAGCAGCTCTCTCATTTCATTTCAATCTTTGACATTCAAACTCAAACAAACGAAGGCGCTAGAAAACAAAAGATATAGGCCAAAGCCCACATTAGTAGAGAAACACCAAATCACAACGAACTGGCAAACTCTCTCCCCTATTTGATCTTCTTACTAAAAATTCCAGCAGAAATCTTAGCACTTGAACACGACTTTCATAAAGATCATCGTCTTTTTTGGGAAGGGTAAGTACCGGCAAAAGGAGCCTTCTCCTCTCTGAAAGGTTGAGTAGATTCATCTGATACACTAGGCATTCTCACAACACTTCCCTTCCCTTTCTTTGCATTTGGCCCAATAATCTCGATCATGTATCTCCATCCATCTATAGGCCTCCTCCGGCTAAATATGTGTGTTTTTATGAAGCTGGCAATCTGAAAATCATTCAAATGCAGTGTAAATGACATACAAAAAGAAAAGCGAACTACATTCACACAACAATAAAAGAAGTTAGGAACTTAACAGTAATTGTCATTTGAAATATACAGACCTGGAACTTGTTGAAGGCAATGCGACGCTCAAACTCTTGAACCAATATGTCTTCCTCCCTCTGCGACATATCCCAGACATTGCCATCTGGATTTTTCGACGTGGTTTCCCAGCCATCGGGCTTGTTTTTTAGATCGGAGACAGGGATTTTTGGATTGCCCAAATCATTGTTTGCAGAATCAAATATTCTACATACATACAGAACCGAAAACAATTTAAATTGCATTCAAACTGCATGAACTTTCCAATAATAAACATGGCAGCACAAACATGAGTTAATTACTATATCTTCTCCGTAGCATAAATATCCATAAAATATGAGCTTGTGTTTTTTGAGCAGCTAATAGATTTCAAGAAATTTGTTCTTCAGGAACCAAGATCATCACATTCATCAAAGTCCACTGACAGAGACCATTAAGATTTTGTTGGACCTCATTTCAATGTTGTACTAATGCTATTATGCATCAAATAGCATGATTTCAGTTAGGAATACCAATGCAGCAACCAATTACTAAAAATGAGAAAGAAAAAAAAAATCTGTCTTTAAACGATGAATGATGGAAAAATTGAAGGAAGCAGAGAAAACGGTACGTACTCGGAGGCGCTATCGAGCAATTTCTCGATGTCGTCGGCGCCGGAGAAGGAATTCCCCAACTTAGCCTCCTCCATTTTCTCAATCTCCTTCATCCACAGGCCCGCGTGAATTTTCTGCTTGGTCAGCCGATAATCCCTCTTAATATTCTCCAAACTGTAGAGAGAAGGAGAGGAGGATGAAGTGGAAGAGGATTCCGCATTTCGATCGGGAACCCTCTTGACCGATTTGCCCTTCCTCTGGTCCCAATTATCGTTCATGTCCTCCAGGAAAGCCTGAGTCTCGGAGTCAATTAGTTCCGGCGGGGAGGGGATTGCAGTTTGGGGGGTTTCCGGCGCGGAGGGGAGGGAGAAGCTGACGTCGGATTCCCATGGGGCGCGGGAGGACTTGCCGGAGAGGTCATCAGGAAGCCAGGCAGTTTCCCACGCGTCATTCCACTCTTCCTCGCCAGTTCGTCTGGTGGAGAGATGGCGGAAGGCGGTAGTAGCGGCGGCGGTGTTGGGGTTAAGGTAGGGGGTTTTGATGAGGGAGGTTAGCCTGTGAATCAGACCCATTTTGAGTCGAGTTTCTGTTTTTCCAAATTTCGAACAGCTCCGACTCCGTGCCCATCATGGTGATAACAGATTAATTATAAGTACATATTTTACATATTTACAATTTCAATAAATGATGCCTTTCAATTTTTTTTTTCAAAGTATAAATAATGCTTTCAATTGATAATTTCATATTCTAAATAAATCTTGAATTGAATTTTAGAACCAATATGAATGAAAGCAATAGAGGAGATTAATATCGGGTAAGAGCACTTACTACGGGTATTTAGTTAGACGTAGGTTGAAGCACTGAGAAGCGTGATTTTAATGATTGGTGGTATTTAGTTAGACATAGGTTGATTTTCCCACTACAATGGGGTTAAGTAAGACCTAGGTCTAAGCACTGGGAAGCGTGATTTTAATGATTAAATAGATTTTATTTTGTTATTTTTTTTTTATTTGTAATAAATATAGGGTGGTCGACAAAATAATCTCGTCGGAGGCGTTGTTCGGCCTCCTCACGATTCCGGTACAGGTACGTCCTCGTATCCTCCTCGTCGTCATCTGACGAATCAGACTCAACCACTATTTGGTAAAGCTCCCTGGCTCGTTGCATACGTTGGCGGCGGCGCGCCTCCGCCTCTTCAAGATTGTAGCTCGCACCCGGCTAACTCATAATTTTTTTTTTTGAAAAAACGAGTGAATTGTATGATGAATGAATTGAATGAATTGATGTGGTGGTGTGGTATGGATGAATTGATGTAGTGGTGTGGTGGGATATATATAGGGAAAAAATGGGAATAGCCGTTGCTGGTAGCAAAATATACGTTGTAGACAAAAAAATATAACCGTTGATTTTTATTAATTTTTTATTAAAAAAAAATTGAACTGGACCAATGGGGACACGACAAGTGTCCCCATATTGCATCATGGAGGAGTCGAGCGGTGGGTCGAAATTTCGACTCCACCATCGACACACCCCTTGACGTAGGGGTGTGTCGAGTGGCCACTATGGCCTCGACATAGGCTATCTCGAGTGGGGGGTGCGTCTAGACGCTCAACATAGTCCTTCGACACCCCCACTCGACTCCTGCAGTAAGTGCTCTAAGTTCGACCTGATTAGGTCATGTGTCGGGCAGTTTAAATCGAAAACCTAAATTCCATACACGGACCATTGGATGAGCCGGCAAACCTATGGTCCATGTCATTTTTTTTTTCTTTTTGATGAAATGGTCCATGTTAATATTGGACACGAGATTTATAAAAGTGACACTAGATTGTGATCTTCATAAGTTTTTAACTTCCACTAACTAGTCAAAGGTTGCGACCCTGCACCGCAAATTTCAATATATCAAATATCAATACTTTTAACAATAATTAGTATAATTAACGGGCACTCATACGTTAAAAATAATAATTATAGTAAATAAATAAATTAATGAATCAATTTATATTTCAATTTATTTTATATTAATATTTATAATTTTTATTATATTTTTTATTGAATTTTGCAAATTTTATATTCGATCATTAATAAAAAAAAAGAATAAATTTTAAATAATTTAGTTATTTTTACATTTTAGTTATTTACATTTTAATTTAGTTATTTTTCTCTTATAAAAATGATAATAATTATCATTAAATAAATAAGTGAATATAATTTTTCTGAAGTCTCCTAAAAATTTTAAATTGAAATTGAAATATCAATTGCTTTTTATGAATTTTCCAATAAATGCTTGTGATACATATGGCATGATTTTTTTTTTTAATCATTAACGTTATTTTTTTTTTCATTTATAGAAGTTTTTTTTTTATTTATATAAACTTGTCTATAGGTGACGTTACAAATATCATAAATATTTATATTAGCTTTTAGCAAGTACAAAATATGATAAATATATCTTACTAATGATTGAGCAATAAAAATTACTTGAAGACGAGTTGGACTTAAGTAATGTACCGCACATATGCTCATATTTAATTTTGGAAACAGCAAAATAGTACTAAACCTTCAATTATTTGTTATTCAATCAGCTTTATCGGGTCTATGCAGAAATACTAATATGCGTTGTGTTAGACGTTCTTGTATGTGTTTAATTGAATAATCCTTCTGCTATATTAAAAGAATCGTAGAACCCTAATATTATCATCTTTAATTTAATTATTAATTAAAATTTTAATCATTCTTTTATTCTTACAAAATGATGAAGTTTATCGTAAATAAAATTTTATATTTTGTAAATAATTTTTTTTTATATAAGTGTAGATAAATTTTTGTCCAATTCCCTCAATTTTTTATTGTAATTAAGAAACAAATTAATGGAATGAAATTCATATAGAAAATAACATTTACATCAATCACATTAGTTAATAAACATAAAAAAAAAATTATCTAAAGGTGATTTCGTGATTGCCCAATATTCAATTTTTATTTTTATATGTGCCAATATTACATAAAAAATTTATCTACATATTAATTAAATGTGATTCATCTATAGATGGACACTAAACTTTTACATCAATTATATAAAATAAAAAATAAATTATTATAAGATAAGTTTTATTCTCATGAATAAATATATCTATCGTAACTAAAATATATTATATTAGTATGTTATATTACACTATTGCCATTAATTTATATACATAATAAGGATATTTTAGGCAAAGTAAATTTTGTAAAACAAAACTTTTTTTATATTAGTATAGATATAGATATAGATATAGATATAAATTTGAACCGGCATTTTAGTCCAAAATATTCGTTATTTTTCTATTCGAGGAGGCTTTTTACGCACAAAATTTTCTCGTCTCTAATTTTGAATCGCAATTAAATCATATTTTCGTATCTTGGTTCGCACAATTGATCAGACGGTTTTTGTCGGCTCTAGAAAGCATGATATATTTTGAAAAGTTAGTCGAGCATCAATATTAGCATCATAAATCATGGAAAATTAGTCTTTTGATATTTGAGATCAGTTTTGATCAGTTATGCATTCTATGCATGAATGAAAATGAACCTGTGAAATTTCTTTTTATTTTAGTGTGACCTGCAAAGTTATGAAGCTTACATATTAGAGTGGAATTCATAGAAATATCAATGCCAATCCAAAATAGAAAATATATGATCTCTCAATGCCAATCCAAAATAGAAAAACATATGATGTATAGGATAATGGTGGCTATAGTTGTGTATTATCTTTAGAGAGAAATAAATAACCACCAGATTTTCAAAAATATAATGAAACAATGTCTGATTCAGGTGACAATGAGGAGCAACAAAGAGTTCAAGCTAGCTAGTTTGCTGAAAAATTAGATGTCAGTTGTGTTTGTTTGAGTTTGTCTTTTGTTGCTAGTAGTAACTTTTTGATTTGCATGCCCATTTAATTAAATAAAATTTCTATTTAAGAAAACTAAAAAAATTGGATGAAAATAAATAGCAATTCTTTAATTAAAAACAAAAATTTTCACTTTGGGCCTTTCCAAGATCCTAAAAATACGAGTAGATGTTGTTAAAGCCCACAATATACTACCCATTAAGGTTTGATCCAAAAAAGACTACATAATAGACGCCCAGTTCCTAAACCTAAAAACCCTCGATTTCATTTGAAACGATCAGCAGATCGAAGTGAGGGCGTCAACAGTGGGAAACAATGGTACACGTCTCCTTTTATCACAACTCTTAGATATCTGATTTCTTAACACTGTCATTTGTTTGTTTATTATTTTTCTTTTCCACCTATGGATTGATGTTGTCTTGTCTGGGTTTATATTTCTTTTGGTTTTCTTCTGATATTGTTGAATTGAAATTTTTATACTGTATTATATGATTTTAGAGTGATCCCTACTGATGCATGCATTATATTTTTTGTTTTGCTGAATTGAAATTTTTATACCGTATCATATGATTTTAGAGTGTCCACTACTGATGTATGCATTATATTTTTGGTTTTGTTGATAGTGGGAATATTTATTAGGTTAAGATTGATGTATTCATTGGTTGCTGATTAGTTTTTACAACCTTTCAAATAAGATTTCTTTGTGGATGATGATTTTTATTTGCTTTCTGATGGTAATTAATCACTGTATAGCCTAGATTAGTAGTAAAGATGAGGTCTTTGTGTGCTGCCCTTCTATCCGGTTTTTAAAATGAAATCTATTTGGAAGCACCTTAGAAATATAATATTTTGACTTACGAATTAAGCCTTGGTTAAAATTTTATACATTTGTATTATTGGTCATCAATGATGAAAAAAATATATGCCAAATCATGCATGAGTGACAGCAGAATTCAAATGTCTTGTTTACAGATGGGAAGACTTTCAAGAAGCCACGTCGTCCTTATGAGAGAAGGAGCGATTGGATGCTGAGTTGAAACTTGTTGGAGAATACGGTCTCAGGTGTAAGAGAGAGTTGTGGAGGGTTCAGTATGCTTTGAGCCATATCAGTATCCTCATCGTATCTTTGAAGGTGAAGCTCTTCTCAGGAGGATGAACAAGTATGCCCTCCTTGATGAGAGCCAGAACAAGCTTGATTACATCTTGTCTCTCACTATTGAGAACTTCCTTGAGCGTCGTCTACAAACTCTTGTGTTTAAGGCGGGTATGGCCAAGTCCATCCACCATGCTAGAGTTCTTATCAGGCAGAGGCATATTAGGTATAAACGATATATGTGTTGAGACTTCCTTGAAACATATATTTTGGTTTAACTTAATGTGCGATCAAACATGTTTCACTTAATGGTTTCTTTATTTGTTTCTCTGACATTCATCTAAGAAAGAGGCATTCCAGCTACAGAGAATTTTTGTTGAAGTTGAATTCCCATTTCGACATTATTCCTTTGATGTTTTGTTTTAACTATGCGATTGGATCAATTGGATTCTGTTGTCTTAATTATTGATTCACTATGTACTGCCTTTGATTGTATGGAGTTGCGCATGAGTGTTGCCTCTTGCTCTTGTTATTGGTATTTCCATTGTATAGTGTGGTAAAGTCCATTATATAATGATGGCACCACCCATCGTAGGTCAAGGATAGTTTGAATGACTCTGGTGTCAATGTCATCTATGATTGTGGCCAATTTTTGCCATTCTCCAACCAATTCATTTCTTTCTTGGAAAGTTGCTATCTAAACAACCGAATGCTGTCTTGTCTGACAAATGTTATTACCCTTCTAGAGTTGAAAGACAAGTTGTAAATGTGCCTTCCATCCTTGTGAGGGTCGACTCCCAGTAGCACATTGATTTCTCACTCACCAGTCCATTTGGCGGTGGCTGTCCCGGAAGAGTGAAGCTAAAGAACCAGAAGGCATCTGCAAAGAAGGCTTCAGGTGCAGGTGGTGGTGGTGGTGATGGATATGAGGATGATGAGGAGTGAGGTTTCATTTCTTCTTTATTCTATGATAATGTTAGGAAGCACTGTTACAAGTTTTTCTCAACTGCTCGTGTTGTTAAACTCTCCCCTACAAGCTATCTGTGTTTTTCTTTAAGATATTCAGATTTAAGGTTACCTAAGTTTTGGCTTGTTTGTTTATCGTGGAATTGAACTGGTTAATCTTGTTCTAGACAGCTTTGTTAAAATCTCTTGGCAAGGATTGTTAGGAGGCTATTCTAATTGGATTCCTTTTATGTGACCTGCTTTTTATTGT
Organism: Schizonepeta tenuifolia; assembly: GCA_029490685.1. Lineage (NCBI taxonomy): Eukaryota > Viridiplantae > Streptophyta > Magnoliopsida > Lamiales > Lamiaceae > Schizonepeta > Schizonepeta tenuifolia. The sequence goes on along the minus strand of CM055955.1, from coordinate 20,250,347 downwards.
TTCTTTATACAAGCACTTTTGAATTTAAAAATATATATTTATACCTAGTACTATCTGAATTGACTGTATTTGTTGATGTCTTCATTCCTGTGAAAGTTCCATCCCTCTGAATTTGTGTGCGTAGTCAATATCAAATTTATTCACTCTTGATTTATTTATTTATTTGTTTTGGTTTAGCATTTACATAGCTACACAATCATGTTAAATACACTTACATTCTCAAAATAAAAGGATTGAAAATATTCCCCTTGGACGATTCTAGTTGCGGCAATCTAACTCGCTTAAGACTAAAATTTACACGGATAATAGAATTTGTCCTCGAGTGCAATTAGTATTTACAGAGATAATAAAATTTCCTTCTAGTAAAATTGTTATTTATCAACAAATTTGTTACAATGTTATTGAAGTATAATTAATTAATTGTTATATACTCCTGTCCTATAAAATGAAAGTGTAAAACATTCACACTTTTTTATTTCTTCATTCACTACATTTTACAAGATATATTATAATTTATGTCGTTTCTTACCACCGTGATGTCAGGCGAGTAGATCTGTAGCTATTAACGATTGCCAAATTGGATCGCCGCATGTTCGCGATTAATTACGACCCATGCTTGAGCTATAGGCTTCCTCTCAGCTTATGAGTACCCATGTGGAGCTATTAGAGTACTTACAGCGGGTGTCTAGTAAGACCTAGGTCTAAGCATTGGGAAGCGTGATTTTAATGATTGGTGGTGTTGAGTTAGACATAGGTTGATTTCTCCACATTAATGGGGTTGAGTAAGACCTAGGTCTAAGCACTGGGAAACGTGATTTTAATGATTGAATAGATTTTATTTTGTTGTTTTTTTTATTTGTAATAAATTTTATAAAAATTAACTTAATTAAATTCAGAAATTAATAAATGACAATTTTATTGAATTTAAAAAAAAACTACAACATACACTAATTAAAAAAAAATACAATAACAAAAAACTACTTCATTACAATAATTTAAAAAAAAAAAAAAAAGAACTACTCCTCTCAATTGAATTCCCTTGCAAGTTTGCGGCGAACATTTTCGTACCTCGCCTTTTGCTCGGGATTCATATGCGACGTGTCGGCAATATAGATATTGAACGCCCACTCCTCCCTCGATTGCTTGTTGAGGGATGCCAACTCTTCTACCGCCTGCTCCCGTAGCGCACTTTTGCCCTTCTTCCCCTTCTTCGCCGCTTTCACTCCTTCGGGTCGAACCTGCAGAGTGTTTGCATCGCTCGCGGATGTGGTGGATGCGTTGCCGCTGGCAGACGAAGTGTACTCGCCGAATTCATTTATCTTCGTCCGCTTTGGAGCTGTTGGCTTCGCCGGGTTGGTGAAAGTTGGGATATGCCTCAAGAGCTCCCACGCAGCCCTATACGGGAACGGTTTGTTGAACTTCTCGGCGTACAAATCTTGGGCCCTCGTGTACAGATCGAAGTCGTTCTCCCCGCTTCCGAGCTGGTTTTCTTCTTGGATGTAGATGGCGGCGAAGTTCTGGATCTGTTTCTTAGCGCGGCCCCATGCGCTTTTCATCGCACTCTTCTCTCTTGGGTGGGCGGGAGCTATGAACTCGTTGAAACGGATCATTATTTTCTCCCAAAACGCGCTTGAGGTTTGGTAATTGCTGGTGATCGCGTCCATCCCGAAGTCAACGTAGCACCTTGCGAGGTATTCAATCTCAGCGGGCGTGTAGTTAGGACCTCGTGCTGGCTTATTGTGCTCGTCGGATGAGGCCGCAGTCGCTTTCCCCTTGCGGCGTGCCTTGCCCTTCCCCTTGGCCGGAGAAGTGGCCGTGCTTGATGTCGCGACAGCTTTCCCCTTGCGGCGGGGCGGGGGCGGTGGTGTTTGCTCGTGTTCGTCCGATTCCGAGTGGTGGGAGCCGTACGCCGCTTCCTCTTCCTCTTCCTCATCCTCCACCTCAACATGGTCGTCGTCGTCGTTGAGGTTGAAACGTCTGAGTCGAGCCGTACCCACTGGGGGCTGCGAGAATTGGATCCTTCGGGATGTCGGGGGTACTTGAGAGAAGCTCGGCGACAGCGAGAAGCCCGGCGCAGGCGAGAAGCCCGACGCAGGTGAAAATCCCGGCGACTGCGAAAAGCCATATGACGAAGGGACTTGGGAGAAGCCGGGCGACTGTGGAAATCCAGCCGAAGGGGGGAATTGGCCGTACCCCTGCGGCTGTGAGAACTGCGAGAACCTAGTGGCCGGAGGGAATGCAGAGAAACCCGGCGTCGGGGAAAAAGCACCAAACCCTGCAGGGGCCGAGTATTGGCCGAAACCTGGAATTGATGAGAACCCGGAGCTTGGATTCGCCGGATTGGGAGGTGGATTCGCCGGATTTGGAGATTGGTTCGGTGGGATTGAACCAAAAGTTTGCGAATACCACGAATTAAACTGATCGTCGGCCATTTTTTTGCACAAAATAAATTGAAAGAATGAAAATTTTTTGGGAGAAGAATGGATGGAGAAATTAGGTTGTGTGGAGAATGAATGAGATGAATGGGTATATATAGGGAAAAAATGGGATATAGACGTTGGAGATGGAAATGTATACGTTGCGTAATTGAAAAAATTAACGTTTTTTTTTTTAATTTTTAACGAAAAAAAAAATAAGGGACCAATGGGGACACGACAAGTGTCCCCATATTGCGTTGTCATGAGGTCGAGTGGAGTGTCGAAGCAACGACTCCACCATCGACACACCCCTCGACATAGGGGTGTGTCGATCCCCCACAGCAGCTCGACATAGGGGTGAGTCGAGTGGGGGGGTGTGTCGATCCACTCGACCTCGCACTCGACACCCCCCCATCGACACTTGATGTAAGTGCTCTTAATTGCCGGATGAGAATAGAGAGAATGAAATGGATTTGAGAGAATTGAGAGAATGGAAGAACAATGAGCGACCGTGACTAAAAGATCCCCGCAGCCTATGGTCTTATTGGATTGTCATTGGAACTTTCACTAAATTTTGAAGTATTACTTGAACTCAACCTAAATTAAATTTTTTTATCGAATTGTACTTTTTGTTATAGTGGAAATCCGTATCTACTAGGTGTGTGTATTGGGGTGGACTATGAAATGTATTTTTGGTGGATGTGTTTATTTTTTGTAAGCAAAATCCAAAACAAACATGTTTAGACCTATTCCAAAAGATTTCATAGCTCTATGGAATTTTGGACGAAAATGATACAAACCTAAACAAAGAAACTAACTAAAAAAGTGTCACAAATATCCCATCTTTAAATTCCAAAACTCAATACATTTTAAGAGAGATATCGCAGACACGGCACGGCCCCTTTGGCCATCAAATCTTGTCTATCTTTCCAGTCTTTTTCTACGAGTCTTCTTCTCCATTATTCCGTTTTATGTTATTTTTCGAGATCCTCTATTTTCATATTTTGTCACATCATACTTTTAGATTTCTTAAAAATTGCATATTATATGAACACTTGTTTTTTTGCAACGTATGATTAATATAATTCAATTGGAGATGAAGTTTTGTGTTGATGTCACTAGTGTTGGATAAAACTCCAATTTCTAAACGTCAGTTTGGACGTGTGAATCACGACTTTATTTGGGTTTGTTATTTATCTTTTTGAAGCTGTCTCCTTCAAATACAGAAATTTAATTTGGAAAAGTAAATTTTGAGTTGACGTATGTGTAATGGTTATTGAACGTTTAGATTAGGCTTTCTTATGTTTGTAATTGATTGTTATTGTTGAGTAACACATACGTGTCGGCTATATTATGTCTCAATAATGTGAGTTTTGCTATGAGATGACTCCATCTAATTAACTCACCATAAAATCAAATTTATTGTCCAATATAATTCTTCAAGAAATAAAAAAATATATATTACTGAAGAATTATAATTCGAAACTTATTTTCTGAACCACGAGAGGTTATCAAGTTCTTGCCTTTTTTAAAAAAACAAAATTGTTCAAGTTGAGAGATCTCAAATTTAATTATTACAAAGTTATGAATATTTGTTGTGATGTCCTCCCTCAAATATTACAGTTGAAAACTAATTGGGAATGGTAATGAATCGGTTACCTATATGCATTAAGCATTCTCTAAACTCAAACTCGTTCCGAACTCGATAAAAATAATTTTAAAACTCGTCCCCATCCAAACCTCCGCAATAACTAGTTAATTACCCGCTAAAAATTTGAATGTTAAAACATAAACTATCAATATTAAATAGTATAAATAACAAAATACTATAATATATAAATAGAATTAAAACATAAGTTTCAATATAATTTCATTAAAATAAATCTCAAACAAATACTTAATTACCAATATTTATATGTGAGTTAAGAAGAATAATATAAAATCTTAAAATTAATATTTATACTAATATTTATAATTATATTATAAATTATATAATAGTACATAGATTTATGTTAATATTATAAGACAAATACTTAATTACTAATTCTTTGTACGTGGGTTCAAAAGAATAATATAAAATCTTATATTAGGTTGTACTCATTCCGTCCCGAATTAAGTGTGTAGTTTCTAATATTTTACATCTTACAACAAATCAAAATAATTCGAGATGGAAGGCATATATAAAAATAAATAATTGTCCAAACCTATCACGATTTTAAAATTTTCTATCAAAAAACGTTCCAAAATTATTAAAATTTGATAGAGTCGGATAGTTGTCAAACTCGACCCATTGACAACACTAAAAATAACAATAAAAAGAATCGTATCAACCAAATCAAAACCTAAAAATACTTTAGACCTCCATCCACATTCTTATACCTAATCCAAGAAAGAAAAGAACATGTACTAGTAGTTTTACTTTCCCACTAATTAAGTCGGGCCCACATGATTATCATACTCCACCGTAGAAGAAAAACAAAACAAGTACTAGTACATTAAAAATAGAACCCAAAAATTTGTAAATATTTATATAAAAAGAGTCGAGAGAGTACAAGAATCACGAAATTTTGTCCCAACTGGCATACATCTCGAAACAACTTTTTAGGGCATGGGCGGCTATATCTTGATTCTTGATACTCCACTTTTCCAATCATCTTCCTCGTTTAACATGTTATATTTTTTTTGGGCACAAAAATTAAAAAAAATTATATATAAATTATATATTTAGTATAATGAATAGATTGATATAAAATAATTTTTAATTTATAAAATAATATAAAGTATTTTTAAAATAATATAAATTAATTTTAAAATAATATAAATTAATAAAATGATTTTTAATTATTTTCTTAAAATGAAATAAGATATGTTGAAAGTTACGCCGAAAAAAAATGTGAGGCATATCAGAGTAGATGATAGGTTTTCGTCACATATATGGTGTGATATTCTCTCTCTCGCTCTCTCTCTCTCTGTTAATTATTGATTGATTATCTTTTTGTCTTGTCTTCATTTCAATTTCAAGTTGTCATGACATAAAGAATATTAGTTATCCTGATTTTATAATATGAAAATGAAATATATGCCATATGGCAGGCACATCATGCATCAGTCAAGTTTTGTTTTGTGGGGAATCCCATTTTGGAATTAATTCCTTCGTCCATTTTTTAAAGTCTTATTTACTGTAGAAAACTAGTAAAAATAAAGTGAATGAGATAAAAGGATAATACTAATGACATTGAATTACTGTTGTTAATTATTATATTAGAAAAATACTTTTACATGTAAATAAATAAAGATTCATTCACGGCTTGATTTATTTTTCATAATTTATTTTCAGATATTTTTTATCGTAATTAAGTAAATTAATATGCCAACACTGTTTTATAAAATAAATATCCCAGTTTTCATTAAATTGTTGAATGAATTTAATCTCTTAAGTAAATAAATTGTGTTAAATGAATTAAGGAATTAAATTTGTTAAAGGAAGTAAATCTGGACATGAATTCAATTTATTAAGAAATTAGTTTTCTGTTAAGGAATTAAATTTGTTAAAGAATAAAATGTGTTAAGGAATAAATAAAGGGATTAAATCTATTAAAGGATAGTAAATATAATTATAATTCTACTGTAAATTTTATATATATATATATATATATATATATATATATAATGGATTTAGGGTTAATGATTTGAGTAGTGGGTATCTCGTATCCAGAGGTAATTGCCCAAACCCAATTCAATAAAATATTATTGTACTCAAACTAATTCATGCACGTACGGAGTTCTAATTCGAGTCACATGTTAATCATTTATTTATTAAATTTTAACTTTAAAAACTATGTATGATTTTTCTTTATCATGTAAATATGAAGCGTAGTCAAATTATATCCAACAACCTTAATCAATACTTACAGAAATATAGACGTGATAAATCACTTAATTTTTTTGCCAAAAAATAAGAAATATAGACTCAATTATTAAAACGATGAAATATATTAATGAAGTATTCAAATATGCAAATGCATAAGATAAAATAAATTCTATTGTAAATATTTAGGGATTAAATCTGTTAAAGGGTTGGTTTTAAATTGGATTTAATTAAATTGGGTTGGGGTAATTAAATTGGATTTTAATTGGCAATATAATTAAGGGTTTAATTAAGTTGAGTTTAGTATTGAGTAGTGGTAAAGGGTAGTAAATAAAGAAAAGAAGGGAGGGTAAGAGAGTATAAAAAGGAGAGTGAGACTTTAAAAAATGGACACTTGTTTATGAGCAAATGGGACTTTAAAAAAAAATGGACGCAGGGAGTATATTGCTATTAGAACATTTGGAAAGTTTTAAAAAGGGATAATTGCCGTTAAATACCCGAACTTTTGGTCAAATTTGGTCTTACGTGTGATTCTTCTCGATTTGCACTCCGACCACCTATTGAGGGCAAGAATTTGATGACATGGCAAGAATCTGATGACATGTGCGTACGTGTGCTAAAACGTGGCAAAAACGAAAAACGACGTCGTTTAACTACACCCTAAAATGACACCATTTTGTTACCTGATTTAATTAAGCACTAAACAAATAAAAATCTAATCTTCTCTCGATCCCCAAATTATTCCCAAATTCTGCAAATTTTGTGAGATTCGAGAGATAAGATAAACAAAGTCAGTTAATTGAAAGAATCAATCCTTCGTTAACGAGGTAAGATTCGTCCCTTCTCTTATGATTATTATCGATAAAGCTAATTACTTTATGGGATAATTTAATCTCCACTAATCGATTTAATATTCATCGGCAGAGGTAAGAGAGTGACGTTGGTGGTCCGGGTGGTCCCGTTTTTCATTGCTGCCAGAGAAATGGGTAAAAAGTAGGTCCCCTACTTCACATTCTTTAATTTTGTGAGTGGTTTTTGCCTTAGTGGTTTTCTGCACAGTTGCTGTTTTGGTTTAGGGTTTGAGCCCTAACTGGATTAGGGTTTTTTAGGGCTCAAATGTTGATTGCTATCATTTTTTTTGCCAAAATTTTAATTTAATCCATATTTTTGCAGTGATATGTTTACACTTTATTTGAATTTCAGTGGCACTTTCAAAACAGTAGATGGTGTGACAGATTACGTTGGGAGGCAGCTGCTAAATAAATGGAGTTTTGATTGGGATAAATTTGGGTACTTTGATTTAGTAGATGAGTTTGAGCAGTTAGGGTATGTTGAATGGGCTGGGTTTTGGTATAAAATTCCTCAAACTCATGATTTCAGATCTATGAAAGATGATAAAGGTGTAATGAAAATGTTAGACCTGATAGGAGGCAAATGCAAAATATTGAATGTTTATATTGAGGGTGGAAAATTATTTGATGAGGTTGTTGATGAGACAATACTAACAGAGTCTGACAACAATAATGAAGCTAGAGATGTTAATTCTGAGGTAGTTGTTGATGGTGGGAAGGGGAAACAAAAAGCTGTTGAAGAGGATGTTGTTGACAGTGAATTAGAGTCAGACTTTGAGCCATCCTTAGATGAGGGAAGTGACGTTAGTCTAGATGTTCTTGATTACATTACTGATGATGAATATGTATTGGCAAAGAGAAAATCTGAAAAATGAAAAGAAAAGGAGTTTGTTTGACTTAATTGATAACTTTGATGATATTGATCAGATTGATTTGGGTAAGCCACATATATCTGATTATGAAGATTCTGATGGGTCATATCAGTCATCTGAAATTGATGAGGATGATCCTACTATGAGACGTAGGAAGCATAGGATTTATTATGATCCTAAATGTGATCCCAAGGATTTGCAGATAGTGCTTGGAATGCACTTTCATGATGATTATGAGTGTAGAGAGGCTTTGACAAATTGAGCTATAAAAAATGGTAGGTTTATCAGGTTTAGGAAAGTTTCAAAAGGAAAGTGTGAAGCTCATTGCACACCACCTTCTCCTTGGAGAGTTTATGGTAGTAAAGTTGGTGATACTGGAAAATTTATGTTGAAAAGATACTATGGTGACCATGAGTGCCCCAAGGCCATGAGCAACAAGCTGTTAACCTCTAAGTGGATTGCCCTGAGATACTTGAATGTATTTAGAATTAAATGCAACACATGTATGACAAATTTGAGAGATGACATACTTAACATGTATAGGGTTTATGTGCCAAAAGATAGAGTGTACAAGGCAATATACCTTGCACAAGAGGTTGTGAGGGGTACAGTGGAGGCACACTATGGGGGACTGAGGAGGTATGTAGCTGAATTGAGGAGGGTTGATGTAGATGGCAGGTTGAGCTGTTTTTGAGAGAAGATCACGTGTTCAGGGGCTTATACATTTGGTTTAGTGCACTTAAGAAGGGTTTTCTTGCAAGCTGCAGACCATTTCTTGGGCTTGATGGATGTCATTTGAAGAAGACATACATAAGTGGAATTTTACTGTTTGTTGTGGCAAAGGATGGAAACAATCAAATGTTTCCTGTTGCATGGGCAGTGGTGGAAGTTGAAAATGAGGAGTGTTGGAGTTGGTTTCTGAAATTGCTTATTCATGAGCTGGGTATGAAAGATGGAAATGGATGGGTTCTCATGAGTGACCAACAGAAAGTAAGATTCAATCTCTTTTACAATTGTTTCTATTTTAATAAATTTTATTGCTGATTACATGGTTTTTGTGTCAGGGTCTTGCAAATGCTGTGAGCAAATTGGCTCCATATGTGAAGCACAGAAACTGTGTAAGACATATATATGCAGACTTTTCCAAAAATTCAAGGGCCAAACTTTGCAAAACTGTTTTTGGAGGGCAGTGAAGAGCACATATTTGGCAGAGTACAGGTATGCACTTGAAGCATTGAGACTTGAGGATGCAGCTGCATTTCAGGACTTCATTGCTAGAGATACGGGTAAATTCTATAGGGCTTTCATCTCTCCTGTTAATTGTTGTGATATTATTGAGAATAACTTTAGTGAGTGCTTTAATGGTTGGATAACAAATGCAAGAGGGAAACATGTGATACAAATGCTAGAGGATATTAGGGTTTCATTGATGAAAAGACAGATGCAAAGGGAAGCAGAGCTCAGTGCAGTAAAGGATAGAATATGCCCTAGGATAAGGATTAAGCTAGAGGAAAATAAGAGACAAAGCATTCACTGCCATCCAATTCCTTGTTTATATGGAGTTTGAAGTTTATGTGGGAGGAGATCAGTTAGGAGTAGACAAAGATCTGCACATCTGTACTTGTAGGGAGTGGCAACTCTCAGGTATCCAATGTGTTCATGCAATTTGTGCTATGAATTATGTTGAGGAGGATCCTGCATTGTTTGTGGATGATTTTTTCACTGTTAAGAAGACTTTAAAAGCTTATGAGTTTGGATTGGAGCCTATCAATGGTGAGAGAATGTGGCATGTTGTGGAGGGATTCATTGTTAAACCTCTTGTTATTAGAACTCAGCCTGGAAGACCTAAGAAGAAAAGAATCAGGGGTCTGAGGATAGGGCTTCAGGAAAGATGAGCAAGCATGGAGTCTCAATGACATGCAACACATGTCACCAGAAAGGCCACAACAAAATGGGATGCAAAAATAAACCAGTTGAGAAGCCAGCTGCAGACAAGGTATGAGATTTCATGCCTTATTTTTCAGTCTTACCATTTTCTAACTTATTCATGATTTTAATATGTTTAGAAGAAGAGGGGGAGGACTGCAAAACCCCAAGATGCTGTAGATAAGGGGAAACAACCACCAAAGAGAAAATTTGTAGATAGGGGGAAAGGAAAAGTACTTTCAAAAAAGGAGAAAGAAGCAGCAACACAAGTAAGAAGAAATAGAGGAAATGGATTCTACATAAATGAAAATTCTGGGAATATTACCTGCCATGTAAGTGATGAATCAAACCCTTTATTATTTTGCTTTCAATTTTCCACTCATATTTTTGTTTTAAATTTTGTTTCATTTCTTTGTTGTAGCAATCACATTCACATAGAGGAATGGCAAATTTTACCAGATTTAGAACACCAAGAAGCACTGATGTTTCATCATCTTCTGGTGCTGGTACTGGTGCTACAATGATGAGTGCTACTCAAGGGAGATCAAGTGCAAGCCAAGTCACACAACAACCAATTGATTCAGCAGCAAAGTGATTCGTGATTCAATAATTTAGCTTGTTTAGTGGATTTTTGTATCTTAAATGGAAGCTGTTGTACTGAATATTATGTCATCTTTTGGCTTAACTGTTTTTTGGCTTGAAAACAATGAACAATGTGTAGAATCCACCATTTTTGCAAGTCAATGTGTACGATGAAAACTATTTTTGTATGCAATATCAATGCAACTTTGCTTTCAATTGCACTTATCCCTTTAATTAAGTTTTTGCTTCAGAGAGTATGAATCTCATGTGATGTTTTCCATCATGTTTTTTGCATCATTTTTTTCTTGTTTTTTGCATCAATTTTGCCACTGAATGTAATGTATCAACTTTGTTTAGGGTTGAAATCTGTATCAATTTTGCGGCATCATTTTTTGTCTCGTTTTTTGCATCCCTTTAATTGAAGTTTTTGCTTTACTTTGTATACATTTAGTATCAATTATTCTCAATTACTATCAAACCATATTGAGTATCACCAAATCCAGTCTAATGCAAAACCAAATTGCATCACAAAATATGCATTAAAGATGAGAATCTATATTACAAAAGACTCAAATGAGTACATAGATATCTGCATTACAAAATGATGAAGTTGAGTACATGAGAATCTGCATTACATTACAGATTAACTTACACACACACACACACACACACACACACACACACATACACATATATATATATATATTACAAAAAGATCAACTTCAACAGATATGAAATCTCTTCCACCTTCAACCTAGATTACATCATTAACTTGAATGCAAGGATAAAACCTGCAACAACCAAACCAAAGTGCATCACCCTCAATTTCTAATTTTTTTCTTGATGTCCACTTCCAGCTGTTCCCCAATGGATATACGAGCTTTATCCAGTTTCGTCTGCAGTACTTCACACTCACTCGCCTTCAACCTAAATCTATCACTTAGCAAATTCTCCAACAACATTTGGACATCCAGCCGCTCCACAACCCTATCATGAGCAAGCTTCATTCGATAGAAAGTAAGCTTATAGTATGGTGATAGCTCGGGATCGATCCACTTCCAAAACCACAATCATTAAACTGAAAAAAAAAGTTAAATCACAAATTGAATTCATTGACTACGCAATCTCACCGAAATTCGCAAAATTAGTTCTATTACCTCTCTTTGACGGCAATAGTAAAAGCGTTGCGCCGGATTCCTCTCCGTCATTGAGGTCTTCACTGCAGCGGGAACATTGTGGCCACACATTCGCGGAGGCATGCCTTCATTTTTCATGGCTTGTTTACGAATTCAGTGGGATAGGGTTCCCGATTGAGTTTCAGAAAATGAGAAAAAAAACCCTAAGTACTTACATTTTAGGATGGTAGGTGGTAGATTCGAAAAAAACGACATCGTTTTATGTTATCAAAGTGACGCCGTTCTATTTGTCGGAAAAAATTGACATGTTACCATTTCGGATACCAACTAAGAACCGATTTGGGGGTTTTGGCCCGTAAGGTGCAAATCAAGAAGAATCACGAGTTGGAGAATTTTGTTGATAGAATCTTAAGTCCGAGTCCAAGACCAAATTTGACCAAACGTACGGGTATTTAGTGGCAATTATCCCATTTAAAAACTCCATTTTCATATCTTTACAAATAGTAATATAGATATAGATTAAGATGCACGGTTATATGCAAGCCCTTGAGAGAAAAGAAACATTATTAGATGACAATAAATTTTTTAGCTGATTCTTGTTAGGTTCTCTACAGCGGCGCACGCGCGAGCGCACTCACACCCCTAGCGAGAGTGCTCGCACCGCACACGCACCACTGCCGAGCGCCGAGCTCGCGAGTGCATGCTCGCTCTGCTGATCGCCACTTAACGTGCTCACTGGCAGTCTTCTTTACACATGGCGATCGCACAACGATCGCCAGGCGACCGTTGGCCATCGCAACGGTTACATTTTATTTTTATTTTTTTAACTCTACATTTTACCCTATAAATACCCCTTCCACTCCCTCAAACATCATACCTCTCTCATTCTCCCCTCTTTCAAATTTTCTCTTTCGGCGATCTCCGACGATCATCCGACGATGCCTCCTCATCCCTACACCGATGGCGAAACCCTAGAATTGGCACGGGTGTGGTTGTACGTCCACAATGGCACAACTCGCTACAACGCGCCCACAGTACTCGGCGGAGCGCAACTCAACGCAGTTGCGCCACCACTGGTCCCGAGTCAAGACTACTTGCGGGCTCTTCAATGCAATGTACCGTCGAACTCGCGCTCAAGCTGCGGCCGACATCACTGAACAGATGGTGCTAAACTCGATGCTCAATGAATGGGCAGCCATGCACGCCGAGACGTTTAGGCATTTGGTGGTTTGCCACCTCGTGAAGGATGTGCCCGATTTTTTTAGTGAGTAGGTTTTTTTTTTTAATTATTTCAATGTTTTCCGTATTATGGTTTTTTTATTATGTCATTGTATTTTATGGTTTTTTTATAATTAATTATGTTTATGTTAATTTATTTATGTAAGTTATTATAATATATTGTGCAAAAATAAAATAAATCTTGAAATTAAAACAAAAACAAACAAACAATATAGCGAGCTCGCCGTTGCAACCTAAGCGAGCGCGCGAGCTCGCTATGACGTGGCATGTGAGCGAGCGCGATCTTGACGATCGGCGATCGCTGCTGCTCACACCTTAAGATGTACTAAGTCATGATGGTGGGTTTTTTTCTTTTTTTTTTAATTTTTTTTGGCGTTTGGCTAACTATAATTTGTTTCTCTTAAAGACTATTTAAGCCATCGCGAATATATCTAACTTTGCGTGGAAGATAATAGCCAGTTGCTCCACAAGGTCGGTATACTTAATTAAATGATCGACAAATAGATTTAACTATGCTTTCAAACTCAAAATTTACTAGTATAACTTTTAGAGCATCCACAGTGGATGTCGAGCGCTGGGATCGACGCCGGTGTCGAGCGCCGCTCGACCCTGCCTCGCTCGACCTAGGCGGTGTCGACGCCGATGTGGATGCTTCAACCCCGACGAGGTCGAGTGCAAGGTCGAAGGCTGTTTCGATTTATCGACACCGCCTTCGACTTCGACGATGCAGCAACATGGGGACACGTGGCGTGTCCCCATTGGTCTGTTCAATTTTTTTTCCTGATTAAAATAAAAAATAAAAATAAAAAAAATGCAGCAACGGCTATTTCAACGGCTAAAAATGCAGCAGCGGCTAAAAAATCAAAATTTTCACTATATATATATACCCTCATCATGCATTCATTCTCCACACAAATTCCCTTCTTCATCCATTCATTCTCAACCAAAAATTACAATCTACATATCTGTCACAGCCCCAAATCCCGAGGGACGGCCAAACCGGGGTTCGACTAGGGGTTGGACTAAAGAGACGGGGAAGAAAGGGGAATTACTGAATAAATGAATAATTTAACATCTATAACCAAGATAATATACTATGAACTGATTCTTTTTAGACAAAAGAGAGTCAAACTCGAAAGTTCGCTCGACAAAGTTGTAATCAGAGAAGATTAGGTTTAAAGTATGAAAAACTTAAACCGAAAAGATTACACAACAAAAAATGTATTAGTTTGCAGATGAAAAACGTAGAATGATATCACATATCAAATGTGAAATCGAGGCTCAACTAAACTTTACTTCTTTAAGTACGACCTTTACTCAACCTCCTCCGCCTTCGTCACTCAACCTGCACATTTAAAAACAAACATGCAGGGCTAAGTACATAAAGCACTTAGTGGACACATTGCCGAAAATATTTCATACTTAGTATAGATTAATCATGCATCTTTTCATAAATACTCGTAAGACTTATACTGCTGTACACTTAATTCTGGATAACACACTGTAGGTTAACTCAGAATCCGATCGTCTGGATAGCACTCTGTGGGCTAACTCAGAATATGTCCCTCTGGATAGCACTCTGTGGGCTATCTCGGAATCTGATCGTTTAGTTGGAATCTCTGGATAGCACTCTGTGGGCTAACTCAGAATCCAAAACTCTGGATAGCACTCTGTGGGCTAACTCAGAGAGGCACAAAAGAATTCACATATAACAATTCATCATGCACTGATAGTTACTTTAACACATACTTATTAAAGCAACAAGTAAACACTTTCGAGCAACGCTCATTTTATTTTGATAGAAAAGCCCACCTCAATCATTTACAGAACAAACTTTAACCTTCTGTCTTCCGTCCTGTCTTCAACTCCGACTTCCTCCTTTTATCGCAAATAAACAAACTTTAAAACTTTATCGTAATGATAAGAGAAACAGGAAATCGAATCGGTTTTAGTCTTTTAGACCTTTGCACTTTACTACTTTCTTTTGATTAACGAATAAACGAGACTTGATCAATTCTCGTCTACAAACTGACTCGGCTCATTACTCGGCACTTAGGTCAGTAGATAATGGATGTCGATAACTTATAACGACTTAAAAGTTCACAAGGAACGAAGTTGAAAAGGATTCAACTTAAGAAGTTAAGTTTTGGAAACTTTCTGCACAATACAGTAGTTCTGGAGTTCGCACAGAACAGGTCCCTTCGAAACTGGGGATGTTCTCTATACCAAAAGAAAGCCACGGATGTCTAGTTTACTCTCCAATTTACGGATCTTGATTTCGTTAAGCGAGCTAAACGTTATGACAGTTTCCGTGAAATGTCGCAAAACAGTCCGCGCGAAATTCTAATGCTCGACAAAACTCGACGCACGATTCCATAGGTTCGATCAATACTATTCCACTTTTATTTTCACGAAATTTCCATCTCAATGCAGTCTACATGCATGTCCCTTTATCGGGTACACAATCATGTCTTTTGATTAAACAAACGACGAGCATTTCCTCGTCATTTTCAACTAACCAATTACTAAACCAAATCAAATTTCAATTTCTATTTCATTCAACAACTTCTCGTTTATAAACTATAACTCATATTATCTCGTATCTCGGATGAAAATATCGTCAACTATAATATCGTTCGTCAAACGACAACAATCATTAATAACAAAATGGTTTTCCTTATTCGACTTTTCTATCGACGTTTAATCTCATTTCTTCGTCTCTTATCAAAATTCGAACCTTCTTAGAATTCGTTCAAATTTCCGGTTACGACCATCAACTAGCAAGATTATCATAGGTTCGAATCACAAGCCTAAATCATTATCTAATCTCGACTTATCGACGATTCTTCGTCTCTTAGCGAAAATCCGACGTTATCCGATTTCGCTCAAATTTTACAACCACGATCATCATCTATCTAGCATCACTAATATGTAAACCATATACTCATATCTTTAACGAGCATCAACTTATTGACAAGTTTCCGTCTCTTACGTTTTTCGTTTTATTTTTAGAAAAATCTCTATAAATTATATATTCATCCTCAATCATCCTACATGTCATTTCCATTAACCAATCATGCATATCATATCATCTTCTTCATCAAATCACCCATTCTTCATCTCTTACATTTCTACTTTTATTTTTAGAAAATTCTAAATTAATTCATGTAGTCATCTAACATCACATAGAACACTAATCCATCAAACAATCGTCAAGAAAATCGAACTAACAAAAACCTCTAAATCCTCTTTAAATTTCGGTAAATACAAATTAATTAGGAGGGTGATTTTCATGAAATTTCAACCATAGAAATCTAATTCTAAGCATACTATAACATGCTTTAACCATAGATTCATCCTCCTACATCCCTTGAAAATTTCGAAATTAATTAAACTTGAAGGATTGAAATTTTGTTCGGTTCAATCTCGAGAGGAAGCTCTTACCTTGTCGATTATGGAATCGGAACTATGATCGATCGGAAGACGAACTAGTTGTGGAGCTTGAGAGCTTGAAGAATGACTTTCAATGGAAGAAAGTGAGAGAGAAAAATGAGAAGGGGGGGAGGGGGGGCGGTTTTAAGGAGAAAGAAATGGAGAAGATGATGACTAATTGCTTAGATATTATCTAATAAAGTAGGATGACTCACAAGGTGTGAGTCATGGGGGGGGTAAGGTGGCGGTTTAGGATAAGATTTTAGTCGAAAATATCTCGTTTTCAGGTCTAATACGACGTATTAAAAATCGAGAAATAAATTCTTAGTCGGTCATGTTTTCGTCGAAATTTAATTTGACCATTAGAATAGAAATAAATCATATACTCAGAAAGCATATTTCATTTTTCAAAATCCGATAAAAAGTCGGGACATCACAGTCCAAATTTTGTCCGGAAAAAATAATAAAAACGGATTTTTACTAACTTACTCGTCTCGCAAAAAGAGTGAATGTAAAATCAGATGGTTTCTCGATTTGAGTTTTCGGGCGAAAATTTTATCGGACGCAAAAACCCTAATACAGTTGTCGTTCAACCGACTTCTGAAATTTATTTTCAGAAACGGACTTCACCGTTAGTCTTAGAATTGAAAATCTTTAACTTAGGCATGCAAAACCTTAATTAATTAGAAAATTTTTATTTCTCGTCGGAAGAAAATATCTGGGGTATTACAATATCATATTTCGTGCAAAAAAAAAAATGGCTGACAAGCAGTTCAATTCGTGGTACCAGCAGTATTGCGCTGGAAACCCACCGAACCAACTTCCAATCCGGCGAATCCAAACTCCCAATTCCCCCCTTCTCCCGGTGTCGGCCAATACTCGGCCCCTGCAGGGTTTGCACCTTTTGCGCAGTCGTCGGGTTTCTCCCAGTTCCCCCCGTCGACGGTGTTCTCCCAATTCCTCCAATCTCCGGGGTACTCGTCATTCCCCCCGTCAACTGGGTTCTCGTAATCTCCGGGGTACTCCTAATTTCCCCCGTCGACTGGGTTCTCGCAGTCTCCGGGGTACTCCCAATTCTCAGCGTCTTACGGCTACTCGCAGTCGTCGGGGTACTCTCAATTCCCCCCGACATCTCGGTTCTGTCAGTTCTCCACGCTGCTGTCGGAGACTACTCGATTCAGACATTTCAACCTCAACGACAACAACAACGATGTTGAGGTGGAAGAAGAGGAAGAGGCGTATGAAGAGTCCCAACAAGAGGGATCAGAGGAACGCGAGCCAACATCACCTCCCCGCCGCAAGGGGAAAGCTTCCGCAAGCTCAAGTACGGCCACTTCTCCGGCCAAGGGGAAGGGAAGGATACACCGTAGCGGCAAACAGCCCAAAGACTCAAGCACTTCATTGAAGCTACTGCGAGGTCCTAACTACACACCCACTGATATTGAATTCCTCGCACGGTGCTACATTTATTTCGGGCTGGACGCGGTGACCAGCAACTACCAAACCTCGGCCAAGTTCTGGGAGAAAATATGCAACCGCTTCAACCAGTTCATAGCTCCCGCCGCACCAAGAGAAAAGGATGCGATGAAGAGCGCATGGGGCCGCGCCAAGAAACAGATCCAGAACTTCGCCACCATCTACATCCAAGAAGAAGACCAGCGGAAGCGGGTAGAATGACCTCAATCTGTACACAAAGGCCCAAGAGGTGTACACCACCTGGTACAGGAAAGAGTTCCCGTAGAGGACTGCGTGGGAGCTCTTGAAGCATATCCCGAGTTTTGCCAACCCAAAGGCGCCAACAACTCCAAAGCAAACGCGGATAAATGAAGCCGATGAGTATATTTCGTCTGCTAGCGGCACTGCATCCACCACATCCGCGAGCGATGCAAATACGATGCAGGTTCGTCCCGAAAGAGTGAAAGCTGTGAAGAAGGGGAGGAAGGGCAAAGCGGCGGCAAGAGAGTTGACATCCGTAGCAGAGAACTTCGCAGCAGAGACCTAGTCAGTGAGGGAGAGGTGGATGTACGGTGTCTATATTACAGATACGTCGAAATTTACTCCAGAACAAAAGGAGGCGCACGAAAAAGTCGTCCGCAAACTTGCCAAGGAATTTCAGTGGGAGTAGTTGCCCTAATTTTTTTTAATTATTGTATGTTTTAGTTTTTTTAAATTCAATAAAATTATCGTTTAATAATTTTTGAACTTAATTAAGTATTTTTTTATAATATTTATTACAAATAAAAAAATAATAATAACAAAATAAAATTTATTCAATCATTGCCAATGATTATAGATCTAGGTCTTACTCAACCCCACCAATGTGGAAAAATCAACCTAGATCTTACTCAACGCCACGAATCATTGAAATCACACTTCCTGACGATCAACCTAGGTCTTACTCAACCCTTGCTGTGGATACTCTTAGGGATGAAGCACAGTTTCAATTTTGATATATCAGGTGTACTTAGTAAATGTGTTCAAATCTAGAACGGATCAGAAGAATTTAATACTAGTTGACAATCATAAATCACTTGTCACTAAACTCACTTTCAAATGCACGAGACTACTGTATAAAGGATGGGAGATTTACCCAGTGCGTACCGAAGGTAGCGATTGCGAGTTCTCACGACATAAAAAAAAAAGAAAATAACAATAAAAAAAAACAATTTATATAAATTGTTATCTGTCAATGTTACTATCAGATTTTAATATAGTCGATCCAACTTAAATTTAGAAACGAAATTTATTTAATGGGTGTTGATATTTAAAGTCACTTAAAAATTTAGAAACGAAATTTATCAGTTTTGAAAGTTGGGACAAATTTTGAATGTAAAAAATGAAATTAACCCTAGTATTTATGACAATAATAAAAATATGTGTATATTTTAAGAGGATGGTAGTTATTGTTATTAGTTGTGTGGTACAAGAGATTAAATAGAGTAAAAAGAAATATAACTTTAATACACTGTTGTGACATTTATTTTTATGGAGTATTTTTTTTTCTTTTGCCATTTATTCATGTTAGCAACCAGATTTAAATAGTAATACTCTTTGTCTCGTTCATCTTGTAACACATTATTTTTGGGATGTCTCATTCATCTTGTAACATTTCTTTTTATGGAAATAATTAGAAAATCGCTTTAAAACATCCACTACGGTGGTTTAGTAAGACCTAAGTTAAAGCACCGGAAAACGTGATTTTAATGATTAATTGTGTTGAGTAAGACCTAGGTTGATTTTTCCACTATGGTGGTGTTGAGTAAGACCTAGGTTGAAGCATCGGGAAGCATGATTTTAATGATTGAATAGATTTTATTTTATTGTTTTTTTTTATTTATAATAATTATTATAAAAAAAATTACTTAATTAAATTCAAAAATTAATAAATGACAATTTTATTGAATTTAAAAAAATACAATAATTAAGAAATAAAAAAAAAACAACTACTTGTGGAGTGGACCGAAACGTGCCCAAATCTCTTCAATCATATCCTCCATAAGGCGGTCGTGGGCACGTGCATCCTGAATCCGAGCTTGTCTCTCAATATATTGCTGGAGTGGCACTGGCATACCTTGATGGACTGGTGCCCTGTTCATGTTTCTTTAGCCCCTTGCGCTCGATTCAGCATTGAATAAAGTTATTCTAGGTCCTTCATCTTCAATAATCATGTTATGCAGAATGATGCAGGCATACATGATTCAGTTTCGAGCAGGGCCCTTTATGATTGTCCAACGAGCTTGGAGAATACCGAAAGCCCTTTCAACGTCTTTACGCGCAGCTTCTTGCATCCGAGCTAGTCGGGCGCTCTTCGGATCTGTTGGCCCATTAAGCGTCTTCACAAAAGAGGCCCACTTTGGATAGATGCCGTCGGCTAGATAATATTCCATGTGGTGCGGGCGGCCATTTGCAGTGAAAGCAGTTGACGGCGCTCTATCATTGAGGACATCGCTGAAGAGGGGGGATTGATTGAGCACATTGATGTCGTTCAGAGAGCCGGCGACACCGAAAAAAGCATGCCAAATCCACAAATCTTGGGAGGCGACAACTTCAAGGATGAGGGTTGGATAACCCTTTCGTCCAGTGTACATTCCTCTCCAAGCCGATGGACAATTCTTCCATTGCCAGTGTATAGAGTCGATGTTTCCAAGCATCCTGGGAAAGTCGTGCGTCCTCTCGTGCAATGCAGTGATCCTGGAGATGTCAACCTCGTTTGGCCACCTCAAATAGTGGTCGCAGCGAAGAAACTTGTAGATTCGTTCAAGGGCACGAATCCACTCCTCTGTCTCTGCAGGGCTTCCTCTGCCATCAAAGGTTGGCGGGTTTTGACGAAGAAAAAGTTCTTCTATCCTCAGGGTTGGCTCTCATTGCTCTTCTTGATCGTTTCTCCTTCTTCTAGGAGGCATTCTAATTAACAAACGAAACTTAGAAACTAACAACTTTCAACAAATACGGGCCTTAGCTCGAGGAGTAAAATCCTTATTGCTCAATTATAAGAATCAAGCAAAACAATTCATAAGCAAACATTCCGAAATTAAACAACTATCACTTAAGCAAATGCATCGAGAAATCACAAACATTTTCATGAAATCAACTCAACAATCAGGCATTTGCAAAGTTCATTCGGAAATACATCTCATAACATTCAAGCACTTACCCCATGCTCATGAATTACTCATATATATACTTCAATCAATTAACACATTTCATATTTACTTAAGAGATTTGGGTTTGTCTCAAACTGTAAGACCAACTGCCTGCTATTTTAAACATAAAAAATTCTTTTCTTTTTCCTCTTTTGAATCTGTTCCAAACTGGAGGCCTAACCGCCTACGATTTAAAACAGAAACCTTTAACCACATACGCGACTCTTCACATTTATTTGAATTAAGAAAACTTTTATCAAATTATGCATCAAGCATTATCTTTCTTCTTTCTCTTACTTAAGCACAAAAGAACTTATCTCTTAATAGCAATGACCGCTTTGGTCATCCTTTCATTTTATCAGAAAATTGCCTCATTAGAGGACTTATACAAAAAGGGATATACATATTCACAAATGAAAATTTTCCTAACACCATTAAGGTGCTCTAACCATCTCAAAACACCCAAGATACGGCCTAACTACTCCATATCCGGCTCTACTAGATCACATACAACATATATAGGCATCATACACGTTAGTCACAGAGTTTTTAACAGATAAACACACAACAACAACAACATAACATCAACTCATACTTCTTACTAAATAGTCCTAAACTAAGGATCATTTCCACGGAAACATCCTCAAGGCTCATCCTCGCTCGGATCTTTCTCTTCCTCATTTTCCATTGGATCCTCTTCGGGATCCTCTTCTTTCTCCATTGGATCCTCTTCTTCCTCCATTGGATCTTCCGAATCCTCCTCTACTTCTCCTTCCTCGGCTGGTTCCTCGAAGTAGACCTCAGAAGGAGTCTCCTTTCTCACGGCGTAGCATCAGATGTAGGCTGCCAAGTCGATCTCGTCATCCAAAGTCAGCTCGTACTCATCGTGAGGCACTAGGAGCGGCGCTCCTATGGAAGTGCTGTCAAAGCTCAGCTTGTCGCTCGAAATGCGCTGAGGTGACCCTCGCCAACTGTCTGCTCGCGAAGCGGGTCATCGTCGGAGTCGTCGTTGCTGTCGTCGTGTCGGGGGTGGGAGGATCTCGACTCGAACTCGCTTGAGGGCACGAGGCAGTGTCGACGAAAGAACTCCTCATCATCAGTCGGCTGGGGAAAAAAGAGTGATAAACGGCTTGTACGGAACTACCTCGAGTGACGGTGCCAAAAACGGGTGAATTGCCGAAGCGGGGGCTTCTGGCTGAGAAATGGGCACGTCAGAGTCAACGGTAGGGGTAGCTCCCGGAGGCTAAGACCAAGTAGCATGCACTGGCCCGCGACGTGCTGGCCGTCGGGGCCTAACACTCAACCCGGGGCGTGGAGGAGGGGGGATTAGGGATGGGACCGGGTCATCTTGGGGCATCAGCCCCAATCTAAGCCCAGATGGCTCGAACCTTTGAGGGTAGTACGGTCCGGGTGGCGGCGCACCCTCGCGCATGAATTGACTGGAGATAGTGGCAATGAAACCATTGCAGTCGCCGTACATGTACACCCCTAGGTACTGTCGCCCAACATGAATAGCAACGAGTGAATGTGCCCACTCACGCCACGCTGCTGGCAGTAGGTGGATCAAATGGATGATCCCGTCGACTCCGCTGATGTCAAGGTACTTCACTGCTTCCCAAACTTTGTGATACCGAGCTAAGAACTCGGCCAACGTCTCATCCTATCTCATTCTCATGTAGTCGTATTCTTGAAGCATCATCACGTCCCTATTATCACTCATCCTACAAACAGTTAAAGATGTCAAGCACATCAAGGAAAATAAGGGGGCTCCCAGAAATTCTCGACAACCACATACTCATTTTTGCTTTCCAAGGGTGGTACTATGCTCATGTTACTCGGGAGTTTCAAGCGACGAAACCGCTTGCACAAGAGTTCCATCCTTTCATTCACAAGTGCCCATCACGAAACATTCTCATTAGGAACTCCAAAATTATGAACAAGGGAACAATTCATGCATTCATATAATTGCTAACAATAAGATATGATCAACATTCTCAAGACATGCTTATACTTTACTCATACATTTCTCAAAACATGGTCAAAACATTTAACTTTAAACCTTAAAAGATTTTCAAACACTTCCAGCCTCGGCTGGCTTTGCATTCCTTGCTAAAATGAAACTCAAATAAAATTTTGCCAAATCCTCATGCAAAACTTTAAATTCTAAATAACTTTTAAAACTTGCATACCTGGAAAGTCGGAGGAGATGAGGTGCTTGGCTTGTTGAGAGGAATCAATTTAGTCTAGGAATTTCAAACTAGACTAGACTCTTAAAGAAATTTAAGCTCAGAGCAGACGAGCTGCTCTGATACCACTCTGTCACAGCCTGACCCTTCTAGAGTGAAGATGACTAGGTCGGGGGAGGGCCGTGACTAATGAATCACACAAATAATGAAGAACAAAACAAGATACATGCTCAGAGAAGGATATAAGTTGCTACTGACATAAATTGGAATACTTTAATATGTGTTGGTACTTACATTCTTTAGTAATAGAGATATAAATGTTACTAACATGCTATGAAAACAGTTGATATGAGATAAGGCTCATATACTTAATAACAGAAGTCAAAGATGTTACTAGCATGCTTGCCAACAAGAGATATATGATGTAACTAACAAGGTAGAAATAAGGATTACCAACGTTACCAACATGCTTTAACAGAATACTATCATAACATCAACGAGAATAATTCATCCAAAAGATAACATGAGTGTCTCGAGTTCAAGGCTCAAAGTATTGAAGACGAAAGTATAGCAATTAGAATAAGAGCATCAAAGTGTTGCAGCAGAAACATAGCCCGAATTACATGTATGAAGACATATAATCCTAGCTTAAACATCTCTAGAGAGTTTTTAACCAACAAAAGCCGCCAAGCACACTTCATCGCCTTCCGAGCTAACCTGCACATTTTAAAAACAACATGCAGGGTTGAGTACTTCGTACCTAGTGAACACATGCCAAAATACAACTTGAAAACCCGCTTGATAAAGCTATAGATTAAACTTGCCTTTTTAAGCATAACACAAGTAGTGATCTTAAAATAACAAGTGCATGCTTGAAAATGACTTTCTCTTTTTGCAAGCGACTGCGCAGTCAATATCATATAAGTATGAAACCACATCTACAATAATAATACTGAGTGTTGAGAAGTAGGCCTCCTTCTCGACAACCGTGACCGGCCCACCTAAAGAAGGCTCACGATCACTAATACGTGTACACATAATCCTACCTCGCGTAGGACCGAATTCGTCTTTTCTCAAGTAGATGGTATCATACAAAACTCAAAATATGGCAAGTTAATCATTTAAAAATCATATGTAGTAATATCATAGTATCATCACATTCTCATTTCATAAGTTAGAAAGCCCACCTTGCTCGCTTTCCTTCTTCACTTACTTTCTTCTCCTCTATCGCTTCCTTACTTCAAGCTTCCACTCGACCCTTCAAGGAATTAGAGCGGCGATAAGGACGAGAGAACAACTATAATGACAAGAGGTTCATCCTCGAAGCCTCTTACTTCTATTCTATTTGGCTCTTAGGGTTTTCTTGGTTTCTAACACCCAAACCCAAAATTCGAACTCTTACCCAACTTAGCTCCAACAATTACCAAACAAGCAAATCAAAGCACTTATCCCAACATCAACCTCAATTTCAAACAATATCGACCTTTCACACAATCAAATCTTCAAGCACAATTATAAGTCGAATACTTTATGAAGACTTGGGAACTTGGTGTCTAAAATCATTTCAATCAACAACAAATTTCTAAAATACTTTAGAGATCACGCACTTAGTACTTTTCTCAAGCAAAACAGAAATTCTGTGCACGGGCACTGAACACAAATGCAATTCTGGAACTGCTTAGAAAGAATTTGAAAGCTTACTTCATTTCATTAGAAAGCTATGGATGTCTGCTTTTCAACCCAATTTGTGGATCTCAAAAATATTAAACGAGCAAAGAGTTATAACTGATTTGGTGAAGGGTGGCAGATCTGCAGATTTTTTGCGAAAATAGAAATACTAGAACTTGGCTTCCAAAATTTTGAAATTAGGCACAAGTACAAGAGGGATTGTTCAAACTCATTTATTCCAAGTATAAACATGCTTATAATCATCATATGAACACATTTTTCGCATCAATTTAATCATGCAAAACAAGAATAAAAACCCCCTAAATAAGCCCTAATTTTCGGCCAAGGGAAGAATTAGAGTTAGGGTTCTTTTCTTTCGATTTTCATACAAGAAATGGGGTCTAAAACATAGATCTATCATGATATATATGAAGAATAAAACATTTTACCTTTGTCTTAACATGGAGCACGAAATGAAGGAGGGAGGAAAGAGAGTTTTTCATGCTCAAACTTAATTCGATTTTTCATACAAGGAATGAGGTCTAGAACGTAGATCTAGCATGATATATCAAGATCAAACATTTCTCCTTTGTCTTAGCATGGAGCACGGAATGAAAGAGGGAGGAAGAAGAGTTTTTCATGCTCAAACTTAAGATTAAAACAAAGGAGGTGATAGATCTAACCTTGGATGAGGTTTTGCTCGAAAATGACCTCGATTTCTTGCTCGATTTGAAGCTTGATTGAAGAACAACAATGGTGTGTGTGTGCTAGTGTGTGTTCGGTCAAGAGAGGGAGAGAAGAGAGGGAGGTGGCTGCTAGGGTGAGGGAGAGAGATGAGAGCTTATATATTAGGGTTTGGATGAGGTGTGAGGCCAATAGTGAAGGGCTAGTCATTCGATGAATAGTAACTGACTTTATACTTTATCCCATTAACCCTCATTAGCTTAATTAACCAAATAGCCACATAATCTCATCCTCAAATGCTCCCAAAACATATTTCAATGGTTTCAAAATAATTCTCACACCTCAAAAACATTTTTCCGACGAAAAATCGGACAATCGGGTGAATAGTGAAATTTACGACGTAATTTACTATTCAACAAAATCAAGCTTTTGCAAACTAAACACACAACTTTCACACATCTCAAAACACATATTCTCATGCTCATAAACCTCAACATCAACTCGTTTTGGGTTAACCGAGACGAGAAAATCATATAAAAACTCAAAAACGGCATTTTTGGGCTACCGGGAGAATTTCTTCTCTCGTATCTTTTCTACTCAAACTTAACACATAAGAAGACAACTCTTAAACACTTATACACATTATGGAAAATAAATTTAAGCCAATTAAAGAGACGGGGTATTACACCATATAGGGTGGTCGACGAAATAATCTTGTCGGAGGCGTTGTTCGGCCTTCTCACAATTACGGTGCATGTACGTCCTCGTATTCGGTTCATCGTCCGACAAATCAGACCCGGCTGCTATTTGGTAAAGCTCCATAGCTCACTGAGCCAACTGCATACGTCGGCGGCGGTGCTCCTCCGTCTCTTCATCATTGTAACTCGCACCCGACCAACTCATTATTTTTTTTTTCGAAAAAAAGAGTGAATTTGTATGATGAATGAATTGGATGAATTGATGTGGTGGAGTGGTATGAATGAAGAGGAATATATAGTGAAAAATGAGGGATAACCGTTGTATAGCCGTTGCTGGTGAATTGTAAATAGACGTTGTGCATTTTTTATTTTATTTTTATCAGAAAATATAAAAAAAAATTACATCGGACCAATGGAGACACGCTTGCTACCTCGTCGTGTCGAAGACTGCGTCGATAAATCGACCCAGCCTTCGACACACCCTTCGACCTAGGCTGGGTCGAACCACCCACTATGGCATCGACACAGGGTGGGTCGAGCGAGGGTGCGTCGAGCGGCGCTCGACACAGGCTTCGACGCCTCCGCTCGCCCACCGCAGTGGATGCTCTTATTCACTCTAAAACCACTTTATATCACATCAACAATACTTTATTCACTTTAAAATCTCTTTATATCACATCAACAACATTTTACTTACTTTAAAAACACTTTATATTACTTTGTTACTACACTAATCACCACATTTACTCTTAATACTCTTTTTCTTATTATCCGTGCCAAAAAGAAATGTTACATTATGAATAGGACGAAGGGAGTCGTAACTCACTTTCCTATTTACTCCCCCCGTCCCAACTGTAAGGTCTCACTTTCCTTTTAGGGGTGTCCCAATAGCAAGGTCTCATTCCAAAAATAGAAACAATTAACTCTTCAAAAGCTATAGGACCCACCATTTTTCATCCATTTACTCTTATTTCTTAATACCCGTGCCCAAAAAAGTGGAACTATACTATTGAAATGGAGGCAGTAAATGGGTGTTGCAAAGTTGTCCTCATTTAACACTTTATTTTTCTTTTCTAGGAATAATATATATTCTCATGCAACCTAAACTTGGATACTATATCTATATATATGCCAAATATAGCATCATGAGGTCTTCACTCATAATTTCACTTCTCGTAATTTCAAATTAATAAAGTACAATTGATCAAAGTAAATATCAATATGGTCCAACTATAATGAATTGATAAGAGGATAATGTTATATATCTCTTTCTGCTAAAACAAATGTTATATATATCTCTTTCAGACAATGTACAAAATAAATATGTTCAACAAGTGGTCGCATTATCTGATTCTTTTGATATCACAAACTCTTTCAAAATTATTTGGACCCTCCAAAGTCCAACCATTCTTATGATATATACTATCTACTTTTTTTCCCCTTTTAGATAAAAATGTATATCGAATTTGCTTGATGCTTCAACAAAGTTGATACCCGTCTCTATCAATCCAACTCATGTTTGAATTTTATTTATAATTTAGTTTTTTCAATCAATCACAAACCTGGGGAGGTAAGTCGGTAGGTTGCAGCTTTAGGTATATAGTCTTTTGATATAGGAATAGACGATCAAATTTTCACCACCTATCTTTAGGTATTATTAATATTCACGACACTTTTCAAACTCTTTTAAATATTTCTATTTCTGGATAAAATACGTCCTCCGTCCGTGATTGAAATTCTGCGAATAATACACTTTTTTCTGTATATCCTAAATCCTATTTCTATATACCCTATATATAATTATCGAATACGATCTGTTTTTCATTTTAAAACGTTCCAATATACTTGATCAGTTTACTTTAAAGGAAACAATTATTATATATATGGCCCTCATCTTATCTAAACCCCACTAACCTACTCTCACTACACACTCAACTATCCATCTATAACTTTATTAGCATTATAAAATATTGTATTCACACTACACTAAACACTTTCTTTAAGCTATCTGTAACCCTTGGAGAATACTAGTCTGTTTCCTTTAAAGGAAACAATTGTTTATATATATGGCCCACATCCCATCTAAATCCCACTAACCTACTCTCACTACACACTCAACCATCAATCTATAAATTTATTAGCATTATAAAATATTGTATTCACACTACACTAAACACTTTCTTTAGGCTATCTGCAATCCTTGTAGACCACTAGTGGTCTTCAAGGGGACTCCAACACCCACTTTTTCACTAGAGACAGCTTAGAGACACCTACCCCTGCAACCCAACGATCTCCAAGCTGTCGTTATCTTTAATATTAAACAATTCCTCATTTCCATTAAATTAATTCATATTGGAAAAAAAATTAAAAGACACTAATTAATAATAATTCGAATTTTTCATTAATATTTGAAAATTGGAAAAATTACATGCCTTCACAATAAAAAAACACTAATTAATAATTAAAAATTACAGAAAACTAAAAATTACGAAAAAATTTACGCCCATCCCCGACGTTCCTTCACCTCCTCCACCATCTTCATGTGAACGTGGAGTTGCTCCGGCGTCATGAATCTCGTATCCCTGGAGACGACTTCCAAGTCGGTGGCATATTGTCGCGCCCGTGCAGCTTCGAGCTTGGTCCGAGCAGATTCGAGCTACGCTTGAGTTGATTCGCGCATTGCCATCGCGACGTCATGTTTGGCCTAAGCGAACTGGCCCAGTCGGGAGGTGTATCGATCCAAAAGGGGGTCGAGCTGGGACAACTCACATGCCGGCTTCTTTCCTTTTGCCCTTGTTGCCGCCCTTGCCGCATCTCGACCCTCCGGTCAGGGAGGCGCGCTTTCTCCTTCTGTGGACTGGGCTTCCTCCGTTGACGGCTGGGACGCAGAAGATGTGTAGTTAACTTCCGCCGTAGTCTTCGTCCTCTTCATGGAGGGTACGTCTGGAAAAGCTGCAGAAGGAACTTGGGATAGTCTTTCAGAATCTCTCAAGCTGTGAAATAGCGGAAAGACGGGTTGCCCGTTGATGTCTTGTAGATTTGTTGGGCATCACTAAGCACCATCTAGTCATCGGCGCCGCTTTGCGGTAAGCCACAATCCAAGCCTTAATCGCCGTCTGGATGCGGCCGAAGTAGCTCTTGACCTGCTTCTTGTTGAGGTGCAAGCCGAACCTCGCATTGAAACGATCTTGGACCGTTCCTCAGTATCTTTCGCCGATTGGTCGCATCCGGCGATGGAGTTGCAGGTCTCATCCACCCAAATCTGTGCCAAGTAGGTGGCTTGTTCGTCAGTGTAGTTGTGATGCTTGCAGCCCTTGAGGACTTCGTCATCATCTTCATCGGCAGCAGCGGCGAAGGTGGCAAGGGCTTTGCTCTTGCCATTGCCTTTGTCCTTTTTTCCTTTGGCAGCGGGCTGTGACGGCTGCAACACCATAATTAGGTGATCATCGGTGTTTGTAGCTGGGCTGACGGTGTCTGGGGAGAAGGACGGGTAGGACTCGACGGAGGCCGAAGTGTTGAGGTTGATTGAATCAAGCCCCGCCCCGTGTAACAAAATATGTCGTCGGACATGTCGGGAAACCACGCCGACGAGAAGGGGTTGTTGGAATTGTTGGGATCCATATTTTTTTTTAGATGAAAGAGTTGCAGAAGTTGGAGAAATGAAAGAGATGAAAAATATGAAAGAGATGAAGGAATGAGGTATGAAAAATGGGGGAGAAAAACTTGTATTTATAGGCAAAATTATGGAATAAAGAAAATAAAAAATAAAAAAATTAGACATAACCGTTGTTTTCCAACAGTTAAAGCGCGTGCATTGCACGCACCATTCAATTTTTTTATTTTTATTATGTTCAGCCTCGCCATGCGCGCCACGCGCTGCTCGAGCCGGTCTCGAGCCGTGCGGCCCTGCAACGCTGCGGTCTCGAGACCCCTTGGAGACCGGCCAATGGAGACCCGTTGCGGGTAGCCTTATATCCAATACCCTTTTTCTTAGTCTTCGTGCCCATATGAACTAGACCGTATTCAATAGGGCGGAGGGAGTAAGAGAGTATAATAAATAGGTAAGACCGAATAAAAAACAATATAAACGGAACGGATAAAGTATATATATAAAAATTTAATAGTAATATATATTCTCATACTAGAAATTTTAGGGTTTATTATTTTTTATCCACGAGGTGAAAAATTGTTTCATGTGTATTTTGAAAGCTAAGCAGGTAAAATTTTCAACCTCTTTCTCCATTTCAGTCGCAATGCAACCTTCTTCGCCTCCAGTTCGCAAATTGCTTCAAATTTCAATACCACGTGGTAAAATACACATATTTATTGTCAAAATAACTTTAAATACCATAGGACAATCTCACTCTTAGTTTTTTTGTTACCTTTTTCCTTCCAAATTCGATTACTTCTTATTAAGATTTATTTTTGTCGAATAATTAGCATATATTACCCAACGAATTTGGAATGAATATGTGTAGTAAAATATTTTTCATCAAGTTTGGAATAAATATGAATAGAAATTTTTTAATGAATTAGCAGTACTCAACCCATTGACATCGCAATTTTTGTGTATTTTTCTTCGCTTAATAACATCAAACTTACTTAGCATTAAATATGTACTCCATACACATGCATTTTGGAATATATTGGTCTTTACTTTTTAGATGCAATGACCAAATTTCAAAGTACAATTGAAAAAATTATACGTCTTTTTTTTCTTTTGAAATATTGAAATTAAAATATTCTAAATGATCATTTAGAAACTACAAATTTAGATAAACATTGTTATTTCTCATTGTTAACTCTTTAAATTTCCACATAATCACTAAATTTCAATACTTATATTTCATTCGATCAGATATTTTTGTTTCATTTCTTTTGGGCACAAATATTAAAGAGAAAAAAAATAAGGATAACAATGTGTTAATTGAGTTTTCAATTGAATATGACCCACTG
Organism: Schizonepeta tenuifolia; assembly: GCA_029490685.1. NCBI lineage: Eukaryota > Viridiplantae > Streptophyta > Magnoliopsida > Lamiales > Lamiaceae > Schizonepeta > Schizonepeta tenuifolia. Next base: position 20,219,189 of record CM055955.1, on the reverse strand, counting down.
TTGTACGGAAAGTTTCAAGCACACATTAGCTGTTCTGGACTAACGTACGCATCTCTTCGGAAACGGCTCGAGGTCGATCTAGGAAGGTGGTAGAAGTGGTGCAGGCGATGGAGAGTAGCTCAGAGTTGAAGGGAACTACCAAAACCAACTCGAACCAAGGATCTTCTTCAAATACTAGAGCTAGCAAAGAGAATATTAATTGAACAGTAGAAATGGAGATCGAGGAATTCCTAGAAATTGAGGAACTTATGTATGATAAATCGGAGCTAGAAAGGGATCAGAGGAGAGACAAAATGCTTAGATCTAAAAAATTTCGACCATTTGGAAAAGGTATGTCCCTTGATTTCATAGCTCTTACGCTTGAGAATGGGGTTCATGTTGCTTGCCTGGAGGTTGAGGTATTAAGAACTGAAGCTCTTCAATGGAAAAATTCTATTATTCTTTATGTAATTGGTGATACTCCAACAATTTCTTACCTCAAAACCTACTTTGAAAAGCAATGTGGCATTCATGATACTGTGATATTTTACCATGTGGGGAGTTATTTCATAGTTAGATTTAAAATTGAGATAGAGAAAGATGAGGTATTGTATACCGAACCTCACATTACAGCTAACCGTCCGTTTATTGTAAAAGCTTGGGAATCTGGTTTTTGTTTTGAAAATGAAGTTCTCAGTAGTTCCTTTATGGATCCAACTCCCCAATCTTCCTTTTAGCTGCTTGATCATATGAAATTATTTTTCTAATCACAATATCTATATTTTAACTTTTAATTAAGAGACGGATTAAGTATTACTCTTTCGGTTCATGATAAGTATTGTTCAAATTACACGAATTTTAAGAATGTAGAGTGTGTGAGAGTAAGTTAGATAAATTGTATTGCTAGTAAAGAATGAGATTCACATTTTTGTAGTCTTAAAAGAGATTTTTTTTGTTTTTTTTGTTTTGTAAATGAAGATTATGAAAGGATAAAAATGTATAGCATTTTAAGTGAATCATTTCGTTCATAGAAATTTATTGTAAACGACTTAAAAAAAATGAGCTACACCTATCATGAACAAACGGTTGAACATGTATATATAAATAGGTGACCGTTTTAAGATTTGTGGACATGGCCGACAACACACATCGTAGTCGGGTACTAAAGGCTCGTTTGGTATTCAAATATCAGTATATCAGGTATTAGGAATGGGTATAAGTATCAAATATCAGGTATGGATATCAGATTGATATTTGATATTCATGTTTGATATGTTGAAGATATCGATTGATATCAAGTGGTAAGTAAAATAGATATATGAGTCATATACTAGCAAAAATTGGTATATGAAAATATTGAAAATTAGCATATCAAGTATATTAATTTGATACCCATATATTGATATACCAAACACAAGGTATGAATATGAGACATATCGATACACATACATAATATACGTATATGGATACCAAACGAGTCCTAAAAGTAATACATTAACCAAAATATAGGATTGGGGCCCACCCCTATATATAAGTCTTAGATTTCTTAGTACAAAATTTTTAGAAATAATTTTTTTTATGTCGTGTGAATCAACATCAACTACTTTTAGAGTTAAGTGAGTAAATTTTCATTCCTTGTATAATAACCTGCAAATCACACAGAATAGGTAAATTATACTTATTAAGTATAAGTGTGATATGCTTAACCTATAAAAACGTATTATGGATTCAAATCTGAAATCTTTCAGTTTCAATCGTCCACTTTTAGTATTAGATCAGATAAAATAAATTATCTTAAGCATGACTTGTTAATGTTCTAGAAAATAATTATTGAGATTCTTTCAAAATAACTATTGAATCTTTAATTTTTGAAATATTTAGCTTAGACAGAACACGTCACTTTTTGGTAGGGCCCATCTTGTTCGAGGCCCCACTTTTGCCTGATGGCAGAAGCACTCCCTCATTTCAACCGTTGTTTTTAAACGCCGACCAGAGCGAACCGATATTTTAAATGGGTCATTGGATTTACGTTCCTCGAACCGTCTTGAAAAAATTTGTGTAACCCTTCTATCATTGCATGTTTATGAGAAAGACTTGCATGCGACCTGCTGCATGGCAAGCGATTGGATTCGGATCGGGTTGATCCGGTCAATTTGGATTGATCTGTTAATTCGGTTAAAATAATATTTTTTTTTTTTCAATTTCAGTTTTTGTTTTTAGTTCTGCCTTCGGTTCCGATTTTACGGCTACGTCTTCGATCCGATTATTAATATAAGAATAATCATCGGACAATAATTTGGATTTTTTCTGCTCGCTCCGAGACCTTCCGGCTCCCTTCGCTCGCATCTTGACCAAAAAAGAAATGACAAACAAAAAAACGAAGAGACAAACAAAAAAAAAAGGAAAAAATATCTGAAAATTAAAAAAAAAACTAAAAAAATAATTAAAAAAATAATTAGGTGTTGTGAAACAAACAAAAACGCTGAAAAACACTTATTAGGACACTTCTGAAAAGTGTCCTAATAAATCAGAAAAAAAAACAAAAAAAAAGGAAAATTAAAAAAAAAAGGACAGGCTCATGCACCCTATGCGCCACACGCATTGTCGCATGGGGTGCGGCAGATCTCATTCAAGTATTTGCCCATTTTTATATATTTCTTCCATCCACGAAATAGTTGTCACATTGTGGACGACACGAGTTTTAAGAAAATGGTAAGTAGTAGTGAATTATAGTGAGTATTGTTATGAGTGGAGTAAAGGTTCCACAATAAATATAAGTGGAGTAGCAAAAGTGACAATCATTTCGTGGACAAACTTAAGTGGCAAAAGTGACAGTCATTTCGTAAACGGAGCGAGTATTCTTTTTATATGTCATATGTATATAGTGAAATATACTTAATATTCGGATAACATGTGAACATGAAAAATTTAAATATATTAAAAAATATACTATGTTATATTTTTATTTATTTCAATATTCTTAGAATGATTTAAGTTAATTACTTAAAGTTTTAAATCAAAAGATCATACGTGGTGCATTTGCTTATAAATCTTAGTCTAACATAAAAGGATGTCTGCGACTTCAAGTCTTTCTATTTAACAACATTTTACACAAATATTTATTGCACCGGTCCAATTCGCCGGTTTTTACATATTTTAACCGGCTCACTTCGGTCGCTTGGGCTTTCTGCAACGGGTGTCTTGAGACACTCTCATCATGGAGACGGTGGGATGCAGGCCATGAAGTTTCGAGTCGATCCCAACTTTCGAGCCAGTCTCGAGCTTCCACTTTTTTTTTTCCCCTTTTATATATATATATTTTTAATTTTATTTATCATTAAATACTACTATTTTCACCTCATGCATCACACTATTATCTATTCTTCAAATTATTCATCCTCTACTTTTCAAATCTTTCACTCTCATTTCTTCATCTCTTCCTTTCTTGTTAAAATGGATCCCAACAATCCCTTTTCGTTGGTGTGATTTTCCAACATGTCCGACGATGTTTAAGTCTACACGCCAACGTGGCTTAATTAGTGTATTGTTTTTTACTTAATTTGAATGAATGTAATTTTTCAATTTTTATTAATTAATTTGCCGCTGATTTGGACCTCTACAAGAATAGTCGTAATTTAATTAATGTAATTTTTTATTTCAATTAATATAATATTTTATTTCATTTGTATTAATGTAATGTTTTATTTTATTTTAATTAATATAATTTTTGGAATTTATTTAATGGAAAATTCCAATTTTATAATATTAAAGTTAGAGACAACTTAGAGACAATTGAGATGTACGAGAAATGTCTCTAAGTTGTCTCCAAAGGTTGCAGATAGCCTTAGAATCATTAGTGAATCAGATCGAATGGTTTTTAAAACATATTGATTTCATTTCAACAAATATCAACTTGGTTATTAAGTTATGTGATAATTCCATTGCCCTGTGACCCGAGGATTTTCAAACTAGCACTTCTTAGATAGTTTTTTAAATTTTAGCACTCTTTATAAATTCTTTAAATTTTAGCACTTTTTGATAATTTTGCCCTTCCATCACCTATCTAGTAACAAAAAAAAATTGTGACTGAAAAAAAAAATATTCCACCGCCGCCGGTGTGCCACCACCGCCACTGTTGCCGGTTGCCACAAATTTTTTGTGAAGTCAGAAAAAAAAGAAAAAATTTGTGAAGTCACAAAAAATATTCCACCACCACTTTTCTGCTGCCGTCGTGCCGCTGCCACTGTCCCCGGCGGTCACAAAAAAAATTTGTGACTGAAAAAAAAAACTTCAACCACCACTTTTCCTCCGCCGCCGCCGCCGTGCCATTACCGGCAGCCACAAATTTTTTTACACGATTTTTGTGAAGTCACAAAATAAAATTGAAAACTTTGTGAAGTCACAAAAAAAATGAAAAATTTTGTGAAGTCACAAAAAAAATGAAAAAAAAATTGTGATGTCACAAAAAAAATGGAAAAATTTGTGAAGTCATAAAAAAAATGAAAATTTTTGTGAAGTCACCGAGACCATTCTTAAACACAAGAAAATCTAATACTGTATGACGAAACATACACACCTATACCATCAAAAGAAAGGGTGATTCAATATTTCAATTCACACATACCACTTAGATTTCAACTGTCATATTCTTAACTCAAATTCACACATACCACTAAGATTTCAATTCAATCCTCAATATATATAAATATATACTCTTATTTTCTGCAAATAACGCTAAGAAATAGTAGCTCTTCTTGCCTTGCTTTTGACCAATCAGATGGGAAAGATAGACCTTTGGTCTTGGCTTTTCTTCCTTGGTTGGCATATAAAGACGTAAATGGAATTCTAGTTCCTGGAAAGAGAGCCATTAATTGAGGCATCTCAGCATCATCGCCAAGGGCCAAACTCCTTCAGATCCAAACTCCTGCACAAATTTTGAATTCTAGGTCAACCAGCCACCTTCAGATCCAAACTCCTGCACAAATTTTGGATTTCAGCATCATCGCCAATGGCCACTACATCGAGCGCGCCGCCGCCTCGTGGCGAGCTCTTTGACTGCATCATCGTCATGGAGCTCTGCGCCGGCGGCGAGCTCTTCAACGACATCGTTGGCAGCGCCTAACAACGGTCAGCTTCCTCCTCCGCGCAGAACAACGGGCAGCTGGACAGAGAGAGGTTGTTGACGAAGGCGAGGCGGAGGGAGGTGGCGGCCAACGGTATCATCTTTAGTGAGGGAGAGGGCGGCGGAATTCTCGTGGAAAATCAGAATTTTTTTTTCAAGAACGCCGCAGTTTTCTTTTTTCCCCCAAATTTCTCAGGGTCGAAATTGGAAGTCCTTCGCGAGTAATATAATATACATGGCATCTGTTTGTGGAAGCAGTTTTCATGGTTTGGGGTTGTTGAAATCGGTTCAATTGGATGTGTACATCACGAGCGACGACGAGGAATATGAGGAGAGAGAGGTTGTTGACGAAGGTGGGGCGGAGGGAGGTGGTGGCCGACGGTATCATCTTTAGTGAGGGAGAGTGCGGTGGAATTGGGAGAAGAGAGAGAGAGAGAGAGAAATGTGAGAGATAGGGAGAGAGAGAGAGAGAAATGTGAGAAAGACGAAAGAAAAAGAAGAACAGGGGATAAAATGGGGAATATAAAAATAAAATAGGGGTAAAAAAGACATAAAGTGCTAAATTTTTAAAGATTTATAACAGGTGCTAAAATTTTAAAAACTATCTTGGAAGGGCTATTTTGGGGGATTTTCTCAATTACTAATGTATGAAGATTATGAATGCTTACTTCCTCAAAAGATCTGAATATGTGCGTGCATATAATATGGAATGAGAATCACGAATGAAGAATAAATGGATCATTGCTTTATTCATTCTTAATCATATGATTAATTTGTTTTATTCATAAGGAATGATTATTTTTAATGGAATTACTAATTTCATGAGCATAACTCATTCCTATTATACTAACTATTATTCTTATTCATATTATTATAACACTATGTATTAGGCTAATTACAATAATTCTAATAAAACTAATTATTATAAATAATTTATTTAATATTATAGTTATTAGTATTATATAAAATTTCAATAAAATAATAAAAAATAAGATTAATTGTTATTATTAATATTATTATTAATTTAATTAAAAATAAAAAGAAGAATTAAAGAATAATCATTTCATTTCTCGTGTATACCAGTTATGGGAATATCAATTCTTCATTCGTTTCTTTTCCATTTTCATTTCATTATAAAAGTCATTTCATTCCTACTAAATTTTATTTATGTGTACCAAACATCTACTTTATGCTCGCTAGTTGCTTCCCGTTATCAATCAAAATTATGTACCAAAATTAAGGGTGTTGATTGTGATTTTTACTATTTATAATAGTCAAACAAATTCTTATATAGTACCTATCAATCTCGCCCCAAAGCGGGCCCACACCCTTCCTATTATGTAGTACTCCTTAGTATCTTTTCATTAAATCAATTTTGTTTTAGCTTTATTTGGACGTATTATTTTATTAAGTTTATTTCCTACAATGGAAATACATCATATGATAAATATCTCACTATAACTCATAAATTACAATATATACCACTAAAAAACTAATAATTCTCTTCTCTCTCCTACTTGATGTGACAAAAATACCTTCCAAAAGTTATTTTATATTTTCAACTTTATTATAAACAACTATTTTTCCTTACATGTGTGTCCGACCAAATAATCTTAATTAAAAGATACGGAGGTAGTAGTATATACTACTATGTGATGTAGTACTAAACTAATTTCCCTAATACCAAAATACATGAGTTGTATCACTATTATGGAAACCTTTTTGAGCCATTGTTAAATTTCAATGTTCTCAATTTCTTTAGTTGATTTCCACAGTCATTTTCTTTCATCTCATTGTACAATATGACTACGACAATAGGAAACAGGAAAAAATAAAATGGAATGGCTAGATGAGGCATTACAAGTTTATCATTAGTGAATTGTCTTGGGTTAATTCTTTTTGTGTGCAATATAGTATATTTCTACATTGTTTAGTAATGTAACCTTTATATGGTATAGAGATCCACACTTATACATTGATATAGTAATTTATTTGATAATATATATATTTCGTGTAATTAAAAAAAAAAAGAGCGCATGAGAAAAATGTTGTTTGATTTTAGTACTTTATTTGCTAAATAAATTATTTCAATTAGACTAAGTGTCCTCTAGATGTGTATGAATTTACGAAATTTAATAGCCCTCGTGTATCGTTATTCTTGTATTATGTCCTTTTTTCGGCTAAATTAAGGGTTATTAAGGTTCTATTTCAATTGTTATAGACCTTATTTCTTCTCATTACTCCACCTTTTACTATTATTCACCTCATTTATTTTTGTCGTTCACTATTCACTGTCTCTTCACTTTATTTCACTATTTCACTATCTCGACAATAAAACTCACTTTAGTTTACTATTTCTACCCTATTAAACTCATGTTTGGTTTAGCTTTTTTGGGGATTGGAAAGAGATTCGGTAAACCAAACATCCAATAAACGTAACAGTTATTGTTACCATTCCGCTCGTTTATTTTATTCTATTTTCTTTCCATTCCTCTACTCGAACCAAAAAAACACTAAGGAGGTGATTGGTATGATGGAATGAGATGGAATGGAATGATCATTTCTACCTCCATTCCATTCCTTTGTTTGGTACGTTTTATGATTGGGAATATTCATTCCGTTTGGAATCACCATTCCATTCTCCATGGGATTACCCATTCCCTCCTCAACACACGGTATTTGTCATTCCTAATGCTTCAATTTCTGTACTTTGACTATTTTGTCCTCATAAATTTTATGATTTTGTCAATTTTATCCAAAAAAAATGAAGGAATTATTTCCATTAATTCTAACTTATATACACACACTGCGTGCGCGCGCACAAACACAAACACACTACACACACGCGCGCGCGCACGCACACACACATATACATACACACACTGCACACACACACACATACATATACACACATTGATACACACGCATATATATACACAATTGTTAGGAAAATTAGTAAGGTGTATTTCTACCAAAACCCAACCGACCCCAACTGAGTAGATGTGCGGCATGTGCCTTTGTTTAATCTTTAGCTAGAGCTTACTATTTGTAAGGATTTTATGTTTACATTTAGAACTGAAGATCAAGACAGTCCGAATCAAGTCAGAAGACAACTCATTCGACTCCAGAACTGAGCCATGCAGCTACTTGTGTTCAGTATTGTTGAAGTCGGAAGGAGAAAACTTACAAGAGTGAGAAGAAAGAAGAACTTGAATTCGAAATTTAAATCTACTCAGAGTACAAGACAGACTGGAACTTTTCTTTTATGGAAAATTAACTACTTGCGCAAATAACAACATAGAAATCTATCATTCTTATATAAACCTAATAATTAAATCATGTTGATGGACAGACCAAACAAACACCCCCTTCCACCCACACACTTTTTTTTGAGCAAAGTGGGTAAGCAAAAAAGGTTAAAACAATTGACTCAAAAGAAAAATCAAATATACATACAACAAGGGTCATCTCACCCACATACTTTTCTTTAGGCAAAGTGGTCAATGAAAGAGCTGACTCAACAACTGAAAAGAAAGAAAAACATACAAAGAACAATGGTCTTCCCACCCACACACTTTGCTTTGGGCAAAGTGAGTCAATAAGAGAACCGGTGATGAACCCATAATTTGTGTTCATTATGTGTGTCATTTGTTCGTGTCTTGTGTGTGTTTAGAGTCTATTT